>JASAOG010000289.1:0-325000 GCA_030265305.1 Biomphalaria pfeifferi | reverse complement strand
TTCTGGCATTCTACGAACGTGGCCAAGCCAGCCAAGGCGTCTGCTGCTGATAACAGAGCGGATGTCCTGGCACCCTGCTCCTTGTAGCCCTTCCTCATTGGTTATCTTATCTTGCCACCTTATTTTAAAGATCCGCCTTAGGCATCGGAGGTGGAAAACATTCAGCTTCTTTTCCTGCCATGAGTAGGTTGACCATGTTTCACTTCCGTACAGCAAGGTGCTCAACACACAGGTCCGGTAGACCAGGGCTTTAGTACTGTTAGTCAGCAATATGTTGTCCCAGACTCTTTTCTGCAGCCGTGACATGGTGGCCATTGCCTTGGCTATCCTGTTGTTTATGTCTTTATCCAGTAGAGTGTTGTTGGATATGATGGAGCCAAGGTAACAAAAGTGATCAACAATTTCTAGTGGTTGGCCATTAATGCTTACTTGAGGTGCAGTGTTTGTGTTTTGGACAAGTATCTTAGTCTTGCTTTGACTGATGTTTAAGCCGAACTTCTGGCAAGCAGCAGATAATTTGTCAACCAGGCACTGTAGCTGAATATCAGAATCAGCCACAATAGCTGCATCATCAGCATACAGGAGTTCCCTGACGAGTAGCTTCCTAACCTTGGTTTTTGCCCGCAGCCTTGATACATTAAATAGTTTTCCAGAGGATCTTGTATGGAGAAACACACCTTCGTTTATGTCGTTGTACGCATAATGCAGTAGACAGGAGAAGAATATGCGAAACAGAGTAGGTGCGGGCACACATCCCTGCTTGACACCACTGCAAACCTCAAAAGGTGCTGATTGGGCTCCATTGAATTTGACAGTGCATTTAGTTTCCTCGTGAAAACACTCAATGAACCGCAGTAGTTTGGGAAGGCAACCTATTTTCCTCAGGAGTTTGAAAAGGCCACTTCTACTGACCATGTCAAAAGCTTTAGTCAGATCAACAAAAACGATGTAAAGGGGTCTATCTCTCTCTCTGAATTCTCCTGCAGTAGTCGTAGAGAAGATATCATGTCTACAGTGGATCTACCACTCCTGAATCCACACTGAGACTCTGGGTAGACTCTAGAAGCTATCACTTGCAGCCTGGATAGTGCAACTCTAGCAAAGATCTTGCCCACTATACTGAGGAGAGAGATACCCCTGTAATTGTTGCAGTCACTCCGATCCCCTTTGTTCTTGTATATTGTGACTATAGTTGCGTCACTCATTTCCTGTGGGACATGACCTGTTTCCCAACAGCGGCAGAGGAGAATATAGAGTTCAGGGAGCAAGAGTGATTCGTTGACTTTCACTACTTCCACTGGGATACCATCACTCCCAGGAGATTTTCTATTTTTTATGCAGTTAATTGCTTTTTTAAGGTCACTGAGGCTCGGAAGATCATCTAGGCATTCCAGTACTGGAAGATCTGGTAGAGAAGCCAGGGCGACATCGTCTACTGTGTTTTGTGTGGCATAGACTTCGAGGTAGTGTTCTGTCCAACGTTCTAGCTGCTTGGTTTGATCTGTAATTTTTTCTCCTGATTTGGATAGAAGGGGGGCAGGCTTAGACACTGTTGGACCCAGGGCCGCTTTAATGCCATCAAATAGAGCTTTGCTATTTCCTGAGTGGAGACTGTCTTGGATTCTGTTGCAGGTATACCTCCAAAAGTTGTTAGCACATTTTCTAGCCATTTGTTTCGCCTCTTTATTAGCACTTTTGAAGGCTTCCAAAGATCTTGGACTTGGCTTTGTCTTGTGAGCGAGGTGTGCAGATCGCTTTTTCTCGATGCAAGGTTCCATATGTGCTAGATTCGCCTCAAACCAGTCTACATTTTTGTGTTTTTGAGGGCCAAAGGCGGTGATTGCCGAACTGTAGATTGCATCTCTTAATTTCTCCCATCTGATTGAGATGTCTTCTTCATCACTTAACAGGGGATTGAACTGTTCAGGAGCTCGCCAAAGAGTGCACACTTCTCTGGGTCACCTTCATGGTTGACGTTAATTCGCCTAGTTCTGGGTTGAGTGGAAGTATAACCCTTCTTGAGAAGTAGTTTGATTTTGCTTAGCACTAGTGAATGGTCTGAGTTGTAGTCCGCACTATGGTATGAACGGGTGTGGATGACACTTTTCAGATCCATCCTTCGGGTGATGCAGAGGTCAAGCTGGTGCCACCTTTTTGAGCGTGGGTGCTGCCAAGAGACTTTATGGCGTTCCTTGCCAGAGAAGAATGTATTTGTTACACACAGTTCATGAGAGCTACAGAACTCGAGTAGCCTTTGGCCATTGTCATTGATTTTGCCAACACCATGAGGTCCCAAGCATTGTGGCCATGCATCATTTCCATCACCAACACGGGCATTAAAGTCTCCATTTATATAGAGGTGCTCGGATTTAGGAATACTTTTAATTACCTCCTCTAGAGCTTGAAAGAATCTGTCTTTGTCCTCTTCCGGTGCAGCAAGGGTTGGTGAGTAAGCACAGATTATATTAACTTTGCCTTGCGGTGATGCAAATTTCATGTGCGCTACTCTTTCATTGCCAATGGGAAACATCGCGATGCAGGGGACGAGACTGTTTCTTATTGCGAAGCAGACGCCATGTATTCTAGGGCTTTTTTCTGGTTTTCCTTGCCAGTAGAATGTATAGTTGCTTTCTGTAAGAGATCCGCTGTCTGCCAGTCTGGTTTCTTGCAGACAGGCCACATCAATGTTTAGTCTGCTGAGTTCTCTGTCGATGATAGCTGTTTGACGCATGTCGGTGACGAGTTCAGGGTCAGTATTGAAGCCAGGACACATTGTCCGTATGTTCCAGCTTGCTAAACGCATTAATGTTGAGGGTTTTCTTTTGATTGTATTTGCAGGTGCGGGTGAGCAGCTTGCTTTTTGATTTTGTCTTAGCACCAAGCACCCAGTTGTGCGGCAAGCTGTGGCGGGATAGCACTTTACTGTCCGAGGGCTGCTCGGCTTAAGGCAGGCAGTAGCTATCCAGTGAGGCTAAAAAGCCCCTCCTACCGTCAAGAGTGGTCTCTGGCGTTCCAGTTTACGCCAATCAGCTAGGAACTTATCACCGGTAACTACCACTCTCCGTGTTTTTCCAAAGACATTACTGCCAGAGATGGAGTGACCTCTCCATTGCTGGGGGAAAGCCTGGGCGGTAAATTAGCAAGTGCAGGGCTGCCCACACGTCAGCACACGCCTCTCTTCCATGCTGACCGGGTCCAAAGGGATGGCGAGCCATCACAATTTGGGGACAGGTGGCTGCAGGAGTTTGCCAGAGAGCAGTAGTCTTACTACTGTCCCCCCGCCTACGGGGCTCCAGGACCGGATTTTCTGTTAGGGTTTTCTCCCTTAGCCTTAGACCTTACAGGGACACACACACAAGGCAGTGCGGCTATTGACCTATAGCTAGGGGTTTGGTTTATGGGCAACAGGGCGTGTCCGCACGCCGACGGGCCATGCCTGCCTCACATCTTGGGGCCAAACCTCCTCCGAGACCCTTGCAGTTTAGCCTGAGGCTTCGCAGCCTCAGTTTCCATCGGCCACTACGAGGAGGTACTGCATAGGACTTGCTGTGGAGAGGCTATGTACTGGCAAGAGAGACTTACAAAACTGCTCCCCTTTCACAGATGCTAGCCAGCGGTGGCAACAAGTCAAGCTACCACACTAGACGCTTCACACAGCCATTAGTCAAATGGCTGTGTGAAGCATCTATAGATAGATAGATAGATAGACAGATAGACAGATAGATAGATAGATAGATAGATAGATAGATAGATGGATGGATAGATTGGATAGATTGGATAGATTAGATAGATTAGATAGATTTGATAGATTTGATAGATTAGATTTGATAGATTAGATAGACAGATAGATAGATAGGTTAAGAAGGGAAGTTTAATTATTTAATTAACTCTTTGCTGAATGCATGCGGAAATTCTAACTTCTGTTCAAATTAGACCAAATTTAATTTTAAGATGATTATATTCAGAAAAATTATAACTGTCAAACCAGAGTTTTTACTATGTGGCCAATAAGCTAGTAATGTTTTCTCAAAGATGTACATAAACTGTCTAATCTCTAAGAAAACCGTTAGAGCCGTTTTTGAAATCCGAGTCCAGATTCTAGATTCCACCCAAAAATATGCAATCTAATAAGAAGAATTGTACAAATGAGTTCAGAGTTTTGACTTAATGGAAACGTATCTATCGTCTGCCACGATTTGTTCCTGCTATAGAAGCAAAGGATCGTTCTGAACTTGAGGCTTAAGTGATAGATAGATCAGTCTATGATCAGCTCAGAGATGACGTTGATTGATCAACTCTGTTGACCCTGTCACTGTAAATCTGATGTGTTTAAATCGAACATACGTTGTTAATGGGAAAGGGAGAGCAAAAATAAAAGGTTTTGGAAGACGGGCTACCAGTTAGTATGTTTATATGTGGATATATGTTTATAAAGTACATCTTGATTTAGTAATAGTTCCATGTTGATGTTATTTGTAAAGTGCAAATATTTTTGCTTTATGTAACAGTTTGTGTTTATTTATAATGTTTTTCTTGAATTCCCTCTATCTTCTATTTTCTACTCCTTGACATTCTCTTCTACGGTCTGACACTCTTTCAAACTATCTGAAACTGCCTCAAGCTCTCTGACACTCTTTCAAACTATCTGAAACTGCCTCCAGCTCTCTGACACTCTTTCAAACTATCTGAAACTGCCTCCAGCTCTCTGACTCTCTTTCAAACTATCTGAAACTGCCTCCAGCTCTCTGACACTCTTTCCAATTTTCAACTCTCTTGCCCTCCCTCAAAGGCTCTGAATCTCTTATATTTTCTGACTCTACTAATCTCTTGACCTCTTTTCTGAGACTCTTACTCTGGAATGCTCTTTTATATTCTCTGACACAATCTCGTACTCTCTGAGCCTCTCTTCCATTCCCTGACACTCTCTCCTGGTCTTTGAGCCTCTCTCCTGCTCACTGACACTCTCTTCTGGTCTTTGAGCCTCTCTCCTACTCCCTGACACTCTCTCCTGGTCTTTGAGCCTCTCTCCTACTCCCTGACACTCTCTTCTGGTCTTTGAGCCTCTCTCCTACTCCCTGACACTCTCTCCTGGTCTCTAACGGTTTCTCCTCCTCTCTGCGAGTTTTTGTATTGGATAAATCAAACTAAGCCTTGATTGTTCCCATTATCCATATCAACTACATCGACGCTTAAAGTCACAATATAGATCAGCCCAAGCTATTTCTGAAGTCTGACGTTTTTTATTTCCATGCTGTCGATGTCCTCTGTCCTTAATCGTTGGACTGTTTGAACTGTGCAATATTTCCAGCAGTTGAGCAGTTGTTAATACTGTCACATTTGGTTTTCTTCTACTTTTTAATAGTTCGGCAGTTCTTATTGTCTCTAGAATAGTTAGACATAAATCTTACATCTCTTTTAACATGTCAGCAATTTCGATCGTGTGCAATCTCTAGGCCATAAATTGTCTTGGCGGATTTTGTTTTTTCCTTTTTCAAGATGTTTTCTTCTCTTGTTTCCATTTCAATAAAGACATGAACAAGGGCACAACATTTTTGCTGCTTTACCCAGTGCTCTCCCTTTTTTCTTCTGACATGTAATCAGTGCTCATAGCCTCAGTTAGAATGAGGCAAAGATATAACCAGCATTCTCAGAGAGAAGAGGGGTAAGTGACTACAGGCTGCTCTAGAAAGGGAGGGGGGGGATAATAGAGAGAGGGGTCGTTAAAAATTTTTTTTTTAAAAATCAGAAATCGAAGGCATAAAATTCCTGAATGACATTTTGTCGCATCATTTAAAAAAAGATTTGCTATTTTTTTAAATTCTTAAATTAGACGAACTGATTTTAACACATACCGCAAACTTAGATACGCAAATGGATACATACAAACTAATAGACAAATTTAGCATGCAAATGTAAACACACATAACACGACATAAAACATTTGACACACAAACCTAGATATAAGCATGGATATGAAGACGCTAACACACAAAACTTGGACACAAATATTAACATACAAATATTGTCAGCTAGAATCAAACATTGGCATGCTAATGTTGACATACAAGCCTAGACAGACACAGACGTAGGCACAGACGTAGACACCAAACAAGGAAATGTGGATACACAAATTGGTTTTTACTAAGTTTGAATTCAGAGCAGCATTATACCCAATTAGTCCAAATTCAGTGAATCGTCTCACATGAGTTGCTTGCTTTCTACTTCACAGCTATATCTGTAGGGGTCAGCTGCGCAACTTTGGTGGCCATCTCTATGGAAAGATTCTACGCCATATGCCAGCCACTGAGGTCCAGAAAATGGCAGACGCTAAAACACTCATACCGAGTAATCATGGCGATCTGGTTGTCAGCAATCAGCCTTATGATACCTATAGCTGTTTTCAGCAAAATTATTAAACTTAAAAATGGGGACGAAGCCTGCAGGTAGGAATCTATCTATCTATCTATCTATCTATCTATCTATCTATCTATCTATCTATCTATCCATCCATCCATCCATCCATCCATCTATCTATCTATCTGTCTATCTGTCTGTCTATTCTGTCAATTTATCTTTTAATACGTATATTTAAGCATATATGTATTTTTTATCTATCGATCCATCAATCATTCTATCCGTCAGTTAGCCTTTTCTATCTATTTCACTACTTGTAGTTTTGTCTTCAATATGTGGCATGCTGCACTATACTTTATCTGCATTGAAGTTATCTTCAAACTATTTCCAAGAATGGAAAATATTTAAATAAACTTTGGTAAAATACATTTGTTCCCCTTTTACTATTGGCTCATGTGAAAGACACACATGGGTGTATGATTTATCTGTGTGGTTTCCCTTTAACTTTTGGCTTATGTAAAAGACACACATGGGTCTAAGATTTATCTGTGTGGTTTTTAGTTTAGCTGCAACGTTTGATTCTGTTTCATCTTCAGGGAAATCTGGAACAATCACCTCCTGGAGTCCATGTACACAGTCTTACTGGACGTAGTGCTTCTAGTTATACCATTATTTCTAATGGGGTTCTCCTACGCCAGGATAGCTAAAGAGTTGTGGTCAGATGTCAGCATTTCATCAGGGGAACCTAGCAGTCCTTTGTCTGGTACGGTAATTATAGAGAGTAGTTTGGCGAGAATGTAAGCACCTATCGACATAGAGCAATAATGTCACTTTTTACTCACCGTTACTACTTGCTATACGTCTATATTTATTTCAATTTGTATATTTTTAATTTAATTTGTTTCAGTGTTAAACACGTCTTAGGCTCTAGTTGTATTTATAGTTATTTAGTGTAAGCTGTAAAATATAGATATAAATAGCTATAACTATTTTATACAATCCATAAGATGCACAGTCTTAACAATGTCATAACATACTAAATGAACGACTTTTTGTCTTGTTCATTCATAATCTATAATGTCTTTGAATTGTACACTCACTCAATTCTGTGACACAAGTGTACCGTAACATAGTGTGACCTATTTCTTCAATACACTCTTGTCCCATTTCAACATGACAGAGATACTGGAGATGCTGCCGTGTTCCAGGGGTATAGGTAAGTAAAGTCTGTCACAAACCTTCACAGTATTACTCGATTGGTAAGGGAAACAACTGGCTCCTTTCATAGCGACAGCAATGTTAGCGTCTTTGGCAGAGGGCGGTAATCACTGGGTGAATTACAAATCTAATTCAACTAATGAGTTCACATACATGCAACAAGCGATTAGACGTGCTAATAAAAATTTAACAAAAGTTCTTGTCCTAATTTCTCGCAGTTTCATCTATATCTTTGAATGTAGATTGTTTCAAAATATATATATTTTATCGCTTTGCACCTTCCATTATAACATTAAAAAAAGTAACGGCCCTGTTCAATGTAGTTATCATTTATAGAATAATACCTTAAACCCTTATGCTAGTAATAAAGTACCCCTTTTAGACTTTGCAATCTATGGGACTATCCGTTTCAGAGGCTTTCAGTCTTAGGAGGGTGTCATGGAGTCAGCACAACGACCAACTCCCTTTATTTTTCCTCAACTTTTCCCAGGTTAGAACTAGGTGGAATTTGAGGCGCCCTTAAAATGCCGAAATTCAAAATCCCAATCTTCAACGAGATTCCAACCCGAGACATCGCACTTTACAACTCAGCCACCAAACCCGTCTTATTTTATTTATACTTAACCTATTTATTTAATATAAAAAAATATATTTTTAGTATAAAAAAATTATCTTGTTTTTAATGTAGTTCCAATTTTTTATTGATAATTTAAATGTAAAAAGATAATAATAAGTAATAAGTGGTTAAAGCCAGGAGATGTGCCATGTTTCTCTGTGAAGGTTTTCAATGTTGCAATTTCCTGTGGTCTCCACAATATTTCTATTGTTATGATGGCGTTGTTGCTTCAGACAAAAAAAATGTATTCACTTGTAACTCTTTAACACTGGCCATCATGTTCCAGTTTGTCTATGTATTAGCACAGAGTCATTCTCAATATTATAGATGTACCTGTATCTACTCAAGAAAATTTCATTGTTTCTATAGGACAATCAGTTCCCTCACCAGATCCACATTGCTCTAACTCTATAATATTTCCACTATTTTCATTCAATTCTCTATTTCATCGTCCCTCGTAGTTGTTTCCACCTTCAAACAAATATGTCTTATAGGCATTTCATTTACAGTAGAACGTCGTTTATCCGGAACATCAAATATCGGAACTGCCTTTTTTTTGTTGTTTTACAGTAAGGTATCTAATTGGTCTTGCTAAAGTGCAGCAAAAGATCAGCGATTAATGGTAGGCTACTCATTTAACGCTTTGTTCCCCTGTATAATTTACTTCAATTGTATGTTTACGTTCGGTGCGATACCCAGATGTGAATTTTCTGGATATATTGGTGAAATGGACATTTTATAACATCCACATTCGGTTATTCGGACGATCGATTATCAGGACATACCTGGTTACCATTCCGAATAATGGACGTTCTACTGTATAGGTTTCTGTTCTCTATATCAGATTCATTTCATATTAGAATAATAAAAGAATATATATCTTGTAAATAGTTTACATGTCTATGGAGTATTTATACAAAATGTATTCACACTATTTGTAACTTCAAAAATGTTGTGTCTTACCACAGTCAAACCTCGTTAGAGTCAAACCTTGGTAGTGTCAAACCTCGGTAGAGTTGATTGCTTGAAATTGAATAACATGTACTCAATTGTCTAGAAATATGAAGCACCCTACAAATTATGAATTCTTTTAAAATGTTCAGAAATTTTATTTTAATTATATTCTTAATTCTATGGTCTAGATAAGCTAAGAAGTTAAGAGACACAATTAAATGTCTTTTTATAGAAATCTAGAGACATTTTTTTAATTCGATAAATATGTTCAGAATTCTAGAAACTTAATATGTTTTTGGATTCTTCAGACTTGTTACAGATCTTCCAGGACATAGCGTTCCATTGCAAGCGTTCCGACGTGGCAAACAATTTCTATTATTGAAATGCACTATATAACGAGGTTTGACAATATTTAACCAGCATATATAATGTACATGTATTCTCAATGTCGAATACAACTAAAACCCTATTCATTTTCTTTCTTTTATTCTATTTCTGCTGCATGATGCAATGTTGACTTTTGTAATGCTTTAACAAATGTTTTTAACATATTGTGCTATAAACCTCACAGTTCAAAACATGAACGTATGCACACATTTCTGTCATTGCTCGTAATAAACAATTTTGCTTTTACCAAAATATGTGGAAGGCGTCTTTGAAAAAAAAATACCAAAGTCACATTTGCTAGGAGAAACCATTTCTAGAAAAGTAAAGGGGAAAAAGAAAGGAAGGGGGAAGGCAAATTAAATGCACTACTCAATGAACTACTCAATGCACTACTCAATTCACTACTCAATGCGCTACTCAATGCACTACTCAATGCGCTACTAAATGCGCTACTCAATGCGCTACTTAATGCGCTACTCAATGCGCTACTCAATGAACTACTCAATGCGCTACTCAATGCACTACTCAATGCGCTACTCAATACACTACTATATTCACTACTCAATTCGCTACTCAATGCGCTACTCAATGCACTACTCAATGCGCTACTCAATGCACTACTCAATTCACTACTCAATGCGCTACTCAATGCGCTACTCAATGCGCTACTCAATGCGCTACTCAATGCGCTACTCAATGCGCTACTCAATGCGCTACTCAATGCGCTACTCAATGCACTACTCAATTCACTACTCAATGCGCTACTCAATGCGCTACTAAATGCGCTACTCAATGCGCTACTTAATGCGCTACTCAATGCGCTACTCAATGAACTACTCAATGCGCTACTAAATGCGCTACTCAATGCACTACTCAATGCACTACTAAATGCCCTTCTCAATGCACTACTCAATGCGCTACTAAATGCGCTACAAAATGCACTACTCAATGCACTACACAATGCGCACTCAAATTGGTGCGAAAGAAAATAATAGCGACTTACTGAAGCGAAACGTAGTTATTTAAAAGATCCCAGTCCTTCGGAAAAATAGAGCATTGTTCCTGTTGATAAAATAGTTGCTTTCTTTTCATTCTTTAGTTTGTAAAGTCGAATGAATCAAATCAATTCTCAAAGTCAAAATACAAAGTTATACTCAATGTCCGAATTATAGTAAACATAGGCAATGGCATTACAGAAAATAGAAAGACTGTGAAGTCAGGTTTTGAAATATGATAGGTTATGGTTTTAGTTCGCATCCTACAATGTGCCCATCATCACTTCCGCTTTTCTTCGGATTCTTCGCTCTTGTCAATTCTACATTTGCAAAATCAGCTTTTTACCGAGAGTCTTCACTTTTAAGAGTATAAAATAAAGGAAAAAAGGTTGGGTTTCAGCTGATCGAATAAGTTCAGTACACAAGTCTCACGAATTTGATTTTCATTAAGTATCTATAAAATAATAATCATCGAGTGTTCTTTTTCTATCTATAACTTCCTGACACACATGGAAATAAAAAGCAGATGTGTTGAAGATTTTGACGACAAACTCAACAATGTCAAGGTCGCTAAATTGAACTTCACTGTTGCCAACTCCATCAAAAAGAAATGAGCCTCTCATTTTTAACAAGCTTACAATTTGATTGTCTTTTCAAATCTCTGTTAAACAATGGTTTTTTAGTTGCCTAAGTGTTTTAAAATAGGTTATATCTTCTTATCTAGTACAGGCGTTTCTTCAAAAAAAAAAGAAGATAATTACGTCCTACGCATTTCATGTGTCAATCTAGTCATGCATGTTAATCAATGGCTTAAACTCTGCTAAGTCGTTCCTTTTATATGGCTGATTCAGACAATCCATTCCATTCTCTAATTTTAAATCATAAATCATAGAGTTCAATGTCTAATGCTTCATTACTATTGAATTCATGTTGTATATTGAGCTTAACAAATAATTCTCTGCAGTAAACCCTAATCCTATGCATAAACGTGCGTACAGCACACACACACACACACACACACACACATATATATATATATATATATATATATACATATGAGAATTTTAAAAAGCAGCATTACTCAACATTCAGCGAAAAACATAACAACTGGATCAGCGCTATAAGGTTCACTAGTGGGGTTCGGGGCGAAGCCCCGACGCCAAAAGCGTTTTCTTGCATTCTTCACTGCAGAAATGCATGCTCCTGACATCTACAGCTCATTATTCATCAGTGAGGTTCTGGCGAAGCCACGACGCCAAAAAAGTTTTCTTGCATACTTCACAGAAGAAACGCATTCTCTGACCTAAAGCTCATTATTCATACTATTAAAAAGGATATTTTGAATAAGGTTGTACTTGAAAAATATTCTAATATGAATTTATAGGCCCTTAATACATTGCAAATAAAACCGATTTGTTCCATACAAATATAAGATACCCTACATATTTAGATTTTGGCTTTGAGGATCGCCGCCGAAAAAAAAATATTCGATGAACAATAAAATAAAAGTTTAATTTGTGAGTTATAGTCCCAAATTTATTTAACTAGAAAAATTATCAGATTGAGTAAAGGTTGGGAAAAGGCGACTATGAAATAATCATTTGGGTTTAGAACTCATCTCAATCATGACTCTTATACTGAAAAATTTCGATTGGATTCTAACATTTCCAATGCAAAGTCTTTCTTAAAATAATTATGATAAATTCATGTGAAATTACATAAACTTAATCTTCGCTCCTTTAATAATTTCTGCTAAAGATTGTATTTGGCATTAAAGAATTGGGATGGGGCGACTCGAATTAAGAATTTATTTAATAGCATATATAAATTATATTAGTGACAGATTTTTTTAATTTTGTAATTTCTTAACTATAATATTAAAAGATAAAGTACTGGTTTGTCCGATGGGGGAAATACAATTGCATGTATCGCCTCTCCCACCTGGTACAACCCTTTTTCATTTAAATTTACTAATGATAAAATTTGAGATTAGAGTGTGGTACGATATAATATACAATAGGTTCACATATCAATACGTAGTTTATATTATATAGATATTCAACTAATTTTGTTCACAAACTATGATTCTCCATAAAAATAGGACCGCCCCCCCACTCAGAGGGCTAGAGTGGAGAAGGCAGTACATGCTATCGCCCACCCCCAAGCCTCAACCCCACCGAATCGGCCAAGATACCAGAACTGGAGCGACATAATATAAAATTTATATATTAACTCAACTAATTTTGTTCACAAACTATGATTTCTCTATAAAAGTAGGACCCCCCCCCCCCACACTCAAAGGGTTAAGGTGGGAAGGGCAGTAGAGGTATTCGCCCCCCCCCCCCAATCGGCAAACAGGGAACGACATAATATACAGATCGGTTAAAATATCAATAACAAGTTTTAATCATATAGATATTTAATTGATTCAGTTAGCAAGCTGTGATTTCTACAAATAAATTGGACCGCCCCCCCACTCGAAAGTGTATGGGGGGGGGGGCGGGATTGATACCATCGCCCTCCCGACCTTACCAAATCGGCCAACATACTAGAGGGGGAGGCGAAATAATCTAAAAATAGGTTGAAATATAAATAATTAGTATATATTATTAACAAAAGTAATAATTTCGTATACAAATTGTGTGAATTTTATTCTAAAATTCGTCCACTCCCCCCTTCGGGGGGGGGGGTCGGCCGAGTGGGGGAGGGGGCGATCGCCCCTACCTCTCCCTCCCTGGATACGCCTGTGCTCTAACATCAGAGAAAGGCTGGGAGACAGAAGTAAACAGAGGAGATCGGTAGACATAGAAGCAGAGGAGGCAGGATGGACAGGACTTTATGGTGTTATCCAGAACATTGTCCGATGGCAAAGTACCGTTGCGGCCCTCTGCTTCACTGGGAGTCAAACTAACTAGCATCCTTTTTTGTTTAAGTTGCTGTGTATTTCCTGGACTGTGTAGCTCTATTAAAAAGTGTACTTTTGGTTGCTGCCGTGTTTCTTTCATTCAAATTGTCTGCATCGTTCGAAAAAACAAGCTCTATGTTTCTCGAATGTACTTTTTGATGCAGGGACTCTCGTGTTTACGACTCTCGTGATTATGAGTCACATATGCAACTTCAAAGATGATACATTTATTATTATATTTAAACAATGTCTAAATATCCATAAATGTCTATATTCTGACTATTTCCATCTGTTTGTATGTCAAAATATATTTGTTTCAGATAACGCCAGAGTTGAGAACATAAACAGTATCGATATATTATTGTCAATATTCATGCATTAGAATGATCATGCAATGATGTCCATGTGTTAGTTTGATGGCGTATGGCGCCTTGATCCGAAAAACAAATGTTTTTTTATGTTTCCTCATATTACCATGGTCATAAACAAACAAGATTCACTTATCACGGTAAGAGAGATGATGCATGAGACGCAGTTTGAGATTCAGTATTAAAACAACAATGTCAAAATAAAAAAAAGAATTAATGTTTAGCACAAACAAATACTTCTAGGCCAATGTCACAAAAACATTAAATGGAGTTTATAAATCTTTTTTTTTTCAGTGTATTTTAATGGATGCTGTTAAAAAAACAAAACACTTTCACTTTTAGAGGAAACAAAACAAAACAAAACATTCCCTTGTCATTTAATTTTGATGTAATGTTAATTATGGGAGATGGGCTTTATTAGTCCTGTCCTGAAGTTAAAATGGACTTAAGTTTTCACATTTTTATATACATTTCGATCTCTTGTCTATGAACAGTAAGCAAGCTTGTAAAGTAATGAAAAACATTAGTGAAACTTTTAAAAAGTATAGATACTTTACTTTATGTGTAATTATCTCTTGGTCTTCTGTTCACGCAAACCTGTTAATCCTTTTAGCCCCACATAGAAACAGATGATCACCTAGACCATTTACACTTTTTTTATATTATCTGTCCTATATTCTGTGCACCGAATCAACAGAGGCTTGTCAACTCTTTGCTAACATAAGAAACCTTTTCACACGATTTTCACTGACGGCTCATCGGTGGAGAGGGGGGGGGGGAGGCAGCTGTGCGAGGGACATCGTTCCTATCATAGCTAATGGCCAGGCATTCATCTCATCTTTACGAGGTGATCCATAATTGCTTCGTAACTCAAGAAGGCGAAAAATAATAATGAGATTTAATGCCTAAGTTTCATATTAGTAGAACAGTTTCTGAAACTTACAAAAGGAATGCTTGTCAATATCTAAATGACGAAACCAGACGACTTTATTTCTTCTTACACAGATGCAAACAAATATTTCAATGACATCATATCTCAGTGACCACATATTTGGATGACATCATACCTCAATGACAACATAACATGATGACATCATCTCAATGACAACATAACAGGATGATATCATATCTCAGTGACAACATAACATGATGACATCATATCTCAGTGTGAACATAACATGATGACGTCATATGACAATGACATCATATCTAAATGGACCATATTTCAATGACACCATATCTCAATGACACCATTTCTCAATGACACCATATCTCAATGACACCATACCTCATTGACACTATATGCCATTGACACCATATGCCATTGACACCATACCTCAATGACACCATACCTCTATGACACCATACCTCAATGACACCATACCTCAATGACACCATACCTCAATGACACCATACCTCAATGACACCATACCTCAATGACACCATATCTCAATGACAACATATCTCAATGACATCATATCTCAATGACATCATATCTCAATGATACCATATCTCTATGACACCATATCTCATTGACAACATATCTGGAAGACATATCTAAATGTCTTATCTCAATGATATCACTTTTCCAATAACATTATTTCAAAAGTTCCAGTCTTTATTTAACAATCAATGAATCGTCACTTTTTTACGAGACGAATTTTGAAGACCTTGTCAAACTGTTAGACGGCAACGTCCGACTCTCTAACATTGAGGTACAAGTTGTAGAACAAAACATGCAGTCTATGTTCCTAAAACTTATAAAAACCTACGTACGATAAAGTCCGAGCATTTGGTAAATGTGAAAAGATGATTCAAAATAATTTAAAAAATAGCTGGGTCTTCTTGCGAGACCTCTTCAAACCTAATAGTCAAGAAAGTATTATACTCATATGTAGCAGTGCGCATAGGACTGTGAACTTTCTCCACAGATAACAGCGACGTTGACATCCTCTTCCCGTCTGTTACCTATGTACCGAAAATCTACAGTTCCTGTCTGTAGTTCCATCGTCTAGCTCTAACTTGACACGATTATCTCAATGATCATGTTCAAAGTTTGTACTAGTGCAACATTTCTTGTATTGGGTTTACGTTGTAAGACAGGGATTCCCAAACTTTTTCCCTAACAGAACACTTTGTAATCTCTGAGTATTTAACGGAACACTTTGTAATCTCTGAGTATTTAACGGAACACTTTGTAATCTCTGAGTATTTAACGGAACACTTTGTAATCTCTCAGTATTTAACAGAACACTTTGCAATGTCTGAGTATTTAACGGAACACTTTGCTTATTAGAGATGAATTCACGTGGTGGCCTGCTAGTTAATTATTGCAGTAATTCGTGAAACACCCATTCAGACCTCGCGAAACACAGTTTGGGAAACACTGTTGTAAGGAGACACTAAATCAAATGTTTATTTGCACGTGAGCATCACGTGTCTCAGGCCACACAATACTTCTATCACTGATTCTATCCTAACATTCATTTCCCATGAAAAGTGAATTACAGACCTGCTGATCTTAATGTGTCACTTAACAGAGATATTAGATGCGCAAGAAAATTTGTTTTTATCGTATTCGGATTCAAAATCTTTTAGATACGTAGTGAAAAGTCTTACATAAATCACTACGTAGTGGAAAGGCTTACATAAATCACTACGCTATGGCAAGAGGTAGACTATTGAACGACTGAAGGTGAAACCAAAATTGTTCTATTGAACTTTTAATCCACCAATTTACTGATCATTACGTGTGTGTTTGTATATACTTACATTATAAAGTTGTAGTATTTTTACAAAGTTTCTATTAACTCTCTCTACATTTCGGACTGTTTGGTAAAAAGTTTCTCCCACACCCATTCTCAGATCAAGTTGTAACTTTGCACAATTATTTATTGGCGAAGACAAAACATGAGTCAATCAGTAAAATTAATCAATTGATAATTGGTAATTAATTATTTTGTTTGATATCGGCAAAGAAAAATAGCTTCTACATTATTGAGAGATGCATAGTTGTAAATGTGAGTTCTTCTCATTAGAAAAACCTCTTTTTATAGTATTTTTATTTAAACATTCCACTATTCATGAAAAGAATATCTTCTACAATGAAGTTTACTCATCATATACTGGTTATTGAATTAGGAACTTTCAGTGCCATGGCATGTTACAAAAAAATATTTAACATCATAATATGTCTAACTGTATACATGCACTATATAACTAATATAAGTGATTATATATTTCCATTTTTTTCTTCAGAGTCAGATACCCAGAGATACGAGGGCAAAGAGAAGCAGAACGGCTTCACTACCCCTATTCACCAGTCGCCCCTGATACCAAATAGGCACATTGCCAGAAGTGTATCCAGCGAATCGTACAATAGCAAGAACCAGGTCCAGGTGCTGAGTCCGGCCTACAACTGCCGAGTGCTAGCCAACAAAAAGAGAGTGGTGAAGATGCTCTTCGTGGTAGTTCTGGAGTACTTCCTCTGTTGGACTCCACTCTACCTGTGCAACTCATGGGCCACCCTGGACTACAACAGTGCCCGAAACACCATTTCCCCACTGACCAAAACGGTCATTCTGTCCCTCTCGTATCTATCGTCCTGTATACACCCCATCACCTACTGCTTCATGAACAGGCGGTTCCGCCAGAGTTTCGTCGACGCCTTCAACTGCTGCTCCAGGGGCCGGCAAAAGGGAAACGCCTTTTACAGCGAGGCATCGCAAAATAATGGTAGCATTGCCAAAGTGAATAAGTCTACGATGTCCAAAAATAGCAAAGTAACATGGAAGCGACATCGTTAATCTAAACTGTATCACATAATCTGCTCAAAGTTCTTAAACAATATACACATATACTAACATTGTTTCAAGAAAACTAGTTATATTCTTGCTTCTTGAAGAACCACTGTTTAGGATGTGTTTTCAAATGATTAAATGATTGTCTTAATCTTATCGTTAGATTTTCAGGATGTTATATTATTATATTTGTATACATCACACAACTTTCGATTTCATATTTTAGTAACTTAATGTTTCAAATTAATGTCCAACATTATTAATTAGTTTATGAGAACATTACTATAATAATTCATGATTAAACTGGTCTGAACTGGTCTTTAATGATATCCATTGTCTTGATGAATTTCAGTTTGAAGTTTCTTTATTATTGTTGTTGTTGTTGTCATAGAGTATGCCATGAAAGCAAAAATAATATATATATAATATTGAAGATAATATTTTGTTAAACTACTAAATATCATACTATTATATTGTCCAGAGAAAATTAGTAAATATTTCACTTATCCACTTACTGAATTTATGTAACAACAGCAATTAAAACAAGTGTACGTTGAGATATGGCTAAAACATAATATCAAACATTTACGTAAGTCTATCACGTCATGTTCATAAGTTTCACATAAACTAAGTTTCCTTTGCGCTCCTATTTTCCTGTAGCAGGGAATTTTAAAAAAAAATTTTTTTTAAAGCGTTTGGGTGGAAAACCTACAGAGGCATCACCTAAAATATGATATGGACTAAATGTCCACTGCATTGATGTGTAGCTGAAACATGTTTTAAAAAAAACGAGCTCCTAAAGTATGCCCTGGTCAAATGAGGTAGCAGACCAGCAGACATCTTCAAACGTCATCTGGTGCATTGTATTGAAAAAAAAAACAAGATGAGAAACTGGCACACGAAATCATTGGTTGACGAAATAATTCACCGGATCTCGGGTTAAAGGACAAACTTGTTAGTAGAGAGAAATTATGTCAAATAATGATCTCACTACTTAATGCCCGTACACGCAAGAACATTACGGCACTAGTTTATGTATTTAGATGCAATAAACGTCATCTTCAATGTAGGCTAGTCATAAATACCTCTCAATTTGTAGACTAGACATGATGCATATTGGTATTAGGCTAGCCATGATGGCCTCTAAAGTGGTAGGCCAGCCATGAATGAATATTAAGTTGTAGGCTAGCCATGATTGCCTCTCAAGTTGTAGGCTAGCGATGATTGCATGCCAAGTTGTAGGCTAGCCATGATTGCCTCTCAAGTTGTAGGCTAGCCTAAATGCATGCCAAGTTGTAGGCTAGCCATGATTGCACTCAAGTTGTATGTTAACCATGAATGCATGCCAAGATGTAGGCTAGCCATGATTGCCTCTCACCTCTCAAGTTGTAGGCTTGTCATTATTGCCTCTCAAGTTGTAGGCTAGCGCTGAATGCATGCCAAGTTGTAGGCTAGCCATGATTGCATGCCAAGTTGTAGGCTTGTCATTATTGCCTCTCAAGTTGTAGGCTAGCGCTGAATGCATGCCAAGTTGTAGGCTAGCCATGATTGCATGCCAAGTTGTAGGCTAGCCATGAATACATGCCAAGCTGTAGGCTAGCCATGTTTGCCTCTCAAGTTGTAGGCTAGCCATGAATGCATGCCAAGCTGTAGGCTATCCATGAATGCCTCTCAAGTTGTAGGCTAGCCATGATTGCCTCTCAAGTTGTAGGCTAGCCATGAATGCATGCCAAGCTGTAGGCTATCCATGAATGCCTCTCAAGTTGTAGGCTAGCCATGATTGCCTCTCAAGTTGTAGGCTAGCCATGATTGCCTCTCAAGTTGTAGTCTAGCCATGATAGCCTCTCAAGTTGTAGGCTAGCCATGAATGTCTCTCAAGTTGTAGGCTAGCCATGATTGCCTCTCAAGTTGTAGGCTAGCCATGATTGCATGTTAGGTTATAGGCTAGCCATAATTGCCTCTCAAGTTGTAGGCTAGCCATGATTGCATGTTAGGTTATAGGCTAGCCATAATTGCCTGTCAAGTTGTAGGCTAACCAAGAATGCCTATCAAATTGAAAACTAGCCATGATTGCCTCTTGCGCTATAGACTAACAATACCTACAATCATGTTACGTGAGGGTACGAATTACAAATGAATTTTATTTTAGATGTAAATGGGTTTTACTTTCTAAATCCAACTCTTTGATTTCAAAATACTTCGTAGGCTATGTTATGTTTCTCTCTAGCATTAAGTAAAATCTTCACTTATCTAACACATAAGGCATCTATAGGATATGCTGATATGCCTTTAGACTACAACAGGCCATTATCTGAAATAGCACCTATGGTTTTTTTTTATCTTTACCACAAAAATTAATTTGCTTTGATAAGAATAAAATGTCCTAAAAAATTTAACACAATGATAATTGCTTTTTTTTTCATGACAATCTAAGGTTTTGACATGTACCTTTCGGTTGAAATTAAAATCTACATTATATGTATTATTTGCTATACACAATAATTTTATTTCATTTAAAAGACCATCTGCCTCTAGCTGCTTTCTGCAATGCCAGGGGGAAAAATAGACTCTATGTTGTGCTTAGATATTTTTCAAACCATCCTCCCTTAAGTAAACGAGATGGATGGCTGCTTGGTCGTGCGGTTTGCGCGTGTTCGAGGGTTCAAATCCTGCTCGCTCCCATCCCCCGTGGTCCTGCGGGAGGTTTGGACCAGGAAGTCAACTATCATCAACTCTGAAGGCACATCCGAAACATGTCCAACAGTTGACAAAACGAGATATGTATTTAAGATTCAAGATGAGCTCTTGCAAATGACGAAAAAAAACAAACTAGAACTAACTTTCAACGGACAACGGCTTTGTTGGCATCAAATATTGCCAAATATGTAGGTCAAAACTTAGTTTGCGTAATCACGTAAAATACATTGCCATTACTATATTGAATGATTTATAAGTTGCCTCGCAAAAGATTCCAACAATCAAGATTTCGATAATGCATAGATATTGCCATGTGCGTTTTCTGCATGTTATATTTCGTAACAAGCAATCAATTTATTAGACTAGCTTGAACATTTAACAATACAATCATCTTTCTAGAGGTCATCTGTTTAGTGTTTTGTGAAATAGCGTTTACAATAGTTGACAAAATACGGTTCATCATCTGCTCCGATACAAAAATGCCACATGCACATTCCCCAATTTCAAGGTGCACACCAAAATGTAACAGTTCATAGTGTGTGCCCTGTACTACTGTTATTTGATGTTTACGGTAGTATGACAAAAGGGAATTAACTTTGGGTATTTTTAAAGCTTATTAATATAAAATAAATCGAGTGGTTGTTCTTGTTTTTGTTTTTTTTCAGAATTGGGACTATGAGAGGGGGAAAGAAATTGTACAAAGAATGAAACACAAATAGTTCATTGTCTGCCTGGGTCTTTTAGTGAACTAAGGAAATGTCTGCCTGAGTCTTCTAGGGAACTAAGGAAATGTCGGTCTGGGTCTTTTAGTGAACTAAGAAAATGTCTGCCTGAGTCTTCTAGGGAACGAATGAAATGTCTGCCTGACTCTTCTAGGGAACTAAGGAAATGTCTGTCTGGGTCTTCTAGTGAACTAAGGAAATGTCTGCCTGGGTCTTTTAGTGAACCTAGGAAATGTCTGCCTGGGTCTTTTAGTGAACTAAGGAAATGTCTGCCTGGGTCTTTTAGGGAACTAAGGAAATGTCTGCCTGGGTCTTTTAGTGAAGTCCAAGACGTACTGGTTAAGTACTTTAAGACGCCCGTCTACATTTCGGCATATTTTGCTACATCTACACTGCTAACTGCTGCCAGCTGCTTTTCTCTATGCCAGTAAGGCCGGCCTTAAACATAGGCATATTGGCAATCCTCCTAAGGCCTCCAAGCACTCGAATAATTTTTTTGGGAGACAAAAATGCGAAATATGAATCGAATCTCAAGCATACCAGAACTCTATGGCTCTATGTCTACTAGCTTAGCTCTAAGTCTCAATTGTAATTCAATAATTATTCGTGAATTTAAAGATCTTATTTGAATACAATTGTTAGAAGACCATTGTTTCTAGGTTTTGGTGAAATGTCGAAATGTTATTTCTAGTCTGATGATCATTAATCGTTCCTGTAGTACATTGGTGCTATTGGCGCTTCATTCATTAAAATTATTTGAGGATTTACAGATAAAGGACGTTTATAATTTAGTGCATATTTTTCGGTCTTAATTGTTATTCCTATTTCATTTGGGGCCACCCTATTCACTTCGCTTAAGGCCTCCAGGCCCTAGTGCCAGTGAGGGTGAAATGTTGCCCGAGTCTATTTTTAAATCTCTACCGAGGGCACATCATTTAAGCTTGCCCTTAGACTAGGCATTGTGTATTCTCTTATAATAAACGATTTGTCCAATTTGATGCTGACAATACCCCAGCAGTGCCCTTAAACATTTGTTTCTTCTTAAACTGTCTTAATCTAGAGAGAGTATAGTCTCTGGAGGAAGAATATTCAAAATGTACATTATCATCTCATTGCAAGTGAATGTGTATACTTCTATATCGTGACCAGAAAGGAACTCGAACGATAAGAAAATAAACTAAGTTATTTTCAACTTTTGAAATATCTTTAAAACAAATAGTGGACATTTTCACGATAAATGTTCAATACATACAATGTAACAAACTAATCCCTTACCTACTAAAAAATAAAAAAAATTATAGCTATGTTTGATTTTTATTTTACACAAATAAAATGGACTAAACATTAGATACACAGCTATGGTTATAAAGGAACAGCACACTATTGTTTTTTTGTTACAATAGTAATAGTTATAACACAGTTTACGTTTTCTTTGGTACGTTTAAAAGAACTAAGATTTTTTCAAATGTGTGCACCGCTCCGTCCTTCATACATTATATTTCTATACAAGACTATTACTAAAATTGATATGTAGAAATCTAAGCAACACTTTATAGTCTTCAGAATTTGAATACAAATCAATAGACAACGCACAGACTTCAGTAGGAAAATGTAACCAACGCCTTTATTGTTACAAATACAATGTACTTTCGTATGTCCATAACCACAAAATAGGCTCTTTAAAAAAACGGACACTACAACTAGTTGACTTTAGGATGCATAACAAACGGACAAAGCACATAACAAGAGCTGCCGTGTTTTACAGCTCCCCCCACAGTTTACATTAGAAACAAAATGTCTTTCCCGACTACACAGTACTAACGTCTTTCGGACATTTGTCAGTTATTGAGAATATAGTCATTGAAATCAAGTAACAAAACGGGATGGATGAACATGGGAAATAGGAAAACGATGCATAGAAAGAAAAATAAAAGAATGAATATTTTCTGGGTAATGTATACTTTAAAAAGTCAAAACTAGGAAGAATCAAAAACTGAGCCAGGTTCATTCCCTTGATTACGTTCTCTTGTTTTGTTCTTACTTGATGTCTGGGACAACACAAGGAATGACGTGATGGATAGCTCAATGATTTTTCAAAGACCTAAATTATTCTAGACAGGCAGAGCCAAGTAAATAAAATTAGAGCATCTTTGGCGCTTTGGTTTGAAGTTCTAGTTTGTGGCGCCATAAGGTGCTCCACGTGTTATCCATTTCGCCCCAAGGTTACAATTCGATTTCTTTGCGACTGCATTACGCTTTAGTCAGAGCCCTGGCTTGGGCTGTTGGAGCCACATATACGGGCCTGTTCACTACGATCCTACCGTCCAAGTTCTTGATGGCCCTTACAGCGTCTTGTGCATCCGACATAATCACAAACCCAAAGCCTTTGGAGGTTCCAAACTCGTTGGATATTACCTGAAAACAGATTATGCCATGCTATTGTTAAATCTTAAAACAAACAAATAATTACATGAAATACAAAGTAAATCTGGGGAAGATAACTGAGAATATGGATAATTAGAAGCTTTGAATGTCCTAAACTGATCTCTACTAATCGTTTTAATAGGTTTTAAATAAATCCAAAGTCTTTCCCATGGACATTTGACTTCGGCCCAGGAGAATGAGAGTATTCGTCTTTTGTTCAATATTAAGCTTTACTATGTATGTATTTGAAGAGAGATAAATTCTTGGGAAAATATCTACCCGGGGTTTACCAGGCCTTTTTTTTTTAATCCTTCCCAGAATTAAACTCAAAATCGTCAGTTTGATGTTACACCTTCTTATCATATATATTTATATATATATGTGTGCGGGCATATTAAATGGATGACTTTAGTTGCCTTATGACTTAAAGACTCTTAAATTAATGGATTTTTTTCTTAAGACCAAACTATCCCTTGTTCACTAAACAGCCTCTCCAATGAATAGTGTCTTGACCATAGTTAAGTTATTTCCATATTAACTATTTATCTATAAAATTCTCTTCATGGCTCAACAGTTTGAACAACAAGAAGTAAAGGAAACATCACTCTTATTTCTGCAAGTCGGACTAGACTTACCTCACGTAAATTAAGCGGCCAAAAAAAGATGGGTTGGGGGAGAACAAGTAATCTACTCTGCATTCACCCGTCACTAAATAGCAGGGCCGGACTTAACCAGTGTGGGGCCCTATGCGAAAAGGATTTCGCGGGCCAAGTGTGGGTAGGGATACGGATAATAAGTGAAAATTAAAAGTATTAGAACAAATTCTGGCGAGTAGCGAAGTCATACAGTATATCATAATAATTCTGTTTCCTACAAAGATCACGCTCACCAGATACCAAATGTTTCAAGCTATCTTCGAGAATTGTTGACTTCAAGTAATTCTTTATTAGTTTGAGGAGCGAGAAGCCTCTTTTACCAGGTTCCACAATTATGGGTATTTCATAATGCCTTTTTTTATCGCCCGTAGGATTGGCGTTTTCCATATTCCACCCCAAAATGACAACATTTTGGTCTATATATTTCAGGAGATTTCTATGAGTTTTCAAAAGATTCAATAATTTCCGGAGATTTCCATGACTTTTTCGTATATTTTGCAATTTCAGGAGATTTTCAAGACTTCCTGGTAAATAAGGAGGCCGCGGGAAATCTGCTATAAGTTATAAATAGCGGCGTATGCCACGCCGTGGGTCGACAAGTTCCATATAAACTAGATAGACTTTTTCAATGGCGTCTTGACCTCGACAAGTAGCCTAGCTGTGTGGTATACGCTCTGAGCTGTCGTTCGGCCGTCTTGATGGTCTAGGGTTCAAACCCTCCCGCTGCAATACCCCGACTTCCGGCAAGAGGTTTGGGTCCGAAGTAAGTATCTTAAAATCTGAAGGCACATTCGAAACATGTTGAGCATTTTAAAAACAGTTTACAAGCAAGTTATTCACATATATATTAAACAGACTTTCCAATCAAAGTCTTTACCTCAACTGGTAGTAAAAAAAAATAAAATAAAAGTTTCCCTTTCAGACCTCGCAGATGATGTTAATTTCATGTTTCTTTGGCCATCTGTTAACAAGAAGGGTGTCAAGTGGTCAAGCCTTTACTTTCCCCAACTAAAGTCAGGTACCTTTAGAATTGGATGGACTCAAGGGTGCCCTAAAAATATTGATGTTCAAAATTCCAGTCTTCACCAAGATTCAAACCCAGGACCTCAGGTTCGGAAGCAAAGCCTTTAACTCCTCAGCCACCACGCCCCCTCGACATAATTTATCCCAATATACACTGAACAGACTTTCCAATAAAAGTTGTCTTTACCTCAACTGATAAGCTATCCCAGTATACATTAAATCAGACTTTCCAAAGGCTTCCTTACCTTAGCGGACAAGACATTTCCATAGACACTAAACAGACTTTCCAAAGGCTTTTTTACCTTAGCGGACAAGACATTTCCATAGACACTAAATAGACTTTCCAGCTTCTCGTCAGTGATCGACTCATCCAGGTTCTTCACAGAAAGCGTTGCCGTCGTGCCCGTCGTATCGTCGCTGGCGTCCTGTTCACTCCTTTTCTGCTCGGTGCCGTTAGCGACGTCGCCGTTCTCAGTTCCCTCTGCTTGGTCCACTGCTTTACGGGCGGACATTGCCAAGATGGCGTTGTTACTCGTGTTGATGTTGTCAATGTTATTACTGAAGAAAGAAATGTGTTCGTCACTAGATCCATTTGTGACAAGGTGTTAGCGTTTCATGATTTACTTTCCTACTAGCACTGAGAAATGAAATCTTTTACTAAACAGAAACTTTGGTATCAGTTAGACAAACTAGTCTACAAGGTACAATACCAACATAAGAAAAAAATATAGCTTTTATATAGCGTTACTTTCATGCTTAGAGCATGCTCAGAGCGTTATGGTCCAATCTCAGTTGTGGACCAGTGGGGGATGGGGGTATCTGGGAGAAGGTTTTTATGCTGCCTTTAGGCGCTCAGTAAATACAACTCTGCTAGATTCGGGTGTCGAATCTCGAGCCCTCTTCAAGTTCAAGCGTACTTATCCTCTCAACCACGCTTCCCATATTACAAGGATATTACAAAGGGTGGGTAGATTACGTCAAGTAGCCAGAACAACTGCCCTAAAATATGTCGGGTGCCTATTAGAGTTGGATGATTCGGGGGCGTCCTAAGAATCACGATGATTAAGATACCAGTCTTCACCAGGATGTGTACTTGATACCCCTAGGTTAGGAAGCCTAGCGCTTTATCTCTTAAGTCACCACGCCCTATCGACTCCTAAATACAACTATTTCTTACCTTAAAATTTTTATATTTAAAGTTGTAAATAACATTAGGTCTACAATAAATTGTATTTTAACCTATTTAGAAACCCACCTTGAGTTCCGATTTACACTGTTTCCGCCATTGAAGTTACTGATGTCATTGATGTTTACCGGATGTCCCTTGTTGGCCAAGGTGCTGACCAAGTCTTTAAGCTGAAGTAAATTCTTGGTGGTATTGTCACCGTCGTTGCTGGTGTTCGTAGTGGTGACGGGATTGGCGGTGCTGCTACCACCTGTTCCACCCAAACTACTGTTGCCCGAGGTCAGCGCGTTGTCTGCCACGTTGTTGCTGGAAATGTTGGGGTAGTTGTGGTAGTATGTCACGCTGATGCGAGTCCCGTAGATGACCTTTCCATGCATCGAATTCAGAGCCTGAATTTTGTAGACAATAGATGTAGATAAAGTCACAGTTAACTCCATAACGCTTAATAACAGAAACATCTAGTCTTATCAATAATGTGCCTTCTTTAATTTATATTGGCTTCTTGTTTTTACATTTAGGAATTCGTTTTGATGACAAAAAACAAACAAAAAAAACAAGAACCTCTATACATACTTTCGTAGCGTCTGTCTGTTCTTTGTAAGTAACATAACCAATTCCCTTTGATCTTCCGTCATAAGTCTTTAAAAGCTGTAAAAGTTTACATAAACATTGATAAAAGTTTATTCATACATTTTATTGACTGGTAACACCGTTTAAGACTAACTGGCTTACTAGTGAGGACTAACACCACCTACCAAGCAATCCGAGTTTCCATCATACTCTGGCAACGAGCAAAACTGTGGAAATGGTTGGGGGGGGGGGGGGGGAAGAGGTTTGAGTGCTGGTACAAGTCCCAAAAAGCCGACGATGTCAGGGAGCATAAGAGGCGCCATGACGGGACCTCCCCTTGGAGAAGGCAGCCAAGGGCTGAAAAAGCTCTTACAGCACAGTACAGGACGGGGCCACTGTCTCATAGCCAATAATTTGGTAAGATTCAAATATTTTCGACTCCAGGAGGAATAGGAAACATTCTTTTCTTTCGACTGTCCCATACTTGCTGATTTGTCACGACAGGTCTAGAAAGCAAGCTTTTGACCTGTATGGTGACATACGTAGATTACGCACAACAGCAGGGTTTCTGACCAGGGCTTTTGCAAGCTTCTCAGGGCCACACTGATAAGGAGATTGTTGATGATTGAACATTAAAATATATAAGTTCACTAATTAACTTTTAAAATACAATTAACAAAAACTTGGATTTTTAAGCACGACTGATGTGTGAATAGAATGACTTTAAAAACTCTTTGCCAAAACCTGCCACACTTAAAAAAAAAAAAACTAATTTTCTAACTGCACTATTCAGTGAAAGGTTAGTATTGGTTCAGTTAGATCGGTTTAAACATCTACATTTGATAAAAATTTCCAATAACTTTATTATAGATTAGCTTCACTTACCTCAGCATGTAATACTGGACCAAATCGTTCAAACTCTTTCCTCAGTCTTATATCGTCTACAATGTCTCGAAGGTTCCGTATACAAATACGAGGCGAGCAGGAGAAAGTGGCATTGTTGGTATTGTGACGCGAATCCTGGCCAAAGAACAAAAACATTTCATATGTTCTGGTTATGCCAAAAAATGCGATCAAATAATAATTAATGTAAAGCTCTGTTTATATGGCCGTTGGTTAACAGGGGTATCATATGGCCAGCACATAGACCGAATGCCTTCATTTCGCCAACGTGTGTAAAAGTAGGCACCCTTATAATCACAAAGTTCGAAATAGCAGGATTCTTCATTCCTGTGAAGACTGCTATTACCCAGGGTTCGGAAGCCAAGCGCTTTATCGTTCAATTACTATGCCCCATAGTAAACCCGATTTAAACTTGGTTCGTAAAAGAAGAAAAATAAAAGCCAAACGATCTAAGAAGACGAAATACTTGAAGCGCCAAATCTGGTTTATTTATTTTCTTCTTGTAATAAATGAAATATCTGGACAATATTAAAATCTACATCGGCATTCAGCTGTGATGTCCGAAAGAAATGGTTCATTAGAGATGAGATTATGCTCTTAAGATCTATAACTTACATTTTTATAATCATCATTATCGTATCTGTAGTTAAAGTCCCTCTGTCTCTGTGTCCTTGTCATCGCTGGCCCTGCGTAGAGTGTACGTCCGTCTAACACCAGACCATTCAATTTATTCACCGCCTAGAACAATGAAATAATTGCAAATGTAGATTTGAGGGACAACATAAAACCAATAAAATAAATATTTTCATTCAACATTTCCCAGTCAGGAAACTGTCAGAGATAAGCAATAGATATTGCTCATATGTTCAGAGTAGATATAAATTTTATTGCAAATTATTTTTCAGATATTTTTAATGTAATTGTGTTGTTGTCTCAAACCATTTCACCCTATTTTACAGAATTGATTAAATATGTTTACATTTACATGGGCTGAGTGACAAGCTTATCAAGATGGCTTGAGTTCAAAAAACTCTCTTGTGCCAAGTTATATTTGCTGAGCGCTAAAGGCAGCATGGAAGCATTCTCCCAGCCTCCCCCCCCCCTCCCAAAGGCCATTGGACCTGGCTTGAAAGATGTGCCACTAAAACAGAAGCATGGAAAGTTAAACAACATTATCTATATACATTAAGAAAGCGTACCTACCCGCTGGGCCGCATCTGAGTCAGTAAAACATGCAAAACCAAATCCTTTAGAAATTCCATACTCATCCAGCATTACCTAATAAACATACAAAGCATTAATATTAACAAGCGTATGATATTAATTTAATTCTATAATTAGATAAAACCAAATGTGTGAAAAACTATTTAACGTTGATTTTTTTTTGTTTGTTTGTTTTTCATTCAATCGCAACATTTTAAAAATAATCTGACCTTTGCACTCGTCACCTCGCCAAACTGTTTGCACAACTTCCAAAGTTTGAAGTCGTCCAGAAGATCTTTAAAGTTTTTAATGAACACATTCGTGAAGCGATTGTTGGCATTGTTCATGCGTTTCAAAAACTCACTTGAGTATCTGAAGAGATCCAACAATTTGTTTCTTAAAATTTTTACTAGGAGTCAAGTATCGTGGTGTAACAAAGTCGAAAAAGAAACAGGGGATTTAATTCAAACAAAGAATGTCAATAAGCTGTTTAATTCCCTAGAAATCTATGTCGGAACTATTCGTTGGAACACGAGCTCAACTTTTATAAACTGTTTACAGCGAACAGTGGGGGATGTAAGAATGATCAAACTTGAAGACATAATGTAGGTCTTAGGTCTGTCAGGAACAAAATGTTAAGTTCTTATCATTTGATTTTAGCCAATGGATCATCATTCGGAGTTGGCATTAATATAGCTCAATTCACTTTGACGCAAAATGAGCCCTCTGTCTATCACGTGTTGCCTCCACACCTACAAAATAAAAGAATTTCTTTTAAACGATATCTTTCTACTAGTGTCCTTATACTTTTATTGAATTATTTGTTGGATAAATCTAGGATTTTAATGAAATGAAGATTATTACTGGCTCGTCCTAGTCTCCTGCAGTGGTAGAGCTTTAGGCTTGAGACCGAAGTACATACCTCCAAACCAGGCTATCCAAGTCTTATATATCTATGATTTCTTTGCTTTCTAAACCATAGTTTTTAATGACTGGCTAATTTGATGTCCACCAATAAATCAATGCAACTTACTTATAGCCAGTTGGCGCCTTGGTTTCACCCGTGTCCTGAAGACCAATGTTCTGTGGAATGTAAATAATTTAGAAAAAATTAAAATAAAGCTGATGTCGATTGCTTTGTTTTAAGTCCTATCTCTTGGTCACAATATCTAGTACGAACAAGTCAATATATCTACCTTGAAAGAAAAGCCGTAGGTTTCAATAGCCTCCACAATTGTCTTAGCGTCAACAAAGCCTTTGGTGTTGTTGCAGCAGTGATGGTGATAGCAACTGCAGTCTCCACCTTTCTGAAGCCAAGGGTTTCTGGTAGACTTCATGATTCTCATTGGCTGCCCTTCCAGTAACTCGTAATTCAAAGAACGGTAGGCCTTCTCGGCTGCGTTGGAAAGAATTAGAACACTAACTTAGCAATTGTGTTTCTCACAGACGATTTGTTCTTATTTCTCCTATGCTTCCATTATGGGGTGTGTGTGTGTGTAATGGCCGAGGGTTTATTATGCAATCTTTAAACAATATTAATGAGTAATTAACTCAATATAAGGCTGATGAAATGTTAATTCGGAGAAGAGAGACATAACGCGTGTTGATTCTAATTTTGAATATTGTATTTCAGTTGTTCGACATTTTTTTAAATTGTATCTCTACATGGGCCTACATCTACGTTCTTATTCAGAGCTACATATGTTTATCTCTCAGTTCTTTTTCATTTTCTAGAAAAGTTTTAAAGTTTTATTTCAAGTCTTGTGTCTAGAAAATAATACACCTACAACAATCTAGCTGTCTGGTGATACAACACAAACTGTAACCACGCCCTTGCGGACAAAGAGCTGGACTCGAAGGGGGGCACCAGTCTGGCGCTGATATAGTAAAATACAATGTCAATTATTACTTCTGTACAAGATTACCTTCGGCTGGATTCTCGAAATTCACATAAGCATAACACAGAGATTTTCCCGTCACCCAGTCACGGCACAGCTTCACTGACGTCACAGTCCCCATTGGCGCAAACTTCTTATACAGTATTACCTTGACAGACACACAATAAAACAAAATGGCTCAAATCCATAAATCTGGTTAAAACGCTTAAAAAAATAGTATTTAAAAGATGCGGCGTTAAAGTCCTTAGTAGGTAACGGACGGAAACGATTTGTTTATGTACTTATTTATGATTGAAATAAAGAGAAGAAAGTACATTCTCTACTAACTCTCAAAGGCCCATGTTTTAACAAGATCTACATGACGACCCCTGTCACCGACTCTGAACTTTAAAGATCTATTATCTTTTCTCCATAGACTACTTTGTAGATAATGCACTAATTTTCATATTTCATTTCACTTTAAATCTAATCTAGATCTATACTTAATTCTTGATGCAGTTATGGCAATGTTTTGTCCCCAAGATCTTATTTGTTTATGTAATCGAGAGCGTCAATGTGTTAAAATATCATGTCTAGAAGATCTACACATCAGCTTAGAAGCATAATAAACTTAGTAAAGATTAATCATATGAAGAACTCAAATTTAAACGTAAATTAAGTAGTATTAACTACTATCTAGATCTAGTTTAGTGACAAGAAACCAATGGCAATAAAACGCTTTCTATTTAGATTCTAGATCCAGTAGTGCCGATAGAAAAGCCCACTCTTTCAAGCTACAATACAAGTAATCAAACAAGATAACTTTTATCTACTCGTCAATCTCTTTGATGTCTAGTATTGAGATGTAGGCTTCTAGATCAAGATCTATCTAACTAGAAGGATCTAGATCTAGAACCAGAGGCCCCCTGAATTTTGACATTCGAAATTACGACATAAGATAATGCAATAATATTTAATTTAAAAAGAAATTTCGACACTCATTTGGGGTCCCCCTCAAGCGGGGGCCCGGGGGAACCGTCCCACTTCCCTCACCCTAGCTACGCCATTGTCTTGATCTAGAACTAGTGTAGATCTATTCTAGATCTAGATCTGGACCTAATTTACTTATTATGTTTTTCTTTCAGCTATTTTTATTTAATTGACGCATCGGTAAAATATAGATCTAGAAATGAGTACTCTAGAGTAGAATAACTAAGAATATAGATTTAGATACATCTAGATCATGAATCTAGATGTATGTATACTAGATCTAGTCAAGTAGATTTAATTTAATTGAGATCTACTTCTAGATCTAGTCTAATAATTTGATTTGATTTTGATTTTAGGCACATCGTCACAATTTAGGCCATGTCGTGCCTGCAGTCCCTTAAGGACTACTCTCTCTCTCTCTCTACATAACAAGGGCTAAATTCTATACAGTTAAATCATTAAAATCAAGGTCTATTCACAGTTAAAATAGTAAAGGTAGTAAAAATTTAATAATTTGGTAAAAATCTAATGTAAATAGTACATGTTCACAAAGTCATAAATCAGATCTTCGTAGACAACCCCACTTCCCAGATAAAGCCCAGTACCTCCCCGGGGTCGAATAGTGTTTTTAAGTTAGTGGCTCTAAAATATTTCTCCCTGGCATCCTGGTATCTGGGGCAGTCAATGAGGATATGTTCCACGGTGAGGCGAGAGTCACAATACTCACAAAGTGGGGGCTCCTCTTTCTTCAGCACAGTTTAATTTAGTAATTAGACATAATATCTAAAATATAGATCTAATCTAGATCTAGAGTTTGTAGAATCTTATTTGATATGGCCCTGTATCTAGAATACAATGCTAGGACTAGATTGGTCTAGATCTAAATCTAGATCTAGTAAGAGTATGTTTAGATATAGACTAGATCTAGACTTTACTCTCTAGTTAGATCTATTTTCTAGATAATGTCTTAGATTCTTTAGAAAAAAACTAGATTTTAAAATCTAGTCTAGATTTCTACATCTAGACGTCTAACAAGATCTAATCTTATGCTTTGCATCGTATGATAAGGCTGTTTTCGTACATATAGCCTAGATATGATACATTTTCACCAACCTCATTGACATGTGGCAGCAATTCCCCAACAAATAGCGAAGCAGCAGACATGTTGGCCAACATGGCCGCTAAGTCTTGAGTCGTCGACGTCGTAGATGTCATAACGTCCTCTGTGAAGAGGCCAACGGTTTCACTGGAGCTAAGGTTGTTGTCTTTTCATTCCAGCAAAGAAAAAGGCAAGAACTTTATCTCACTTTGATGCTTCTAAAGATTAATTGTATGTTGTTTATTTTTATATATTTTTGTACAATGTAAAATTCTCCACAAAGATATTTTTGAACGTTGTCCCTCTTTCAGCTATGTTTTGTCAATACATTCAAGTCTGACGTCATTTTTTCCCTACGTGACGAATGTATAACTAAGGAATTTTTTTTTTCTTTTGGCGTCATTTCCATTCTGGGTTATTCGGGTGCTGGCTGCTCTACATTTTACGGAAATTCCCGTTTGCAACTCTCCCAGCAGTAGGATTCATGCAAAAGAAAATTGTAATGCTCCTTCGAATTAGATCTACATAATCATTTTCTTTTCAAAAATCTTTTTTTTTCCCTGTTTGTGTTTCAAAGTATCCATATTTTTGATTACTTTTGATCTGCACCTATCTCTTTTTCTTTTGCTAATAAATAGGTCGACATATATTTTTCATCTTTCCAATCACTTCGTAGCGTGATCGACATTTTTTTTATATTCAGTATATTGTCAGTGTGCAGTTATGGTAACAGTATTGACTCTTTTTTTTTTACACTAGATAAATATTCACACACTGAACACAAACCTCAAACCACGACTCCTGCACTGGCTTGGTCATGTTCGCCGGATGGAGAACAATCGAATACCGAAAGTTACCCTTTGTGTCGCAAGAGGCTCAAGAAAAACTGGCCGTCCCACCTCCATTATGTGGATGTAATCAAACGGGACCTCAAAGCAGTTAATATTGAAAATGACCATTGGGAAGACATAACCCTAGACCGCACTACGTGGAGAGAGATGATGACCAAGAAAGCTATGAGCAGCGAAAAAACATGAGCGTCAGCTCTGGACGAAAAGCGTGCCGATTGAAAACTGGCTGACTCCTCTACCACCAAAGCGAAAGCCACCTTAACCTGCGACAAATGTTGTCGGGAATGTCTCTCCAAAATAGGGCTCCGCAGTCACATGAAAAAAGTGTTTTATGAGATGAACCATAGTCGTTCTACAACTGAAGGAGGCCAACAACATCACATGCGTCCTCCCATCTGCGATCAAAGTCATCCGCCGATGTGCCTAAACTGAAAACTCAAATTCAAACTAATTCAAAGTAATCTGCAAAAGTCGAGAGAAGGCTAAATGTAGGTCAGCCTAAGTGTCTAATACGGAGCGGGTCACAAACAAAGAATTCCTGTGCCAAGTGTCGCATGAGATTTACGGGACATGTCCTCCGACAAAAGTGAATCACTTGCCCAAGAAGGCCGATCCGAGGAGAACTCAAACAGGGACATCCTCGTATAACTGGGTGCATAACCTTAATGTCGTATATCAGCGCAGTGAATACCATCTGGGAAGAGACATCGCTGGAGACAGATTTCTATTTCAGCTTGCTGCCCAATGCGCTGAATGGCGCGAGAGGATCAAAGTCTGAGTCATAAGTTCCTGGTAGGTTTACAATTATTAACACTTTTATATGGGTGAGCACAGTAGTGGTCTAAATTTCAAAATATTGTCTAGCAGCAGACTTTCGAAAAGATGAAGGTATCAATTAATACACTGAAAATAACATTTGAAAACAATGTAAACTATAACTTAAAACACACGAATAGCTCTCAAAATCTTAAGTTAAATTTTTACAAGCTTATATTTTTAAAGTCTTTTTTTTCAGTACTGGGTTTCCCAGTTTAGATAGAGGGAGTGTTTTGTTTTGTCGATGCCCTTTACAGATATGTTGCTCATAAGACACTATTTTAGATTTAGACTTTCTCTATATTCCATTTTCTCTTCTCTTTTTCCAGTTTGTGTCGCGGCTGTTGCATGAGATTATGGCGTTATTAAAAAAGATAGCGAAACAGCCCCCCCCCCCCCCCCGAACCGCTTTAAAACCAGCTCAAGCGCCAGCTTTTTTTTTTTAAACTGAAAGAGAGGAGAGCACATGGCAGCAAGGGTCTTGTGAAAGGGACCACTCTAGATCTCCATACCAGAAAACATCTTTTGACTTCTGTGGAACAAGGCCGAGAAACGCTAAACTCATTGTTTGGTCAGTTCTCGTTCGCTTGAAACGTTTGACCATCCTTGATAAGACAAACATGGGAAGAGAAGAAATAGTATTTTGGAATGAATTCAGTGTTAGAAGAACTTTCTTAACTAACTTCATTTGTGGTGTAAAACTATTTTTGCTGAAAGTCTTGAGGTTTAATTGGCATTTTTTAAAAATATACTGAGTGATTTGAGTCTCGATCAATGAAACAATTGTCTGTAAAAATCGATGTATGAAACAAAAATAGATTTGGGAAAAAATAAATATTTACTTAATAACCAGAGTCGAAAACGTGAAAAAATATAACATTTGACCGTTATCAATTTCTCATATCGATAACAAGCATGAGAAAAAAATACAGATTTAATTGGATTATATTTTGTTTCTTGGAAGTTCATTAACTGTGAAACAGTGGTACTGCATATTTCTTGTTTTATTTATTTACAACCAAACATTTCTTGCTTTCTAAGTGGTTAATATTCCTATTACTGAAAGAAAATTTAGAAAGTTACAGTTCATCTTCATGTCATCTCATCTCTGCCTGTGGTCCCGTCTAACTCCAAACGTCTCAGTTCAAAGCTAGTCTCTACAATTGTCCCCACCTCTTGCCCATCTGCTTGGTATCTGCTTCCATATCGCGGCGCCCTGTAGTCCTGGTCCCCTCTTCCTCTTTCCTTGGGGGTTCCAGGTTAGGGCTTGCCTTGTTATGTTGGATGCCGGCTTGCAAAGGTTGTGACCTATCCATCTCCAGCGTCACTGAATGATATCTACTTTAATGGGCTACTGCTTTGTTCTTTGCCACAGTTTATTATCTTGAGCATAAAAAAACGTTTCGGTGAGAACAAAATTGAAACATTTCACAGAATATAATTGAAGTGTGACTTACTTTGGAAAAGAATGTAGAGGAAGCAGATGACCCATGTTTGTTAAGCTATATGTAACATTGTGTCCAAAAAGTTCATGTGCAAATAGTTTTTTTTGAAAGCGTCATAAGTTCGTCGTTTTCATATCTGAATGCATACATACACATTTAACCTTGATAATGAAAGCCCCAAATCTCACATATATTGAACATGTGTTTAACATTGGATTGGATTCGGGTCTACGCTTTTTCTAAATGAATTTTAGAACTTAGATAACAAACGTCAATGGCCGTCTTGAGTATGTGAGGTGTCAGAGAAAGCAATCCGTGGAAACACTGGTAGGGTAGAGCCACTTTATAGGTGTAGAGACTGCCTCTGGTTTCGTGAATTAGACCAAAGTCAAAGCAGTCGCTAGCCTCTGTTTTCAGCCTCTCTTGGAGTTTGTCCACAAGCCGCTTGACTCTGTGGTCTCTCAATCTTGAAACGCTTGCGCAGAATTCACACAGTCTTTTGTACAGCGACTCGCTTTGGCAGAGCAGCGTCTTCAGCCGTCGCCAGAACTGAAGTAGCTCGTTCATGGTAGCGAGGCACTTGTCTGTGGGCAGTCTTGTCTTGGAGACTTTACTCAAGCAGTCGTGGCACTTTTGGAAATGAGCGATGCAGTCGAATCTGGAAGGCATGATGCAAGGTAACTTCATGTGAACCAGAGTCAGCAGCTCGCCAAAGTGTTTATGGCGTCTATTGAACCAATCCATGTACTGAAACTTCAGACCATTTAAACTTCGAAGATGCTTGGAGAATTGTGATTTCAGGAGGTCGAGCTCGTTCATCTTGACCTCGAAAGCCGAGGAGACTTGTTGGTTGGTTGTCATAGTTTTCTTGAGATCTGAAAGTAACGTGTAAGAAACTATTAGAAGTGATACGTATTGGTCGAGATGTTATAATAGAAGTTAAAAGCAATGGTAACAAAATCATAAGTTTACTATCAAGAATGGTTGAGGAACGCTATTAAAAATATCAGTATTTAATTCAGTATCCAGTGGCGCACCGAGAGGAAGCAGGTGGGTTGGACGCCGGAGCGTAGGAAGCGCTAAAATGGGTATAAAAACGCAACATAAAATTTATATTTTTATTGTAGCATTCGTTAACTTTGTTTATATTATATGTAAACTTTGTATTGCAAGTGGTGACTTTTGTTATGCAAATATGAATTACATAACTTTTCAGAGATAGGGGTAGGTGACAACAAACAAACTAATTTTCTTTTGTTCATCAGAATCTTAATCCCTGACCTTCGAATCTTTATCAGAAATATCAGTCTTACGACCCACCTATCTCCAATAGTAGGCATTTATTTTCCTCTTTCATAACGTGGCTTTCTGACTTTCAGTCAGAAGATAAAAAAAACGAGATTCAAGATAAAACCACTCAGTACAGAATCCACACGGACCTACCTGCCAATGTTTCAACAGAAGACACTCAACACTCAGTACAGAATCCACACGGACCTACCTGCCAATGTTTCAACAGAACACACTCAACACTCAGTACAGAATCCAGGGACCTACCAGCCAATGTTTCAACAGAAGACACTCAACACTCAGTACAGAATCCACACGGACCTACCTGCCAATGTTTCAACAGAAGACACTCAACACTCAGTACAGAATCCACACGGACCTACCTGCCAATGTTTCAACAGAAGACACTCAACACTCAGTACAGAATCCACACGGACCTACCTGCCAATGTTTCAACAGAAGACACTCAACACTCAGTACAGAATCCACACGGACCTACCTGCCAATGTTTCAACAGAAGACACTCAACACTCAGTACAGAATCCACACGGACCTACCTGCCAATGTTTCAACAGAACACACTCAACACTTAGTACAGAATCCACACGGACCTACCTGCCAATGTTTCAACAGAAAACACTCAACACTCAGTACAGAATCCAGGGACCTACCTGCCAATGTTTCAACAGAAGACACTCAACACTCAGTACAGAATCCACACGGACCTACCTGCCAATGTTTCAACAGAAGACACTCAACACTCAGTACAGAATCCACACGGACCTACCTGCCAATGTTTCAACAGAAGACACTCAACACTCAGTACAGAATCCACACGGACCTACCTGCCAATGTTTTAACAGAAGACACTCAACACTCAGTACAGAATCCACACGGACCTACCTGCCAATGTTTCAACAGAAGACACTCAACACTCAGTACAGAATCCACACGGACCTACCTGCCAATGTTTCAACAGAAGACACTCAACACTCAGTACAGAATCCACACGGACCTACCTGCCAATGTTTCAACAGAAGACACTCAACACTCAGTACAGAATCTACACGGACCTACCTGCCAATGTTTTAACAGAAGACACTCAACACTCAGTACAGAAACCACAGGGAACTACCTGCCAATGTTTCAACAGAAGACACTCAACACTCAGTACAGAATCCACACGGACCTACCTGCCAATGTTTCAACAGAAGACACTCGACACTCAGTACAGAATCCACACGGACCTACCTGCCAATGCTTCAACAGAAGACACTCCAAACTCAGTACAGAATCCACACGGACCTACCTGCCAATGTTTCAACAGAAGACACTCAACACTCAGTACAGAATCCACACGGACCTACCTGCCAATGTTTCAACAGAAGACACTCAACACTCAGTACAGAATCCACACGGACCTACCTGCCAATGTTTCAACAGAAGACACTCAACACTCAGTACAGAATCCACACGGACCTACCTGCCAATGTTTCAACAGAAGACACTCAACACTCAGTACAGAATCCACACGGACCTACCTGCCAATGTTTCAACAGAAGACACTCAACACTCAGTACAGAATCCACACGGACCTACCTGCCAATGTTTCAACAGAAGACACTCAACACTCAGTACAGAATCCACACGGACCTACCTGCCAATGTTTCAACAGAAAACACTCAACACTCAGTACAGAATCCACACGGACCTACCTGCCAATGTTTCAACAGAAGACACTCAACACTCAGTACAGAATCCACACGGACCTACCTGCCAATGTTTCAACAGAAGACACTCAACACTCAGTACAGAATCCACACGGACCTACCTGCCAATGTTTCAACAGAAGACACTCAACACTCAGTACAGAATCCACACGGACCTACCTGCCAATGTTTCAACAGAAGACACTCAACACTCAGTACAGAATCCACACGGACCTACCTGCCAATGTTTCAACAGAAAATACTCAACACTCAGTACAGAATCCACACGGCCCTACCAATGTTTCAACAGAAAACACTCAACACTCAGTACAGAATCCACACGGACCTACCTGCCAATGTTTCAACAGAAGACACTCAACACTCAGTACAGAATCCACACGGACCTACCTGCCAATGTTTCAACAGAAGACACTCAACACTCAGTACAGAATCCACACGGACCTACCTGCCAATGTTTCAACAGAAGACACTCAACACTCAGTACAGAATCCACACGGACCTACCTGCCAATGTTTCAACAGAAGACACTCAACACTCAGTACAGAATCCACACGGACCTACCTGCCAATGTTTCAACAGAAGACACTCAACACTCAGTACAGAATCCACACGGACCTACCTGCCAATGTTTCAACAGAAGACACTCAACACTCAGTACAGAATCCACACGGACCTACCTGCCAATGTTTCAACAGAAGACACTCAACACTCAGTACAGAATCCACACGGACCTACCTGCCAATGTTTCAACAGAAGACACTCAACACTCAGTACAGAATCCACACGGACCTACCTGCCAATGTTTCAACAGAAGACACTCAACACTCAGTACAGAGACCACACGGACCTACCTGCCAATGTTTCAACAGAAAACACTCAACACTCAGTACAGAATCCAGGGACCTATCTGCCAATGTTTCAACAGAAGACACTCAACACTCAGTACAGAAACCAGGGACCTACCTGCCAATGTTTCAACAGAAGACACTCAACACTCAGTACAGAATCCACACGGACCCACCTGCCAATGTTTCAACAGAAGACACTCAACACTCAGTACAGAATCCACACGGACCTACCTGCCAATGTTTCAACAGAAGACACTCAACACTCAGTACAGAATCCACACGGACCTACCTGCCAATGTTTTAACAGAAGACACTCAACACTCAGTACAGAAACCACACGGAACTACCTGCCAATGTTTCAACAGAAGACACTCAACACTCAGTACAGAATCCACACGGACCTACCTGCCAATGTTTCAACAGAAGACACTCGACACTCAGTACAGAGACCACACGGACCTACCTGCCAATGCTTCAACAGAAGACACTCAACACTCAGTACAGAATCCACACGGACCTACCTGCCAATGTTTCAACAGAAGACACTCAACACTCAGTACAGAATCCACACGGACCTACCTGCCAATGTTTCAACAGAAGACACTCAACACTCAGTACAGAATCCACACGGACCTACCTGCCAATGTTTCAACAGAAAACACTCAACACTCAGTACAGAATCCACACGGACCTACCTGCCAATGTTTCAACAGAAAACACTCAACACTCAGTACAGAATCCACACGGACCTACCTGCCAATGTTTCAACAGAAGACACTCAACACTCAGTACAGAATCCACACGGACCTACCTGCCAATTGTTCAACAGAAGACACTCAACACATAGTACAGAATCCAGGGACCTACCTGCCAATGTTTCAACAGAAGACACTCAACACTCAGTACAGAATCCACACGGACCTACCTGCCAATGTTTCAACAAAAAACACTCAACACTCAGTACTGAATCCACACGGACCTACCTGCCAATGTTTCAACAGAAGACACTCAACACTCAGTACAGAATCTACACGGACCTACCTGCCAATGTTTAAACAGAAGACACTCAACACTCAGTACAGAATCCAGGGACCTACCTGCCAATGTTTCAACAGAAGACACTCAACACTCAGTACAGAATCCACACGGACCTACCTGCCAATGTTTCAACAGAAGACACTCAACACTCAGTACAGAATCCACACGGACCTACCTGCCAATGTTTCAACAGAAGACACTCAACACTCAGTACAGAAACCACACGGACCTACCTGCCAATGTTTCAACAGAAGACAGTCAACACTCAGTACAGAATCCACACGGACCTACCTACAAATGTTTTAACAGAAGACACTCAACACTCAGTACAGAAACCACACGGAACTACCTGCCAATGTTTCAACAGAAGACACTCAACACTCAGTACAGAATCCACACGGACCTACCTGCCAATGTTTCAACAGAAGACACTCGACACTCAGTACAAAGACCACACGGACCTACCTGCCAATGCTTCAACAGAAGACACTCAAAACTCAGTACAGAATCCACACGGACCTACCTGCCAATGTTTCAACAGAAGACACTCAACACTCAGTACAGAATCCACACGGACCTACCTGCCAATGTTTCAACAGAAGACACTCAACACTCAGTACAGAATCCACACGGACCTACCTGCCAATGTTTCAACAGAAAACACTCAACACTCAGTACAGAATCCACAGGGACCTACCTGCCAATGTTTCAACAGAAAACACTCAACACTCAGTACAGAATCCACACGGACCTACCTGCCAATGTTTCAACAGAAGACACTCAACACTCAGTACAGAATCAACACGGACCTACCTGCCAATTGTTCAACAGAAGACACTCAACACATAGTACAGAATCCAGGGACCTACCTGCCAATGTTTCAACAGAAGACACTCAACACTCAGTACAGAATCCACACGGACCTACCTGCCAATGTTTCAACAGAAAACACTCAACACTCAGTACTGAATCCACACGGACCTACCTGCCAATGTTTCAACAGAAGACACTCAACACTCAGTACAGAATCTACACGGACCTACCTGCCAATGTTTAAACAGAAGACACTCAACACTCAGTACAGAATCCACACGGACCTACCTGCCAATGTTTCAACAGAAGACACTCAACACTCAGTAAAGAATCCACACGGACCTACCTGCCAATGTTTCAACAGAAGACACTCAACACTCAGTACAGAATCCACACGGACCTACCTGCAAATGTTTCAACAGAAGACACTCAATACTCAGTACAGAATCCACACGGACCTACCTGCCAATGTTTCAACAGAAGACACTCAACACTCAGTACAGAATCCACACGGACCTACCTGCCAATGTTTCAACAGAAGACACTCAACACTCAGTACAGAATCCACACGGACCTACCTGCCAATGTTTCAACAGAAGACACTCAACACTCAGTACAGAATCCACACGGACCTACCTGCCAATGTTTCAACAGAAGACACTCAACACTCAGTACAGAATCCACACGGACCTACCTGCCAATGTTTCAACAGAAGACACTCAACACTCAGTACAGAATCCACACGGACCTACCTGCCAATGTTTCAACAGAAAACACTCAACACTCAGTACAGAATCCACACGGACCTACCTGCCAATGTTTCAACAGAAGACACTCAACACTCAGTACAGAATCCACACGGACCTACCTGCCAATGTTTCAACAGAAGACACTCAACACTCAGTACAGAATCCACACGGACCTACCTGCCAATGTTTCAACAGAAGACACTCAACACTCAGTACAGAATCCACACGGACCTACCTGCCAATGTTTCAACAGAAGACACTCAACACTCAGTACAGAATCCACACGGACCTACCTGCCAATGTTTCAACAGAAAATACTCAACACTCAGTACAGAATCCACACGGCCCTACCAATGTTTCAACAGAAAACACTCAACACTCAGTACAGAATCCACACGGACCTACCTGCCAATGTTTCAACAGAAGACACTCAACACTCAGTACAGAATCCACACGGACCTACCTGCCAATTGTTCAACAGAAGACACTCAACACATAGTACAGAATCCAGGGACCTACCTGCCAATGTTTCAACAGAAGACACTCAACACTCAGTACAGAATCCACACGGACCTACCTGCCAATGTTTCAACAAAAAACACTCAACACTCAGTACTGAATCCACACGGACCTACCTGCCAATGTTTCAACAGAAGACACTCAACACTCAGTACAGAATCTACACGGACCTACCTGCCAATGTTTAAACAGAAGACACTCAACACTCAGTACAGAATCCACACGGACCTACCTGCCAATGTTTCAACAGAAGACACTCAACACTCAGTAAAGAATCCACACGGACCTACCTGCCAATGTTTCAACAGAAGACACTCAACACTCAGTACAGAATCCACACGGACCTACCTGCAAATGTTTCAACAGAAGACACTCAACACTCAGTACAGAATCCACACGGACCTACCTGCCAATGTTTCAACAGAAGACACTCAACACTCAGTACAGAATCCACACGGACCTACCTGCCAATGTTTCAACAGAAGACACTCAACACTCAGTACAGAATCCACACGGACCTACCTGCCAATGTTTCAACAGAAGATACTCAACACTCAACACAGAATCCACACGGACCTACCTGCCAATGTTTCAACAGAAGACACTCAACACTCAGTACAGAATCCACACGGACCTACCTGCCAATGTTTTAACAGAAGACACTCAACACTCAGTACAGAATCCACACGGACCTACCTGCCAATGTTTCAACAGAAAACACTCAACACTCAGTACAGAATCCACACGGACCTACCTGCCAATGTTTCAACAGAAAACACTCAACACTCAGTACAGAATCCACACGGACCTACCTGCCAATGTTTCAACAGAAGACACTCAACACTCAGTACAGAATCCACACGGACCTACCTGCCAATGTTTCAACACAAGACACTCAACACTCAGTACAGAATCCACACGGACCTACCTGCCAATGTTTCAACAGAAGACACTCAACACTCAGTACAGAATCCACACGGACCTACCTGCCAATGTTTCAACAGAAGACACTCAACACTCAGCACAGAATCCACACGGACCTACCTGCCAATGTTTCAACAGAAGACACTCAACACTCAGTACAGAATCCACACGGACCTACCTGCCAATGTTTCAACAGAAAACACTCAACACTCAGTACAGAATACAGGGACCTACCTGCCAATGTTTCAACAGAAGACACTCAACACTCAGTACAGAATCCAGGGACCTACCTGCCAATGTTTCAACAGAAGACACTCAACACTCAGTACAGAATCCACACGGACCCACCTTCCAATGTTTCAACAGAAGACACTCAACACTCAGTACAGAATCCACACGGACCTACCTGCCAATGTTTCATCAGAAGACACTCAACACTCAGTACAGAATCCACACGGACCTACCTGCCAATGTTTCAACAGAAGACACTCAACACTCAGTACAGAATCCACACGGACCTACCTGCCAATGTTTCAACAGAAGACACTCAACACTCAGTACAGAATCCACACGGACCTACCTGCCAATGTTTTAACAGAAGACACTCAACACTCAGTACAGAAACTACACGGACCTACCTGCCAATGTTTCAACAGAAGACACTCAACACTCAGTACAGAATCCACACGGACCTACCTGCCAATGTTTCAACAGAAGACACTCAACACTCAGTACAGAATCCACACGGACCTACCTGCCAATGTTTCAACAGAAGACACTCAACACTCAGTACAGAATCCACACGGACCTACCTGCCAATGTTTCAACAGAAGACACTCAACACTCAGTACAGAATCCACACGGACCTACCTGCCAATGTTTCAACAGAAGACACTCAACACTCAGTACAGAATCCACACGGACCTACCTGCCAATGTTTCAACAGAAGACACTCAACACTCAGTACAGAATCCAGGGACCTACCTGCCAATGTTTCAACAGAAGACACTCAACACTGAGTACAGAATCCACACGGACCTACCTGCCAATGTTTCAACAGAAGACACTCAACACTCAGTACAGAATCCAGGGACCTACCTGCCAATGTTTCAACAGAAAACACTCAACACTCAGTACAGAATCCACACGGACCTACCTGCCAATGTTTCAACAGAAAACACTCAACACTCAGTACAGAATCCAGGGACCTACCTGCCAATGTTTCAACAGAAGACACTCAACACTCAGTACAGAATCCACACGGACCTACCTGCCAATGTTTCAACAGAAGACACTCAACACTCAGTACAGAATCCACACGGACCTACCTGCCAATGTTTCAACAGAAGACACTCAACACTCAGTACAGAATCCACACGGACCTACCTGCCAATGTTTTAACAGAAGACACTCAACACTCAGTACAGAAACCACACGGACCTACCTGCCAATGTTTCAACAGAAGACACTCAACACTCAGCACAGAATCCACACGGACCTACCTGCCAATGTTTCAACAGAAGACACTCAACACTCAGCACAGAATCCACACGGACCTACCTGCCAAGGTTTTAACAGAAGACACTCAACACTCAGTACAGAATCCACACGGACCTACCTGCCAATGTTTCAACAGAAGACACTCAACACTCAGTACAGAATCCACACGGACCTACCTGCCAATGTTTCAACAGAAGACACTCAACACTCAGTACAGAATCCACACGGACCTACCTGCCAATGTTTCAACAGAAGACACTCAACACTCAGTACAGAATCCACACGGACCTACCTGCCAATGTTTCAACAGAAGACACTCAACACTCAGTACAGAATCCACACGGACCTACCTGCCAATGTTTCAACAGAAGACACTCAACACTCAGTACAGAATCCACACGGACCTACCTGCCAATGTTTCAACAGAAGACACTCAACACTCAGTACAGAATCCACACGGACCTACCTGCCAATGTTTCAACAGAAGACACTCAACACTCAGTACAGAATCCACACGGACCTACCTGCCAGTGTTTCAACAGAAGACACTCAACACTTAGTACAGAATCCACACGGACCTACCTGCCAATGTTTCAACAGAAGACACTCAACACTCAGTACAGAATCCACACGGACCTACCTGCCAATGTTTCAACAGAAGACACTCAACACTCAGTACAGAATCCACACGGACCTACCTGCCAATGTTTCAACAGAAGACACTCAACACTTAGTACAGAATCCACACGGACCTACCTGCCAATGTTTCAACAGAAGACACTCAACACTCAGTACAGAATCCAGGGACCTACCTGCCAATGTATCAACAGAAAACACACAACACTCAGTACAGAATCCACACGGACCTACCTGCCAATGTTTCAACAGAAAACACTCAACACTCAGTACAGAATCCAGGGACCTACCTGCCAATGTTTCAACAGAAGACACTCAACACTCAGTACAGAATCCACACGGACCTACCTGCCAATGTTTCAACAGAAGACACTCAACACTCAGTACAGAATCCACACGGACCTACCTGCCAATGTTTCAACAGAAGACACTCAACACTCAGTACAGAATCCACACGGACCTACCTGCCAATGTTTTAACAGAAGACACTCAACACTCAGTACAGAAACCACACGGACCTACCTGCCAATGTTTCAACAGAAGACACTCAACACTCAGTACAGAATCCACACGGACCTACCTGCCAATGTTTCAACAGAAGACACTCAACACTCAGTACAGAATCCACATGGACCTACCTGCCAATGTTTCAACAGAAGACACTCAACACTCAGTACAGAATCCACACGGACCTACCTGCCAATGTTTCAACAGAAGACACTCAACACTCAGTACAGAATCCACACGGACCTATCTGCCAATGTTTCAACAGAAGACACTCAACACTTAGTACAGAATCCACACGGACCTACCTGCCAATGTTTCAACAGAAGACACTCAACACTCAGTACAGAATCCACACGGACCTACCTGCCAATGTTTCAACAGAAGACACTCAACACTCAGTACAGAATCCACACGGACCTACCTGCCAATGTTTCAACAGAAGACACTCAACACTCAGTACAGAATCCAGGGACCTACCCGCCAATGTTTCAACAGAAGACACTCAACACTCAGTACAGAATCCACACGGACCTACCTGCCAATGTTTCAACAGAAGACACTCAACACTCAGTACAGAATCCAGGGACCTACCTGCCAATGTTTCAACAGAAAACACTCAACACTCAGTACAGAATCCACACGGACCTACCTGCCAATGTTTCAACAGAAATCACTCAACACTCAGTACAGAATCCAGGGACCTACCTGCCAATGTTTCAACAGAAGACACTCAACACTCAGTACAGAATCCACACGGACCTACCTGCCAATGTTTCAACAGAAGACACTCAACACTCAGTACAGAATCCACACGGACCTACCTGCCAATGTTTTAACAGAAGACACTCAACACTCAGTACAGAATCCACACGGACCTACCTGCCAATGTTTTAACAGAAGACACTCAACACTTAGTACAGAAACCACACGGACCTACCTGCCAATGTTTCAACAGAAGACACTCAACACTCAGTACAGAATCCACACGGACCTACCTGCCAATGTTTCAACAGAAGACACTCAACACTCAGTACAGAATCCACACGGACCTACCTGCCAATGTTTCAACAGAAGACACTCAACACTCAGTACAGAATCCACACGGACCTACCTGCCAATGTTTCAACAGAAGACACTCAACACTCAGTACAGAATCCACACGGACCTACCTGCCAATGTTTCAACAGAAGACACTCAACACTCAGTACAGAATCCACACGGACCTACCTGCCAATGTTTCAACAGAAGACACTCAACACTCAGTACAGAATCCACACGGACCTACCTGCCAATGTTTCAACAGAAGACACTCAACACTCAGTACAGAATCCACACGGACCTACCTGCCAATGTTTCAACAGAAGACACTCAACACTCAGTACAGAATCCACACGGACCTACCTGCCAATGTTTCAACAGAAGACACTCAACACTTAGTACAGAATCCACACGGACCTACCTGCCAATGTTTCAACAGAAGACACTCAACACTCAGTACAGAATCCACACGGACCTACCTGCCAATGTTTCAACAGAAGACACTCAACACTCAGTACAGAATCCACACGGACCTACCTGCCAATGTTTCAACAGAAGACACTCAACACTTAGTACAGAATCCACACGGACCTACCTGCCAATGTTTCAACAGAAGACACTCAACACTCAGTACAGAATCCAGGGACCTACCTGCCAATGTATCAACAGAAAACACACAACACTCAGTACAGAATCCACACGGACCTACCTGCCAATGTTTCAACAGAAAACACTCAACACTCAGTACAGAATCCAGGGACCTACCTGCCAATGTTTCAACAGAAGACACTCAACACTCAGTACAGAATCCACACGGACCTACCTGCCAATGTTTCAACAGAAGACACTCGACACACAGTGCAGAATCCACACGGACCTACCTGCCAATGTTTCAACAGAAGACACTTAACACTCAGTACAGAATCCAGGGACCTACCTGCCAATGTTTCAACAGAAGACACTCAACACTAAATAAAGCCAGTTCAAACAGAATGAAAGCTAAATGCTGTTTACGTGATTGTGATATCCCAAACACACAGAATGCACTTTAGACGATACTGTAGTCACAGTGGTTCCTAAGTTTCATTAAGAAAGGTTCCAAGTAATATATAACACTGCAGATGAGACTATTTGTTATCTTGACATAGTGGAACTAAAGTAACTTGTTTGGTTTCAATCTGGGGGGGGGGGGGGGGGGACTACTTTGACTAGTTCGACACATGCGGATTTCCTTATCCATTTGTTTTTCGCTAATCCTTGACTGATAAATTAACTCCAAATGATTACTTCTCGCCATGTGCATGGTTGAGATAATAGGGAACATGTATCTCTACAACTGTCTAAATGACCCCCAATTCTAGTTGACAATGTAAGAAACGCTAAACGACTACACGAGAGGTCTACTGTTAAACACCTCCGCGAATTCGATTTTTAAAGTTCACTAATCATGAAAGAGGCCAACAACAATGTTAGAGATAAGAAAAGAATCATTGAAGCGCAGAGCATTAAAAAACAAAATGAAACGAGAAGAATTTTCTTGTATACATTCCCGTAATAACATTCAATTTTTAAAATAAAGGACTGTAGAACTTAGCGAAATAAAAAAATATTTCAAGATTGAAATCTCTGAATCAATCGAAAAATCTTTGATCCGTGTTGGAACTCAAACGATCGATTTCTTGTTTTTTTCCCCTCTATTTTGTTCTTACTTTCTTTAGTTGAACGTAAGACACTGCACTATGGCTAAGTTATAAGAGCTGGATTGAATCCTGTACATGTCAGTGATGTACCGGATGTTATTGTAAAGATCATTAGTTGAAAGCATATTCATCTTTGTGCAACATTTGTCTGAGCATCAAAGTATCTGAATAAGTAACATCTCTGTAACCTTTCTCTTCTAGTTTCTTTTAGACCTCATGAATTGGCGGGGGATTGATTACATCGAATAGGATCTGGCGATCTGCTCTAAAACGCTATCTATATCGAACACAAAATAAATGAACTGTATGTACATCGCTCAAGATATAACTTAGTACTCTAACTTGATGTTCAGTGATCTTAAAATTACTCTTAGCTTTGTTTTATAAAGTCAAGGTTTACATTCACAAACACTGAAGTAATATATTACAATTGTTTTCACAGTTACTTAGAACCGACACTTGTTTTCTTGTAACTCTAAAAAAAAAAAGATGATACAAATATTGCTACAATGATTAAAAAAAATTTGTTTTCATGTTTATAATAAAAGGAAGATATCGCCACAAAGTTTTATAACATTTGCATTCCCATATCCACAATATTTGTAATTAGGTACAAGACCAAAAACAAAAACGCCAGTCAAAAATATGAGAATTGGGAGGGTAGATTGGTAGACTATTGGGAGGGTACATTGATAGACTATTGGGAGGGTACATTGGTAGACTATTGGGAGGGTACATTGGTAGACTATTGGGAGGGTACATTGGTAGACTATTGGGAGGGTACATTGGTAGACTATTGGGAGGGTACATTGGTAGACTATTGGGAGGGTACATTGGTAGACTATTGGGAGGGTACATTGGTAGACTATTGGGAGGGTACATTGGTAGACTATTGGGAGGGTACATTGGTAGACTATTGGGAGGCTACATTGGTAGACTATTGGGAGGCTACATTGGTAGACTATTGGGAGGGTACATTGGTAGACTATTGGGAGGGTACATTGGTAGACTATTGGGAGGGTACATTGGTAGACTATTGGGAGGGTACATTGGTAGACTATTGGGAGGCTACATTGGTAGACTATTGGGAGGGTACATTGGCAGACTATTGTTTCGTGTAATCCCCTTGACCTCCTCACCGTCTATCAGGTTGTATCCCAACAGCAGATTAAAATTAGGATTGGATTAGTGGGGCATTGTTTCATTAATTCATCGATCTGATTGACCTAAAAAATGTATGGATATTGGCAGCCAGAAATATACGCTAAAATAATTTATATAAGAGAAGACGAGTGTTTTTTTTTCTTGTTATTTCTTTGTAGAGCCTTGTAGATTCAGAGGATGTGGGTTCAAGTACTGAAAGATCTCTAGGAACTTAAATTAAATTAAATTTCATTTATTTCAGTAAAATAAAGAAACAACTGGGTGAATAGAGAAACAACTGGATAGATACAGAAACAACTGGGTGAATACAAAAACAACTGGGTGAATACAGAAACAACCTGATAGATACAGAAACAACTGAGTGAATACAGAAACAACTAGATAGATACAGAAACAACTTGATAGGTACAGAAACAACTGGATAGATACAGAAACAACTGGATAGATACAGAAACGACTGGATAGATACAGAAACAACTGGGGGAATACAGAAACAATTGGATAGATACAGAGACAACTGGGTGAATACAATAACAACTGGATAGATACAGATATAACAACTGGATAGATACAGAAACAACTGGGTGAATACAGAAACAACTGGGTGAATACAGAAGCAACTAGGTGAATACAGAAACAACTCGACAGATACAGAAACAACTGGGTGAATACAGAAATAACTGGGTGAATACAGAAACAACCTGATAGATACAGAAATAACTGGTTAGATACAGAAACAATTGGGTGAATACAGAAACAACTCGACAGATACAGAAACAACTGGGTGAATACAGAAATAACTGGGTGAATACAGAAACAACTGGATAGATACAGAAATAACTGGTTAGATACAGAAACAATTGGGTGAATACAGAAACAACTGACTGAATACAGAAACAACTGGATGAATATAGAAACAAATGAACGAATACAGAAATAATGGTTACTTAAACTACTGGATGAAATCAGAAAGAACTGGATGTATACTGAAACAAGGAATGGATAAAATAACAATGGATACAGAAACATCTGCATGAATATATTAACAACCGGATGAATACATAAACAATTGGATGGATACAGAAACAACTAGATGAATACAGAAACAACTAATTGGATACAGAAACATCTAGATGGAATAATTCTGATGGATACAGAAACAACTAGATGGATACAGAACAGAAACAACTGAATAGATCCAGAAACAATAGATTCTAAAAGAAACAAATGGATTAATACAGAAAAATCTGGGTAGGTACCAAAACAACTAGGGGCATATAGAATCAATTGATACTGAAATAATTGATAGATACAGAAACAATTAGATGTATATAAAAACAATCGGATAATACAGAAACATAGGTACAACTGGGTCGGCCGTTGTCCATGCTTGACCAGTTGTTCTTGAACATTTTTTTTGGGTATATAGAATAAACACAATATCTCTTAGAATAGTAAACAGAATAAACCCTAGGCTGTGTTGAAGCATTAAGTGTATTTTACAAGAGCAGCTGCATATGATTTAATTCATTTTACCGATGTATCGAGATGTTTAGAGAAAGTAAATTCTGCGACATATCTATAAATAGTAATCTATTTCTCTTGCATATCTTTTTTTGTAAATTACAGACGGTCGTTTAAAAAATAACATAAATACACTTTAAGAGTCTCCATGTGTTAATCTTATCGAGCATCTTAATCATAGTTATTGTTTTTTTTTTACTGGCTGATTCAGGCAACCCGTTTCATGCTGTAATGGCAATATGAAATGAGGATCACGTAGACGAATTCATCATAGGATAAGGAAAAAGAAATGCACCTTTATCTTTGTGTCTTTCTGAGTATTTAATTCGTTTGTGTTATTAGTTTTTTAAAATTATGGTTTTATTATCTTATCTTATAGATTATAGACGTTACTTACAAAAATATTTTATGCATTATTTTTCCTTTCCTTTTTCAGTCTTCTGTGCTGGAGTGTCTCTAACAAAATATGTCAGAGGTAGATAGTAAAATGTACATATACAATCTAGAAGTTAGAGCTAGATCTAGACCTATAGACTTTTTGGTTACTTAATACAACCTAGAAATCTAGATTTATTGGTTAATAAATTAAATAAATAATCAACAGATAATCCGGAATGAATAGATTTACACCTTGTGACCTAGCCTACATCTAGACCTTGTGACCTAGCCTACATCTAGACCTTGTGACCTAGCCTACTTCTAGATCTACACCTTGTGACCTAGCCTACATCTAGACCTTGTGACCTAGCCTACTTCTAGATCTACACCTTGTGACCTAGACTACTTCTAGATCTACACCTTGTGACCTAGCCTACATCTAGACCTTGTGACCTAGCCTACTTCTAGATCTACACCTTGTGACCTAGCCTACTTCTAGATCTACACCTTGTGACCTAGCCTACATCTAGACCTTGTGACCTAGCCTACTTCTAGATCTACACCTTGTGACCTATCCTAGATCTAGATCTTCACCTTATGATCTAGCGTAGATAATATGTAGCAATATCATAAACCACTTAGACAAACATAATGTTATCACCCCATACCAACATGGCTTTAGGAAATATAGATCATGTGAAACACAACTAATAGGACTAATTGATGATTTTTCAAAAGGTTTAGATAGTAGTGAACAAATAGATGCTATTTTACTAGATTTTTCCAAGGCTTTTGACAAAGTTCACCACCATAGTTTGCTTAAAAAATTAAAATATTTCGGCATTAATGGTCCACTGCATCAGTGGATTAAAGATTTTCTGATAGGGAGAGAACAAACTGTAATAATAAATGGCTCTAAATCAACACCAATAACAGTAAACTCAGGTGTACCTCAAGGAACAGTCTTGGGACCACTACTATTTTTAATTTACATAAATGATTTACCAAATTGCATTAGTTCAGGAACAAAAGTTAGATTATTTGCAGATGATTGCATAATATATAGAACAATAAAAATAACACAAGACACAGATATTTTACAAAGAGAATTAGATGAATTACAGAAATGGGAATCAAATTCGAGCGTGTCTTTCCACCAAGAAAAATGTCAGTTGTTAAGAGTAACAAAAAAACTAAAACAAATTAATTCCACTTATCTTATTCATGGCAAACCAGTAACACAGACTAAAAACTCAAAATACCTAGGTGTTATAATAAATGAAAAACTGTCATGGAATCCACATATTGATGAAACTACAAAAAAATCCAACAAAGCATTAGGGTTTATTAAAAGAAATTTCCATAAATCAAATAAGAACATAAAACTAAAATGTTATTTAACCTTGGTTAGGCCAATAATAGAATATGCATCCACCGTTTGGGACCCCTCAACTCAAGAAAACATTAAGAAACTGGAACAAACACAAAATAGAGCAGTGAGATTCATAACAAACGAATGTTCACATTTGACTAGAGTAACACCATTAGTAAAATCACTAAATTTAGAAAGCCTTCAGGACAGAAGACTCAAAAGTAAAGTAGCAATTATACATAAAACACTGAACCATAATCTTCAAATACAAAAAACAAAACTTAATAAAATACTCTAAAAAAAAAAATAAAGGCACATTCCTCGTCCCCTATGCTAGGACAAATTTGTACAAATACTCCTTCTTCCTTAGTGCTATTAGAGCATGGAATGGGTTGTCTGAGCTAGCCAGAAAAACCAGTGACTTGGCAGAATTTAAGTCATTGGTTAATATGCATGACGCGTAGGACGTAATCATCTTCTTTTTTGAAGTAACGTCTGTATTATATAAGATAAGATCTAGATCGAAATCTTTTGACCTAGCCTGGATCTACACCTTGTGACCTAGATCTATACCTTTTTATTGTTGCCCAATTAGTGGGAGATAGGGTCTAATAATAATTTAGACTCTGGACTAGTTTCTTAACAACATCTTGACCCATAACTATTAGATTATCTAGATCTCTCTAGTCAGTCTAGATGTTCATGTTGTTTTTATCTTGGCGAGATAGTCAGATAGATCTCTATCTAGATAGGGTCTAGAAATAATTTAGATCTAGACTCTGAGCTAGTTTCTCTTAACTACATTTTGACTCATAACTATTAGATCTATTTGTTGTCTTTTATCTTTGCTGATTCCTGTATAATAGTGAAAATATTTTACCCATGTCTTGATCTAGGTCTAGATTCCGCTAGATTTACATAGATATAGATCCTTTCCTGACACCTTAGTTTATTCGAGTTAGTGAAATTCGGTGCAAATGCATATTTACGGGAATCCCCAATAATAAAGATCTACATTCAACCGCCACCTATCTCTTAGTTGGGTCCCTGGGGCACCACATATGATCCGTCGACCGTCTTTCTCAATTCCTCTCTGTCTTTTGCATCTTGATTGAGCTTTTTCTTTAAATTATACTCTACTGAAGATATATATTTATGCTCGCATTTAAGGCTTACGTTATAGTTATAGTTGTAGCGATAACCCCCTCATGGAAAATCTTGAGCAATGTAATTTAACTACGAAGAGCCTTTCTGTTTACGAGTTAGTTATAAATATTGTTACAAATGAACAGTAATAGGTAGAGGTCAACGTATGACCCCGGCGAGATGACACGGCAGCGAGTGTTCACTGGAATGTACATGTATCAACAAAGACAGGATGTGAAGTGTTATTCCAGAAGGTACTAGCAATGTCCATTGACAGATAGAGGTCACAACTTGTGACCCTGGCAAGATGACACTGCAGCTGATGTTTTCTGGCATCTACATGTATAAACAAAGACAGGATGTGACGTTTCCTCACGTGTTATTCCAGAATACTCCTTCTTCCCTAGTGCTATTAGAGCATGGAATGGGTTGCCTGAGCTAGCCAGAAAAATCAGTTACTTGGCAGAATTTAAGTCATTGGTTAATATGCATGACTAAATGCATGACGCGTAGGATGTTATCATTTTCTTTTTTGAAGTAACGTCTGTATTATATAAGATAAGATAAGATAAGAAGATACTAGCAGTGTTTGTGCAAATTTGGAGGAGCGATTAGGGACTCTATATAAGCCAGAGAGTTAATGTGAAAGTCAGTCGTTAGTGAGCCGTTACAGTCGATACAGACGATGTAAGACGTGTGCGGCTCTAGTGGAAGAGAAATGTGTACGACTTGTTGCAAGTTAACTAGGTAGAGTTAACTGGACTGGACTACTGTTGTTAAAGTCTATACAGCGAACTACAGTGGACTTGAGCCGTTACCGTCGATACAGTCGATGTAAGACGTGTGCGGCTCTGATTCGATAGACTTGAGTACGACTTGGTTCAGCTTTGGGAGACCTGGAGCGACACTGGGAAGTGTGTCGTTGGTCTATTCTGTGGAATACGGCTCCAAGCAAGTTGAGAAGAGATGAATTGCAACGAAGTAAAGAGATGAATTGCAACGATATATAGCTAACTGTAAACTGACAGATATTGTACAGTCTTCTACGCTACATGTCACAGTGACGAATTGTTAGAGTTAATAGTCAATAAAGTTATATGAAACTGAAAGTTGAGTCGTCAAGTTCTTTGCAGTGTTTTTATTTGTGTGCCTACTAGTACATTTAGCCAGAAGATTCAGAAATACGTAACAATATATATCTAGATGTATATGTAGTTATATAAGTGTGGTTAGTAGTTAGACGTTGTTCTATATCTAGTGAGAATCAGGGCGGCATTAAGGAATCGCTGAGTTATCGAGGACTTTATTCTCTTTGTTAGTATATATAGATCTATATTCTTTAAAAGAACCTAACATACGATGCATCTCATCTCTGGCTGTGATCCCGCCAGGGTATTGGCCACAAACCAGCTTCTTCCAGGCGTTTCGGTTCTCGACTAGTCTCTGCAACTGTCCCCACGTCTTGTCCATCTGCTTGCCGTCTGCTTCCAAATCGTGACGCCTTGTATGTCAGAGTCGACGTCTCTTGTTTGGGGGTTCCAGGTAAGAGCTTGTCTTGTCAGATGCAAGCTTGCTAAGGGTCTGGCCTATCCGTCGCCATATATCTCTGAAGGATATCTCTTTCTATGAACTGCTGCTTGTCAATTGGCAGAGTGCCTCATTAACGTATCATGCACGTGAAGCGAAATCGTAAGGATCAGTTGTTATGTGTTCTTCTTCAAAATTAGTTTTAAATGGAAGTTTAAGCATTAATGCTTTGAGTCTGACTTATGATAATCCAGGCTAGACGTTCTGCCAAGAAAAATTTTAGTTCCACAGCATAAATAAGTGGACTTCTTGTCTATCGATTCTCTAAAAGGAGTGAGTGGGAAATCTTACAACTCTGCTTTAATCCCTTTACTTTATAAGAGTTCTTTTCGCTGTTTCAAAAGACTATTAATTTTTAAATTTAAACTTTACTAATTCATAGGTTTTCCTGGCTGATTTAGATCTATTTGTACTATTTCCTGGCTGATTTAGGTCTATTTGTGCTATTTCCTGGCTGATTTAGGTCTATCTGTACTATTTCCTGGCTGATTTAGGTCTATCTGTACTATTTCCTGGCTGATTTAGGTCCATCTGTACTATTTCCTGGAAAATTTAGGTCTATTTGTACTTAAAGGCTGTAATTAGGTGCGAATCTCCCAGCACCACTAAACACATCCTAAATCAGGAAGTGCCCCTATAAAACAAATTATTTTTCTTCAAAACATCAAGGCGTCAAGGTCTAAACGACATTTGATGGCCATCTTTTATATCCCTGAATAGCGCATTTTAGTGTAGACTAGAGACATTAGTTTTTAGTATTATACTGAAATTGCGTTCAGCTATGTGAGTAAGAACTTTTCTGACAATCAGTAGAAAACAAAGGTTTTAGACTAGATCGAAGGTAGATCTATATATAGATCTGATGAAGACACGATAATGCTTTTAGCGGGAATACCACTTAGAGCAAGACGTTTCCAGCTCTGTAAAAGCAATGCGTGATGTCGAGAATGAGATAGATGTATCAAAGAATGCGCTTCTCCCAGGAGAGAATGTTCCTGCAAACAACATTGACTGCTTAAACGTTTACAGCAGCTTTCAAGTTTGGGAAGTTAGGTCCACATGTTCTTCTTCTCCCTTGCGCTGCACTTCTATCACCGACAGTGCGGTAAATAAAACTATGGTTCTGGTCCGCCCGTGTGAAATAGGTTTTAAATTGACAGATCAAGACCAGCACACCGATATATTTACAGAACGTTGTGTTATTGACAATAGGATATTCAAAGAGGCCACAATAAAATATATGCGTAGAGAGTACACATTAGAAATGCTGTCAGGTGAAACGTTATGCAATAGAACCTCAAAGTATCTTAGTGATAAAACATGTAAGACAAGGCGGTGGGGTACACATTTTATAGAATCAAACTTGGCAACAAAGAACACAAATAACTCAAGTTCGGGAATCCCTTGCAAGCAGCACAGTAAACGATTTAAGAATAGTTCTGGAATTTCCACAGTTTTGGCTAACGAAAATTGCCTTTCAAGAAGGCAAGCATACGAGTCACTAAGTCATCCAGAGCAAAATAGTGTGCCTTCAAACAAAGTAGTCCGCGAGGATGTTGGTTCCTTGGAAGAGATTCCTTTCTATCAGGTCGGGAGAATGCTCGAGTTTAATCGCGAAAAAGCTTATAAAAACAAAAATATGACCAGCACTGGACAAGGCTCAGACTTTATGGATGATAAGCATGACTGTAAACACAAGTATCATAATTGCAGGCGATCGGTTATCCGGAAGATGGAACCAGGTGACAAGTCGTCTTTTCTTTGCCGGCCAGCCGTAGGCAGCGATGATAACTTTATAGAGATTCGTAAGAAAACAGGTGAGTCTGGTGTGGTAGACGAGCTGTGTCCAGGGAAGCATTATGTTGGTGTCGGTGCGGTTCCGAATATCAAGCTTCCGTACACACTACGTCCGTACGGCTCACTGTATTGTATCGCTCCTAAATATGCTTCGTATTCACTAATCAACTGCCAACCTAGCACTTTAAGTCTTAGACCACACCGGTTGGAAGAAAATATGTTCTCCTCAAAGTCCTTTACACACTCCAGCTACAGCAGGAATGATTTGGGGACAAGCTTCATACAGAGATATCTAGATAGCAGAAGAAAAAGACGTCTTGTTGACGAAACATTTTCAAACACCCTGGAATACAATAAATTCCCAAATTCGGCTAGATATACACATAGCCATGCCGGTACCAGAGGTGACCCTCTAGTTTCGTTTTCTTTCCGATCAACCAAATCATACAACGGGTGGCCGAGCTTCATTAGCATCCCGGGTAGTCGATCTATTTACTCAACAAGCATGAATAAAACCAACAACGCGACATCGTCCAACACTCAGGTGTCCAGCTCAAGCAGCAGTTCCAGTGCTAACATTTTCTTGCCCGATTTGACAAACGCTAAGGTTGTCCCTGTCAGGGGTGACGGTCGATGTCTGTTCCGAAGCCTGGCCACTATCTTGTCTAAGACTTTGCAGGAATGCACATATCGGGACTCCAATGGTTGCCTGGACTGTGAGTATTGCTCAGCCAAAGAAGAAAAACGTGCAGACAGACTCAGGGCCAAGGTCGTACGCTTAATGACAGATAATCTTCATTTCTACTCCGAGCTTGGGGCGGACATAATTAATGCAGACCAGGTAAAAAAGTGTTTGTTTTTACTAGCCACTCATTGTCACGTGATATCTATAAATATGTGACGTAGTAACTTTTGACAAACTATAAAATATTGATTCTATCACTGGTTCTAGTGACCTCTTGGTAGAAGTCCGTTTGAAGGTATTGTCTTCCATTCCGAAGAATAAGGATGTGTACAGTATTTCACATGATTAAGCAAACTAATTTCCACCTGCTAATTTCGCAGAAATGGTACATCCTCAGCCATTGCCCTCCAGTTTTCTTGTCAACGTCTTTCTCTTGGACACAGGGCACTTCTTTGGTTCTCAAATGTGTTAGAGCTCTCAAGCTGTCTCTTAGGGGCCATCAGCTGCCAGCAGTTCTATTTGTTTTTCTTTTTATAGATATCATAGAGATATTCGAAAATATACTGGCCACTTTATTATAATAGTAAAACAAAAAGTAGGAATTGATTTTTTTAAACATTTTTCTTGCCTATATTAAAACTTGGTATTTAAAGCGTTTGAATATTACACCAAAAATCACGTTAACCCCCCACCCCCGCACATATGGTGAATAGTAACAAAACTCATCCCCCCCTTTTTTCCCCGTAGAGTAACATAACAAGAAAATTCGAAATGTACAAAAGACTTATTTATTAATTACCATTTTCCCAAATTACATTTCTCATCATTGTATCGATAGAAGTGATGAGAAAGGTCTCGACTTCTAGCGGTGCTTCAATGACCAAGTATTTTTTCCATTAATATTTTTTTTTAATCCTCGGTACGTTAAAGTGGGACAGGAGAGAGGTTAAGAACCCTGTACCTATTAATAATAGTCGTTTAATTTATAAAGTGCATTGACAAACATAAAGTAGGCTCAAGGCGCTGTGATAGCATTACAAACATAAAGTAGGCTCATGGCGCTGTGATAGCATTACAAACATAAAGTAGACTCATGGCGCTGTGATAGCATTACAAACATAAAGTAGGCTCATGGCGCTGTGATAGCATTACAAACATAAAGTAGACTCATGGCGCTGTGATAGCATTACAAACATAAAGTAGGCTCATGGCGCTGTGATAGCATTACAAACATAAAGTAGGCTCATGGCGCTGTGATAGCATTACAAACATAAAGTAGACTCATGGCGCTGTGATAGCATTACAAACATAAAGTAGGCTCATGGCGCTGTGATAGCATTACAAACATAAAGTAGGCTCATGGCACTGTGATAGCATTACAAACATAAAGTAGGCTCATGGCGCTGTGATAGCATTACAAACATAAAGTAGGCTCATGGCGCTGTGATAGCATTACAAACATAAAGTAGGCTCATGGCGCTGTGATAGCATTACAAACATAAAGTAGACTCATGGCGCTGTGATAGCATTACAAACATAAAGTAGGCTCATGGCGCTGTGATAGCATTACAAACATAAAGTAGACTCATGGCGCTGCGATAGCATTACAAACATAAAGTAGGCTCATGGCGCTGTGATAGCATTACAAACATAAAGTAGGCTCATGGCGCTGTGATAGCATTACAAACATAAAGTAGGCTCATGGCGCTGTGATAGCATTACAAACATAAAGTAGACTCATGGCGCTGTGATAGCATTACAAACATAAAGTAGACTCATGGCGCTGTGATAGCATTACAAACATAAAGTAGGCTCATGGCGCTGTGATAGCATTACAAACATAAAGTAGACTCATGGCGCTGTGATAGCATTACAAACATAAAGTAGACTCATGGCGCTGTGATAGCATTACAAACATAAAGTAGGCTCATGGCGCTGTGATAGCATTACAAACATAAAGTAGGCTCATGGCGCTGTGATAGCATTACAAACATAAACACGAGAGATAAAATGATCCTTTTTGTGTGTGTTTTGTCACATGACACATCTTCAGACCCCACCCCCCGCCTTAGACGTTAAGAAATATCCGATTGTTTTCAGGTGTAGTTTTTAATACTTACATAGCATATAAACTTTGTAGGTTTAAAAGACATTCAGCAATTGGTTTACAATACTGAACAAAATCTTGGCCATTGGTGGTTTGAATTATTTTGTATTATTTTAGCAATAGAGAAGAAAAATTGTGAATGAGATAAAGATAGAAAAGCAGTTTAGATTAATAGATAGATAGATAGACAGACAGTCAGACAGTCAGACTGACAGATAGATAGATAGATAGATAGATAGATAGATAGATAGATAGATAGATAGATAGATAGATAGATAGATAGATAGATAGTGTCACGAGTCGAGTCTGTGACCTATTTCGACCAGTTTCTAGAAGCTCGAGTTCAAACCAGTGCAAGTGTCCAGCGTAAACAAGTTAATTTTAGATATCCAATTGAAGAAAGAGGTTAAGGGAAAAAAATAGCATACGTCAGCTTCTAGAAGGTCAAAGTTACTAAAATAATTATCGGAGAAGGTTCCAGGATTCTGGAACGTACGATCAAAGAAAGTATAAATTAAGGAAAAGTGAGTTAGACGGGGTCCTCGCATAGTAGTAGTTCTTGTAGAGCGTTGGTCCTCACACAGTCCTCGATTACTAATAAGTTTTGTGATATTAGCGGGTCCATTAAGTAAAGCTTTAGTAGTTGAAGTTGAAGTTATACTAAGGGAAGTTTTATGTATCATTTAAGTTTTATTTAGGAAGTATCATGTCAAGTTGTTATTGAATTAAGAAGTTAATTTGATGTGAAAGCTGAAGAAGTTATTAAAGAAGTTTGAAGAAATACAGAGAGATGTTTCTTTCTTCATTTCATATGAATTTATCAACTTATTAATATAATCCTTCAGCCTGTTCGTCACAGATAAATAGATAGATAGATAGATAGACAGACAGGTAGGTAGGTAGGTAAGTAGATAGGTAGGTAGGTAGGTAGATAGATAGATAGATAGATAGATAGATAGATAGATAGATAGATGGATAGATAAAGACGGATAGACAGACAGACATACAGACAGAGCATAGGCCTATACATATTATATCTAGACTGGAAAACGGAAACAAATTCTTATCCTCGATTGATCAACTCACAGACTTATAGGCCTATACATAGATTGTTATGTATTAATCACAGAACTATATATTCACACAAATTCATGAAAGAAAGCCTGTTGGTTTTCATTACATTAAGATAATCTCTCGACAATCCTACATCAAAATAACTCACGTCTATTGTTTTTAATCATCTTATGTACATTTAAATAGATGGATTTCCTAGATCTTATTATATTATTTATCTAAAAATTGCAAAATAATAATTATGAGATAATCATGGCCGAAGCTAGGGGGGGTTTTGGGGGTTTAACCCCCCCCCCCCCCCCGAAATGAAATCCCGAAAGGGGGGATCGGAATTCAGTAATTGATTTTTTGATTTGATTTTGTTTATTTTCGGTGACATTTCAATACTATAGCATCACTTGCCCCAGCGCAGCCAAGGGGTTTTGAATTTAAAACCCCCTACCTGGGGGTTTTTAGTTTAAAAACCCCTACCAGGGAGTTTTGAGTTTAAAACCCCCTACTAGGGTTTTTTGCAGTTAAATCCCTCTCTTCTAATAAAAAAACAAAACGACAATCCCCTAATTCCAAGAGCACAGTGAAGGAAGATTTTGATTTATAACCCCCTCTTCAATTTAAAAAAAGCAAATAACACACTCAAAATTCTATGAGCGTAGCCAAAGGGTTTTAGTTGAAACCCCCCCCCCCTCCTCTTCAGCGGGGTTTGAAGCTAAAAAATACCTCTAAAATATAAAAAAAAAGCAAATTACGCACTCAAAATGTGATGAGCGTAGGTAAATGGGTTTCGACTCAGTTTTGAGTTTGAACCCCTTTTAGCGGGGTTTGAAGGTAAAAAAAATACCTCTTTAATATTAAAAACAAAGCAAATTATACACTCAAAATTCTATGAGTGTAGTCAAAAGGGGTTTTGAGTTTAAACTCCCCTCCAGTGGAGTTTGAAGCTAAAAGAATAACTCTTCAATATAAAAAACGCACTCAAAATGCTATGAGAGTTGCCAAAACGGGTTTTGAGTTTAAACCCCCTTTTAGCGGGGCTTGATGCTAAAAAAATACCTCTTTAATATAAAAAAAAAACAAATTACACACAAAAATTATTTGAGCACAGCCAAGCCAATTGGGGTTTTGAGTTTAAACCCCTCTTCTACAGTTTGCTTTTCTTAAAAGTTTAAAACCCCTCCAGATGGTTTTGAGTTTAAAAAAATTCTAAAGCAAAGTACAGTTACCAAATACTATGACTGTAACTAAATGGGGTTTTGAATAAAAAAAACAAACTCCAGAGATTTTTTAGTTTAAAATCCACATCGGATGATTTTGACGATAAAACTTCCCTTTACGATAAAAAATCTAAAGCAAACTACAGTCACCTAATTCCAAAAGCGTATTCAAGAGAGGTTACACATTTCTACCAGTGGCGGGACTCCATTAATAAAGTGCATTGAAAAGTAATCTGTCGAAATTGAAAAACACTAAATGTGGCTCAACAAAGATAGATTTTAGGAGTCAGTTATAGAGATCGGGTCTAAATCAAGGAAATCCTATGCCGAATTGGGAGTCGACGCCTTAGTAAGGTTGTGACAAAGCGTCGCATGAGGTTTGCGGGACATGTTCTCCGACAAAATGAATTACGCATACTTAAGGCTTGCGATGACATCCTAGTACAACTTGGCGCCAGTAAGGCAGTACGAATAGCATTTTAGGTTTTTGAAATAAAACTTTTTAATAGCAGGAAAATTTACTGTAGATACCTCAGAACATTCATTTTGTTAGCTTTTAATACCAGAAATAGTGCTTGGTGGCGGGGCTTCGCCCCGCGCTGAGGGAGCTCCAAGTGCTCCCTTGACCCCATTGCTGTCAATGGCGGGGAGTCTACAATTTTTCCACTAACTCCAGGAAGAAACATTGTAGGGCATAATAAACATCTTTCGAAAGAATGAAGGGTCAGAATGTAAAAAAGATCATGTACACACACACACATACATACTATTAATTTTTTTTTCTTGGTGGGGGTGGGAGAAAAAAATTCCCCCCCCCCCCCCCAAATCCCCTCCCCCGAAAAAAAATCCTGGCTACGGCCATGGAGATAATAATGCTATATTTTTCAATATTAAATTACTAGATCTAAATCAAAACAATTAATTATATGTTACATAGGTTAGGGTTGAAAAAAAAATTTCTTATAACTACTTGACAAAACAAAGCCTTGTTTCAACTTTTTAAAAAATTTCAAATTTTTTGTAGTGTTAAAAGATCTCAATGTCCAGTCTTGATATAATATATATAGGTCTTTGCCCCAGAGTATATATACTTCTGTAGATCTAGACTTTGACGACGCTGAGCAAAATGTTCATGATTTATTTAAAATATTTAATGAATAATATGCACTGACATATGTCTTATTCAGGATAAATATTGTCTAGACCGCTAGCCAAATTTAAATTAATTTTTATAATAGTTTGAAAAATTATAACGGTCAAACCAGAGTTTTCCCACAGTGGTTAATAGCTAATAATTCTTTTTCCAACGATATACATTAACTTTAAAATGTATGGCGATAATCGTTAGAGATCCGTGTCCACTCTTTTGATGTTTTTTTTAACCGCTGAATTTGCAAGCTGAATAGAGGAATTGTAACAAAATAAATAAACATGTTCCTACCTCTTTATAAACATATAGCAATGTAACATATTTCTCAAGCACTTTGTTTTTTGTTTAATTTATGAAAGCCGGATGACGTTTGCTACCAGAAGTTCGATGATCGCCTGCAAGATATGAGCAAAACTACAGCTATGCCCGGGGAGATCGAACTGAATGCAGCGGCCTACGTCCTGAAGAGAGCCATTGTTATTGTAGACGAAGACCTTGTGGTCATCAACATCTATGGTCAGGACGAGTTCCCACTGGTAAATATCGCCTGTGTCATTTTTCTAGCAGGTTTTACTGTGAATGGATTGCTCTATGGTGCTACAAAACTGAAGCCAAGGACGGCCTCTTTTTTTTGTCTATTTCACTCGGGGGGCCAACTTATTCACACACACACACACATTGCCTACGGGTTCCAAATTCCTAATTACCTGCTAAAGCTACCATTTCAAAAAGTCTTTAATTTCAACTCTTAATGTATGCAACATGACATGAATTACGATGATTGCAATGTGGTGAAACCATGGCTAAGGGGGTACAACCATGAAATGGGCCTAGCTGAGGGGGTTGGGGTTTTATGACTGATTTTTTACTTTTTTCCCCTCCAGGGGGTTTTGAGGTTAAAATCCCCTCTTCTATAAAACAAAAAATAATACAAATGACAGTCACCAAATTCCATGAGCGTAGCCAAGGTGAAATTTGAGTTTAAAACCCCCTCCAAAATGTAAAATGATAAACCCCCTCTTTAATATAAGACTAAAGCATATAACAGTTATCAGATAATATGAGCGTAGCCAAGAGGGTTTTTTTGTTTAAAACCCCCCTCCAGAGGGCTTTAAGTTAAAACCCCTTAAAGAGGGTTTTGCGTTTAAAATCCCTTTTAGCAGGATGTGAAGCTAAAAACCACCTCTTCATTATAAAATTATAGATATATAGATAAATAGATAGATAGATAAACAGACAGACACATAGATAGGTAGATAGATAGATAGATAGATAGATAGATAGCTGGATAAAAGTGTATCTAGCGGGATAATGGCGCGGGTTCCCTACTGATCTTTATCGAAGATGTGTAGCAAATGTCTGTAGTCATTCTACGGCTAAATGAGACCAACACCCTCAACTAAAAATTATAATTCTAGGTACATATAAGTACAGATATCAGCTGGTCTTTGTTCTTCTCTAAAACACTATATTCACCTACTTTCAGTCGGAGCCCGCAATCGTTCGCTTCACGAGATTGTCGGAAAACACAGGTCACTTTGACCCTGTCATGCCTCGCTGCCGCCACGACAGCGAAGTGAATGTTCACCACAACGGTAAGAGAAATCAATCACTGTGTCCAAATGAGAGATGTATCAGTCAGTTTTCGAGCATGTGTTTCACCTGTCTGAACAGTTAGAAACGAGAGGCAGCGTATATTAGAGTAGCAGACGTCAAGTTAATAGAAAGACATGTCCTCCTTTTCTGGTATGTTCTCTCCGTCTGGCGTTGGCCTGAATTGAAACAATCTCTGATGTTTGCTTTTTTGCATTTTATCTATTCATCAATCGAACTCCATATTAGATATGTCCCATTTTCTGGAGCAAGTGTAAGTTCTATTTAAATGTAGTATTGATTCAGAACTACAAGAGGATTTAAAAAACAACAAAAGTGCTACGAACGAAATTCCCACAAGTAATTATATTTAAGAAAAAAAAAACATTGTTTGATTAATTTCTACTTTTGGTTAAATAATATGATAAAGATAAACCTCAGCTTTGAATTTGTGGAGCGGTCATGTATAGAAAAGGAGTACTACTACTGTCTACTACAAATTAAAAGGTGAAATAATACTGATATAAAGTAATAATTAATATTTGTTAATTCCCATAAGTCTCGTAGATAACTAACAGTAAATAAAAAACTGTGCTTGGTAGTATTAATGATGAGTTTATTTTTTTCTGAAATGTTAAGCATGAGCTTTATGTTTTCAGCTCGACAGGAGCCATGACGCGAGTCGTCCAAATAAATTACCTTTGTTTTCGTCTTTTTGACCATTTTTGGTACGACCAAAGTGTCAAGATAATAGAGTCACTTGGATACTATATAGTCACAGGTTCACACTGTGATAGTGAGTTTCTATAAGTCTGGAAATAATGTCCCCCGCGTTTCAAAAGATCACAATGAGTTGATCGTATTTTCTTTTTGTCCTATGTTTTGGGAGTTTGGCCTACTAAAAAAAAGCGACTATATTATTACATTCTAATCCAAACCTTCTACAGGATGTTGGTGGAAATGGGATTCAAAGTCGGTACCATCATAACAACAATACCACTCCAGTCACCCATTTAGTATTCGATAGTACCTTACTTGTTGTTCTCCTCTTTTATCTCTTTGCAACTTGATGAGCATGACATAGTCACTGTTCATTGGTAGTGGAGAAACTGGAACTGGTATTTAGTTCCATGAAACTCTATAGGTCTGTGCGTCTCGTTTTTTTAAACATCTGTTTGAATGACATTGTGTACTCCTCAGGTCACGAAAAAGAAAGTTATAAAACGTCAGAGTCAAAAGCTCCCAGAACGTCATACGAGCCAAATGAGTGCTACTGTCGTAAGTGCCATTGCTACGAACAAAGAGAACGCTTAGCTGACAATAAAAACGACAATTTCAACTGCCCTTTTAACAATAAAAATCTCGGCAGATGTCGCGAGAATCAGAAAACAAAGCAGCAGGCGAGTTCCAGGTTCCGAAAGAGACCAAAGTCAAGGAAAGTTGATCGGGACGATGATTCGAGCTATGACCTGACTTCCAGGCGGAGAGTGTCGTCTGCCACATCCATGACGGGCGACGAAGAAAGCGCGCGAAACCGGGGCGGTTATAAAGTTAGCAGTTGTGCCTCCAGCATATGTATCTTGAAGACCTCTTCACGGGACACTTCCGGGAACAGAGACTCCTTGCCAATGTCTCGAAATAACACTAAGAGACAAAAGAGATCCCCCCAAGAGCCAGCGCAAAAAGTCAAAAAGAAAGCGAAAAAAAAGTCTAGAAAAAAATCTGCGGCTCGACGTCGTTGAAAACGTGAAACAAGCTCTCTACACACGTACATTATATATACATGTTTACATGGCATCATTGCGTCTGAAATCAACTCTCTAAGGGGAAAGGGTCGTGGTATCTCAGTGAAGCTGAAATGTGAGAGGGAGCCAGTGGTGGCCAAAGAAGTCTCGCGTTATAAAATTCCATGCCACTTTAAACTAAAAGCATTTTGCGACGTTTGCTTGTATTTAAGTATGAGGTGTCTACTCAATAGGCATAAGAGAAAAAAATGGTGTAGGACTTTTTGTAAACAAATGTATAATTCTGGTCTACGATTGTGCTTGCAAGTCAGTTTAGATCTTGAAGAAAAAGTGTATTTGTATAATGGGTTTTACATATTTACATTCAAAGCCAAACTCTTCTTTACACATGTCAATTCTAATCGTTTTAGAGATGTACTTTCTAGTCCAAACTCTTATTTACAGATTTATACTCTAGTCCTGGCTCTCTTTACAGATTTACATTATTAATGCCATGTACATTACAATTACATGATACATCTAAGAAAAAGAAAACGTGTATAAGCATGTAGCTTTTCTATTTAAAAGGCGCCATGTTTTGTGTAAAATTTTGTTACAACATTGAAATGAGAAACTCATGAGAACTCATGGAGAAATAAAATTAAACTTCTAGGCTACGGTGCATTCAGTTGTTTGTATTTGTTGAGATTGTGTGTGATCCCAACAATCATTATATTTAGACTGTACTGCCAATTCTCAATTCGTCATTTTATTTTCTAATGGGAAACTAGTCGATAATTGTTTTTTTTTCTTTAGATACAAAATTCAACAGAGAAACCTTCCTGGTAGAAAAGAAAGATTCGATAATGTATTTGTCTGTCTAGCTGTCTGTCTGTCTGGTAAAAAGTGTGTACATGTTATTTTTCCCACACCCGTTCTCCGATCAAGTTCAAACTTTGAACAATTCTTCATTAGCATAGACAAGACATGAGTCAATAAAGAAAGTAACTAGTTATCAATTAATTACAGGTAATTGCTTATTTTGTTTGATAGTAACAAGGGAAATTAATTATGCACAGATATGGCTAAATTGGATGAATTGGATTTAGTCCGTTTAAATAATTGTTAACGCTATTTCACTCACGCGCATTCTCCCATCAAGCTGCTTTTATAAACAATAATTTATTGCACCTAGCAAAACATGGATCAATTTTTTTAAAGATCCAATTAGTCAATTAATTATTGGTAATTAATTGTTTTGTTTAATATCGAATAAGGGAAATAACGTGTACATTTTTGATAGATATAGTTTTAAGGGTGGAGTTCTCCCCTTTAGATAAGCTTTGTGTTGTTGTTTTTTTTAAGAGTTTTTAATATTTTGCTTGTTTTTAAATTGCTTTGATATAGGCCAATGTTTCAATTCTTTTAGGATGCTCAGTGCGCTATGGTCCAATCTCTTTTTTTTTGGGGGGGGGGGGCGTAAAATAGGGGTGTATCTGTGAGAAGGCTTTCGCACTGCCTTTAGGCGCTCAGCAAACACAACTCTATTCGAACTCAAGCCTCCTTGTTAAGTGGCCAAACCGTAGCCAAGTGGTTTTGACCTCTCAGCCACACATCCCACACATCTCTTTATTATTATTTATACAGCTCGTAAAAAAAAAGATGAACTCTGAACTGCAACGTAGCAACCTGTGGACCAACAGCTCTTTGTCACATGACAGGTCTGTACGATGTGCAAGGTGTTATCGTTCTTCACTTCCCACAGGTTTCGACGTCGCAGGTCAGGGTTAAAGCCTTTAGTTAAAATCGCATAAAAAATCTTTCCCTCTATGGGGGATAACTGCATGGTAGTGAGAAAAGCGCGCTGGACTGTTTTTACAAAGATTATATCAGCTCACTCTGTCTGTCTGACAAAAAGAGTGTACATGTTATTTCTCCAACACCCTGGGGCGTAGTTAGGAATTTTCCATCGTTTGGGGGACGGTGGGCTAGGCGGTTTATATACTCAGCCATATAGAAGACACGTCCTCACCTGGAACCTCTAAGGAAGGAGGAAGAGTGGTCAGCCCAAACATATATGGCTCCAATATTTGGATGCAGAAGTCAAGCCAATGGAGGCCAGGCAGATGAGCAAAACGTGAGGAAAGTTTAAGGGACTCTCCCAGAACCGAGACGCCTATAGAAAGCTGTTTGGTGGCCTATGCCCGAGATGGGATCACAAGTAGAGATGATCAAATGCAGACCACTGAAAGACGGATAATAGTTTGAAATAACCATTTGGTAAACAGTTTGAAATAACCATTAGGTAAATAGTTTGAAATAACCTTTAGGTAAATAGTTTGAAATAAGCATTGGGTAAACAGTTTGAAATAACCATTAGGTAAATAGTTTGAAATAACCTTTAGGTAAATAGTTTGAAATAACCATTGGGTAAACAGTTTGAAATAACCATTAGGTAAACAGTTTGAAATAACCATTAGGAAAATAGTTTGAAATAACCTTTAGGTAAATAGTTTGAAATAAGCATTGGGTAAACAGTTTGAAATAACCATTAGGTAAATAGTTTGAAATAACCTTTAGGTAAATAGTTTGAAATAACCATTAACAGAAAAGTAAAATTCTTTAAGGATTATTGGACATGAGATGGCATAAAATGTGCCAAATGTACCAACATATCATAATCTCCATGAATTCATTGTTAGGCATCGATTCTTTAGCAATATTAATTCTAAAAGTGTCGACGAAAAAAAAACCCTCTCAGAAATGTGTCAACAGAATTTAAAAAAAAAAATCGGCAAAGTGGAAGGCCTAACCTCCCCCCCCCCCCCACACACACCAAACACACAAACATCTACAAAAAAAAAGTCTTGGGCCTATTTGGATGCCTTTTTTTTACTACGTTTGGCTTAGTTCGTGACAATTAGTTTAGCTAAACAGCTATTCCAAAAGAATAAAAAATATGCCCCATAAGTCATAAAGTATAAGTGTAAAGAATAATAAAACGACTTAGACCTTTGCGCGCCATGATGCGCGAAAGTGTTTGTGGCACCACAAGAAACCGATATAATAGCTGAAGACATGTCCTCAACACCAAACTACGTTGGAAGACATCGTGTTGTTCGTGTCATATTGTGTTCAGATCTAATATCCGTTGAAATCTGATCAAAACTTAAGACATCTTTGGGATCCATTATGAAATCTTAAACAGTACGTAATATAAACTACATCTCGATCTAGCCAACAGTGGCACAATATCTGAACTAGTTCTTAGATAGATCTAGATCTATAGATCTAGAAATATTTTATCATCGGGCTCTCTTGTTGAAGTTGTTCCTGTTTCAATGTATTACTTTATCCTTAAGTCTATATTTTGATCATTAGGCACTTTATTATTATTTATTGAAATAAACTCTTTTTCTTTTTCTACCAGGTTCGAGCGAAATATTTAGTAGAGGAAAAAATTATTTCTAGCCCTTAAATTATTATTATTATTATTATTATTATTATTATTATTAATATTATTATAGTTTTCTAGTTCTAGAGATCAACCCTTGTGGTATTAGCTGATCTCGTCTTAAGATCTTGAATCTTATATTTAGATCTAGGTCTAAAATTAATTCCTGACAAATATTAGTTTATGGGATTATAGAGTTAGAAGATGTAGATTTAGTAAGTGGAGAGTAGTCCAATCAGTTTAAGACTAGATAGCCAACCATATGAGATACTGTTTATATTTAGATTTATAGCTTTATATCATTGTCTTCTTTCTTGAAATTCTTCCCGATAGTTTTTCGTCACCAGTAACAGCAACTCTTGGTTCAGACATGGCTTCCTTCTGTAGAAGTTTGTCCTCTTTTGTTCTCAACTTATTCAACCGGAACAATTCTTCTATCAACTCACGGGCTCAAAACGTAAAAGAGGAAACGGACAGTTCGTCCCTAGGGACGGTGCAAGGGTCAGGCGATAGCCTGCATCGTTGTGGTGCTGCTCCAAGCCGTCAAGATTCAGTCCTGACACAAGGCGGGGATGCAAATGAAAGTAATACAAGCAGCAGTGTGGAGATAACTGGCTATCAACTGGACTCGATGCTAGTACAGATGCCCCAAGCTTTGAACGTGACTTCTGCCAATTCCGGTGCTGGCAAACCTAAACCGGATGTGATAAATGAACAGAAATTACTTTGCATTTTATCGCCACCGTGTCAATGTGGTTTGAGGGTCAAGTCGGTCACCGTCAAGCAGGTAATGGTCCCCTTGAGTAAATCCAAATTTTTATGCCGGCCGGCTCTAGGGTTCGTCGAGCCTAACATTCAAATTGGTTTGTCCGAACTAGAAGAGAGGGCTTCTAATTGCCACCAAAATAGATCATACTACAGTGACAGCGCAAAGTCTGCAGAGTCATGCTATCAATGCGATAGTACCAGTGACGAAAGTCTGACGGAAAAGTCCTGTAATCCGTGTAACCAGGGCAGTGACGACTCTGTGACAACAGAACCTAGCAATACAGGTTGCAGTCGCAAAGTCAAATTTGTTTTACCACAATTAAGTTCCAACGTGACCACCAAGAGGCATGCCGCCGCCGTGACTAAAACGGTTAACAACAAGCCATCCCGGTCACACCTCTCCAGCCACGACAAGCTTCATCTGACACGCCGTGCAAGCAGGTCACGACCAAATCAAGCTCAGAGAGTCGACGGCTCCAAAAAAATGCAGCACTTGAAATCTATTCTTTCCTCTTGCACCGTTCCGGCGGAACGCTCCTTGGAACGCAACAATTCAAACAGCGCTTCCAAACTGGCTTCTTTTCAAGTGGACGATATCAAATGGGCTGGACGCGTCGTCCGCGTTTTGGGCGACGGGCGTTGCCTATTTCGCAGCTTAGTCGCGGCAAGCGACCCAAGTCTGCAGAAGTGCAGGCGTGATGAGTATGGTCGGCCCGAGAGCTCGGAGGACGAAGAGAAAGAGAGACAGCTGGCTGACTTCTTGCGAGCCAAGGTCGTGGACGTCATGAAGGAAAATTTGCATTTTTATTCCCAGCTCGAGAATGTTCTCATTAACGCAGACCAGGTAAAAATTTTTTTTTATTTAATAGACAAGACGCACCAATCAAAAGTAAACTTACCATTTATACTGACTGTCATGGTGAAACATGTTTTCTATGCTTTTCTTTGTGATAGGGTGCTTTGGTGACACTTCTTGATATAAACATAATTATGACCATGATTTAAACATATTTGAAGATAAACATTTTGTTACCAGTTATGATCCCGTTGCTAGGCTACACAAACAAATATGAAACGAGTATCAAAAAACGCAAATATAAATAACACTTTTAAAAAGGAGCTTATCTAATGGGAAGAATCCCACATTAATTATTCTCAATACTGTGGAAATCATTTTCCTTTTTCGCTATCAATCACAATAATTAATTGTTTAATTAGTTGTTTTTTTTACTTGATTCGCGTTTTGTTAGGAACAGCAGATAATTTTTTTTAAGGTTTTAACTTACATTTAGAATTATCTCAGGAGACTAAATCCAGCATATTTAGCCAAATATGTGATTACTGAAGGATTCTTCTTCCCTTGTTGGTATCAAAATACTTTATTACATGTAATACTTTGACTATTTTTTATAACGACTCATGTAGTCTTCGCTAATGAATAATTGTGCAAAGTTTCAATTTGATCCAAAAATGGTTGTGGGAGAAGAAAGACTTGAGTGAGTTGATAAAAGTTTTGTACAAACTATTGACATTAATCATCGCAGGCATTAGGTCATGACGATCGTGAAAACTTCAATGTTGGCAACTATATATTTAAAAAGATCAAGCTATAAACAGAATAATGATTCCGAAGTTCTATCGAGTGCACATAGATTACAAAAAAAAAAAAAAAAAGCTTTTTTTTTTTGTTACGTGAGAAATGTAGATCTTATGAGACAAGAATTACTAAGACTTAGCTTCGTCAGTGCTTCAAATGTCACCAATAAATCTAGCTAGAGATTATTTACAAAGTGGTGAACATAATTTTGAAATCCTGTTACAGCAACGCGAAATGATTGAACAATGTGACCTAAAGAGGATTCATGAACCAGTATGATCAGTTCACATTACCTACTAGCGGGTATAGCTCTAAAGGTAGTCTATGAGATGTATTGTCAATAACAGTCACCGTGTGACTTTATTGTTTTATTATTGTCCCATGAGTCTTATAGCTAGGTTTATGTATTTTAGATGAACAGATCAGTGTTAAAGATATGCTGGAACGTTCGTCCAGTGGCATATTGACCCTTACTTGCATTTCCTAGGTTACTAGGTATAACCTCTAGGTATACAATTAAACTAATGTATGCAACACAAGACTTTAATTCGCAGGTAAACATATATACAATTTTATTTACCTTAGTAACATAAATGTGTAAATAAATGGCAATCAACTCACAGCCCTTCTCAACACAAAAACAAAGATGGACTCAAAATAGTATTGCACACCGCCCTAGTCATATGTTAATAAATGACCATCAACTCACAGGTCTTCTCAACACAAAATAAACAAAAGATACACTAAAAAATAGTATGGTACACCGCCCTAGTCATATGTTACAAGTTTCTATGTAAATAAATAGCCATCAACTCACTGGCCTTCTCAATACAAAATAAACAAAAGATACACTCAAAAATAGTATGGCACACCGCCATAGTAATATAATACATACACTATCGTCACATTCTGGAAATCACACATCAGTGTAGAAAATTAAAGGTCACTGCCCTAGGTCAACACATGACCACTTTTGCAACTCTGGGGTTACAGGCTTCAGGCTGACACAGCCCCTTTTAGCCAAAAAAAAACAAAAATAAAAGGTCATGATGTACTATAATTCAGGGAAACCTATGAGCCTACAAGCTTCATAGAATCCCACCTATAGACATCCGTCCGGTAAAGCCTATCTGATGATTCAATACAGGTTGAATACCTCAGAGACAAGGCTTTAAAACTGTCACATTTGGGAGTACCCAAGGATGCAGAACATCAGGGTTAAATATACTGCCTGGTATATAAAATACTACAATGACTAAAGATATACTTAGCCCAAAGATCTCCAGAGCAGAGCACACTTCTCCCGAGTACCCCAAGACACACGACCATTAACAGAAAAAATACAATTTACAACACAGGTCCAGTGGTCAAGCTGGTAACTCAGGAGTAAGTGGCAACTAAACACGGTCTACATGCCCTTATATAAACTTCATAAGGGGAATCACTCCAGTATTTACAATAGCTCAAAAATAATTAACTCCCTATTATGTCACAAACAAAAAGCCACTCTCACTTTCGTTTCTAATGAGTAATTGAATAACCTGGAGGCCCGGTGTCTGAGTGGTAAAGCTCTTGGCTTCCGAACTGGGGTCCCGGGTACGAATCCTGGTGAAGACTGAGAAGGCCTGGGGGATATATTCAAACTCTCCTCTTCCACCCCTAGGGAGTAGGGTATTAATTATTGTTTAAAGTTTTATTTGAGCTGTTTTGACTTTGGTTTCATAAACCAAGATGTGCATTGCTAATTTAAGATGTTTCTCTTGTAATATTTCAGCCAGTTTCCAGACGTTACAACCAGTTTCGAGACCGCCTGGACGCTATGTCCAACAACTACACAATGCCTGGGGAGCTGGAGCTGAATGCTGCCTCGTATGTCTTGGAGAGGATGGTTGTGGTACTAAATACAGAGATGGAGATTATCAGCGTCTTTGGTGAAGACAGATTCCCTGAGGTACAGCTCACGTAGAGGCATAATAATAATAATAATAATAATAATAATAATAATAATAATGGTAAATAAGAGGCGTGGTGGCTGAGTGGTAAAGCGCTCTAATTCCGAACCGAGGGGTTTCGGGTTCAAATCCTGGTGATGAATTTTAAATTTTGGGATCCTTAGGGCGCCTCTGAGTCTACAAAGCTCTAATGGGTACTAGAAATTAGTTGGAGAGAATCAAAGGCGATTGGTCGTCTTGCTGGCAACATGGCACACTTGTTAACCGTGGGCCGCATAAACAGATGACCTTAGCATCATCTGCCCTAGACATCGCAAGGTCTGAAAGGAGTACTCTACTTAATAATAATAATACCTCCTCCTCCGAGGTCTTAGATGACCTCAATCTCATTTCCTATGAACTCGAAGATGACCCATAAAACCCAATCTTCGCTTTGAAAATCAGGCCTCGCACAAGGAGGCTTGGGTTAGTTGCAGTATTGCCTGCTTTTTTTTCTTATATTTGTCTGTGCTCTTTGTTGATGGCTTTATGTCCTTTTTGGGACGTAGTTTGATACACAGACAGCTACGGCTCCGCGACACGAGAAGTGATCAAAGGCTCGCATGTCCCTGTCATGACACATACATGCTTTCTGGACAAGCTGTTTGACAGTGAACATAGTCACATACATGCTTTCTGGACAAGCTGTTTGACAGTGAACATAGTCACATACATGCTTTCTGGACAAGCTGTTTGACAGTGAACATAGTCACATATATGCTTTCTGGACAAGCTGTTTGACAGTGAACATAGTCACATACATGCTTTCTAGACAAGCTGTTTGGCAGTGAACATAGTCACATACATGGCCAACTAAGACGTTTTGCTATGCTGATCATTAATGGTGACACTGAAAGGCGATTTTTTAATACAACGCTTATATCCACTCTTGATGTCTGGGTGGAATCTTGTACATGTTATTTCTTCCACTTTTCTTTCTCGGATCAATCTGAAACTTTTGCACAATTATTCATTGTCGACGACAATAAGCAAATACATACAAAAAATAGTTTAAAATAAGTCGTAATTAAATGTAACATTGTTCCAATCTACAAATCTAGATGTACTAAAAATTAATTACATAACTAATTCAAAATAATTAATGTGGGATGCGGGATTGTGGGAGTTAGACTCGAAAGACCTACATTACACGAAACAATTTTCTATACGAAAGCAATTTTTTTATTTAAAGTATCTCTAAGTTTTTGTGTTTACTAAACATTTCGCTAAACACTAAATCTACTTTGCAAGGAAGATGTGCATGAATTTGTGAATACGAGATTTGTATCCTGGACGTTGACCTTAAAGCTGATCATTTTAAAGTTACTAAAGAGACCTGACCCAACCCCCAGATGCGTACCCCAGCATTAAAAGAAGAAAATAAAATGTAACATTAAGAAACAGGTTCTTGAGCCTGACCTTCAATTTATTCTCTTCCCTCATACAATTAATGATTTTGTTTCACTCGTTCTTGTTGGTCATCCTCTTTGCAATGCATCTATTCGAGTTAGAATTTCATGGAACCTGGTGGGTGGAAGGTGGAGGGAGAAACTAGGTCACGGATCTCACAAACGGCTCTAAGGATTTTCCTACATATTTAACAGTTGACGATTATTGTTGAGAAAAGAGTTTCTAGCTCGTTGGCCACATGGGGAAATCTCTAGTTTGATCATTTGAAATTTTCAAAAGTAAAAAAAATTAAATTTGGCAATACTAAAAAAAAACAACAACATGGCGTTGTCAGTGGTAGTTTACCAATAACTGAGCTAAATATGAAATTTAAAGTTGCTTTCAATTGATAATAATAGATTATCTAAGCTTTGCTTCTATTTTTACGTGTAATCAAATATAGATTACATCTAGATTCTAGATCTTATAATAGATCTTCAGAGTTCTAAATCAGAAATCTAGTTCTAGTTTAGATATCTATATAATGAAAGTAACAATAAAAATTACGCTATTGTACAATGCTCCCTGGCCCAATGGGTAGTGGCGTTGTATTTCAAGCTGATGATGCCAAACGGAGGACTACCAGCTCCCGTCGCCTCATCGTGGCACCTCCGTGGAAACGTCCGCCCGGGAAAGTGGATAGGCGAAGAACGAGAGCTAACATGGCTCCCAGTGAGCTACTACTGTATGCTCTAGCGATTATACTTGCACGTGGTGGGGATGTGCTGGCCAGCCAGTCCGAAACCCCCATCGACCCGTTCCCCAACGGGGCCCATACGAGTGGTGATGGTACCCTCACGGGTGCGATGGCACATTATAGGCACAATGGAGGCCCCCACATGGGGATTGGGCCTCTGGCCCCGCATTAGAGGAAGAACTCACAACAAGGCTTGGAGGACTGTGTAACATGACAAGCAGGGTGTGATTACATGATCACCTAGATGCCAGGGGGACTCCTGACAGAGGGGTTGGTGAAGAGCCAATCTCTTATCCTGGCCACGGGATAAAAGGCTTTCCCGGGTCACATGGTTCATAAAAGGGATGCGGTCATCTCAAACCAAATGTGGACATCTATTCGATGATGCCAAAGTACGAATTCGATACCTGGCTTGAGCAATTTTTTATTTTAGTTTATTTTAAGCTGTATAATAGAGGCATTGTCTTTAAAAATATGTAATTTTTTAATGTTTTGTTAAACATTGGTATTTGTCTCCAGTCGACGCCTCTGACAGTTCGCTTCACAAGGTTAGGCGAAGACGTGGGTCACTATGATGCTGTTCTCTTAGAGGACGTCTCTTCCAAGGACAGCGGCTACTTCAAGAAGGTTGCCGTGCAGCTGAAGAGGAGGCTGATGTTACTGAGGAGAAAGATTGCCGAGGTGTCAAGCATCGACATGGACGCAGGGAAGTGCAGTTTCGTCTTTATCTTTGCCATGACCCTCCTTCTGTTTTGTTGTAGGCTCGGACAATGTAGTTTCAAGAGGTTATGAATTTCTAGACCTGTAGAGCTCATTCAGGTGTGTCCTTACGCAGAAATATATCGTTCCAAAAAAAAAAAAAAAAAAAATTTTAAAAAGAAAGAAAATACTAACAATATACTTGAATGTAATATGAATGGTATAACACGATGGTGTATGAAAGTGTATTATAGTAGCTTAGATTTAAGAAAAAAAATTTTTTTTTCTTATTTCTAATGTTGAAACATGGTTCTCATTGGAGACCCAATATTATTTAGTTAAGGCTGTGGGTTTTCCAGGCTATTCACAAGGTGATACATCCGTCAGTAATATGACTTTGATCTCCCAAGAGCTCTCAGGTTAAAATTTCAAATAAATGCGCAAGCTAACGAGGTCCCGACTTCCTGTGCAACGTTTGGTTTAAATGCCAAGGTCAATGAAATAAAACATTTACGAGGAACCTTCAAATTAGTTTTTTCTCCAATAATTTTGGGCTGCATCTATTTTGAAATGCTAATATGGCATTCTGCTCTGGTTTGTTTTGGATGCAACGCAACAGGAAGGTTGTAATTGAAAGGGGGGGGGGGGGCGTAGGGTAGAGGGTTCAAATTTTTTAGTCCATATCAACTCACTCCGTCTGTCTGTCTGTCTTTTACAAATTTTGTACACGTAAGTTTCTCTGTTCCCCAGTCTCTGACCTAGTTGAAACTTTGCACACTCTTCATTCATTGTTCCTAACAAACATAAATCAATTTTAAAAATGAACAAACTAATCAATTAATTAGCGCTAATTACTTTATTTCGTTAGATATTGAAAAGTGGAGATACCTTTTATGGCATGTATATAATGCTGCAAATGTAGAGTTCTCCCCATCAGATAATTAGCTTTTGCCCTTGAGTTATTCCTATTGCAGTTCTCTCCCGTGCTTTTATCTTTGGCTTTGTCCTTCTGGTCTGCTTCATCGCTGACTTGAAGTGGCGTCTAGACTTGTCCATTTAGAATCATGGTGTCTACGTTTACTTCATTTTACTTGTGTGGTATTTCTCACTCGAGCTTTTCTTTTGCTCAACAGAAATGGAAATAGACAAACAAAACAATCACCATGACAACGAGAGCGTCCATAGTGAAAAGCTAGTGACGGACTGCAATGATCAAAACGCGATGCTGGACGCGCAAAAAAACGATCAAAATATGACCTTGAAATCTCTTGGTCACTCGATCAACGCATGCACCCAAACGTCTGCCCTGCGACAACCGCAGCGAAAAAGAGGGCGAAAGAAGCAGACGGGGTCAAGAAGAAGCTCCAAGAGACGCGCCAAGCCAAAGAGGAGATTGCAGGAGAGAAACTACAATAGGAACAACCCAGGAGGAAGGGGCAGGAAAAGGAAATCAAAGTCACGTGACTCTGACGATTCGTGCGAGAGACAGCGAAAGAATCGAAAAACGAATAACAACGAAAAGAAATCAAAAACCAAATCGAGGCCCGGAGATAAACGGGAATCGAAAGAGAGGAAAAACCAGAAGAGAAGCTCAAGAAAAAAAGTCTGGAAGTTCGTCCAAGTCCCTTCTCTTTACATGCTCGTCGACCCGGGGAATCGCCAGGAAAATGGCTCCTCCGAGTTTGATTTCAACCACCCGAAGCCAGGCCCTTTACCCGATGCTCTTCATGGTGGGCAGCAGCGATGCTATCTGTGTCGCAAAGAGGTCGCTACGAACACTGGCTTGTCCTGGTTAAAATGCTTCATTTGCGGGCGCTTCGCGCATCTGGCCTGTGCCGTTAATGAGTCGCCGGCCTGGGGTGAGAGTCAGATGGAGGACAGGTATTTCTTGTGCAGCAACTGCGTCCCGGAATATTGAACACAGTGAGCTGACGCGTGAACCGTAATTGTCATACAAGTCAACTTAAATACCTTTGGAAAGTCTACTTATGAATCATTGCATAATAACAACTCATATTTCACAAAACATCTAGATGTCATCAAACTATAGAACTACATGTCTGTCAACATTTTATGGAGTGCACAAATTCTCATGACCTTCACATAAGATTTACAAGCAAATAATCATCTTTCTTAAAATATTTCTTATAAAATAAACAGAAATAATACTCATTAGTGGCTTTTAAGTTTGCAATGCTGTTTTTAAATGTTGAGGGAGTGAATTTAGACCACATGGAAACAAAAACAAACAAACAAAAAAGTTTCTTTTGGTAAATTAATGAAGTTTTGAATGTTATTCCGTTTAAAAACAAATTTAAAGTAGGAAACCTGTCGATGCACGGGGTGCAAAAAAAAAAAAGTAAGAGCGGTTCCAGAGAGAGAGGAAGAGAGAGAGAGAGAGAGAGAATGTTTCGTTCCATTTGAAAGTAACAGATTCTAGAATTCAAGTGCTAAAAATGTATGTTATGGTGAGTCGCTAGAATGTTGGCTGTTTTATTGGAAGTGCGAAAAAAAAAAGGAGAGGGGTGTGGAGTTCCACCCAATGTCTGAGGGGGGGGGGGAGCAGTAGACTGGAAATGATGGGATAATTTTGCTCTAAGATGTCAACTGCACTCTCTGTCAAGAAGCCCGATCAAGACACTGGCTCCATAACAGTGCTAGAGAAGAAAAACTTAATGGAGAGTAGCCCGATCGTAAAACCACTGCGCAGTTCATCTCAGATATTGGTCTAGTCATTGGAACTATGAAACCACTGCGCAGTTCATCTCAGATATTGGTCTAGTCATTGGAACTATGAAACCACTGCGCAGTCCATCTCAGATATTGGTCTAGTCAATGGAACTATGAAACCACTGCGCAGTCCATCTCAGATATTGGTCTAGTCAATGGAACTATGAAACCACTGCGCAGTCCATCTCAGATATTAGTCTAGTCAATGGAACTATGAAACCACTGCGCAGTCCATCTCAGATATTAGTCTAGTCAATGGAACTATGAAACCACTGCGCAGTCCATCTCAGATATTAGTCTAGTCAATGGAACATTCAGGATAATGAGGACGAAGAAGAAGAAAAAGGAACTCATGAACTCTTCTGGGCACAAAGTATATAAAGTCAAGGGAGACAATAAGTAGAATATTTTATGATACGATGAAATAATCATTAATGCCCTTGTGATCTTGATGCATAACAATTCAAGAAATTTTTTCGTAAATATACATATAAATAAATGATACAACTCCATTTTTGAAAATTTAATTGTTTTAATCTTTCACAACGTCATCGCTTAGAGTGATGCTTCGTACGCATGCTACATTGTACAAGACAAAAAATAAAGAATACATAGCATGGCGTCCAAATCTAGCATTCCTTTGATCTCAAATCATTATACCCAACGTCTCCTCTTACACATTATTAATGTTACTGAAAAAAGTAAAAGTAACAAAAGTAGAGATTCCCTTCCAGACCTGGCGATCAATTGGGCAGATGATGTAAAGGTCATCTGTTTCTGTGGCCCACAGTTAAGAGGGCTGCGACTACCCGCCTTTACTTATCCGCTACTAATGTCATGTGCCCACTCAGAGATGCCCTAAAGATACCAAAAATACAAATCTCAGTCTTCACCAGGACTTGAACCCGGGACAGCCTTTAATTCGGAAGCCAAGCGTTATTTCTTGTTCTTAGGGTTACATAATGAAAACAGAATCTTGAAAAAAAAAGATTACAATATTTAGAATTTATCGTGAGAGTACCTTATTTTCAATAAATATCAAATGAAAGATTTTCAAATGAATGTTACGATCTATAGAGTTGTATCTTTAATGAGTATGTTTAGGGCACAAATTCAGATTTGAATTCCTCGTTGATAGTTTCTGAAACTGTTTTGTCCGTAGATGACTTGCGCCTTGACTGTCTCATGGGGGATGTGCTAGGATCAATCTAGATTATACACACAAGGAAAAAAAAATACTAATCTAAATTTGGAGTGATAGGGGAACTTTGTGTGTATTGTGTGTACATTGTTTGTACATTGATTTTGTATTGTGTGCATTGTGTGTGCATTGTGTGTGCATTGTTGTTTGTGCATTCTTTGTGTATTATGTGTGTTTATTGTTTGTGGAATGTGTGTTTATTGTTTGTGCATTGTTTGAGCATTATGTATGTATTGTAAGGCTAGAAGTTCGATGCTGTCTTTTTTTGTATAACCATAACATGAAAAGATCAAGATAATGAGTTTAAAAACGACTATCAGACAATGGTTAAGGAAATCTACATCTTACCTTCAGAGTACTGGTGATAGGATCAATGTGAGCCTTCTGGAACGTACGTGAGTACTTATTGTAGTCAATATCTTTAGCTCTGCGCTCTTGTTCAACCCTGACCTGCTTTCTGGAGATATTCTTGATTCTCTTGTCGCCTAGTAGAAATTCTCTGCGGTAAACAAACATATAAAAAATTACTAGATCTTCTAGAAGGCATGGTGGCCGAGTGGTAATTTGCTTGGCTTTTGAACCGAAAACTCTCATGTTCGAGACTGGAAATTTGAACTTTAGAATTCTTAGGACGCCCCTGAGCCCACTCAATTCGAATAGGGGAGAAATGGTAGTTAGTCGTTCTACTGGCCACGTGACATCTTTAACTGTGGGTCATAAAAGCCCAGATCGAAATAGATCATAAGGACTCTAAGTGTGCTCTATTTGAGATCTAGTAGACATAGGACTTCAAATTATTGCAACTATAAATAACTTGATCAGTAAATGTTATCGATTTGTTACGTAAAAATATAATGGGAAATATTCACAGTACATACTGTTTAGACTGAAGACACAAGATTTATGTTAAAGAACAGAAAATGTATCAAGTCTAGCCCCACAGACCTACAATTTAGTCCAACGGCTTGGACATGCTTAATACAAAAACAAAAGATTGAATCTGCCAGAAAAGAAAAGAAGCTTTGCACACATTCCTGACACAAGATGCAGTCTCTCATTCAGTCTACACTGGTTAAAATACAACAACAACAAAAAAAAGCTGATATTGAGTGAAGGGAGATCACCGAACATTCGCCACAATATCTCAATATTAGGCAAGCTTTTTTTGCCCTTTTTCTAAATAAAACAAAATAAATTAATTACTACTCACTGATTAACTAATTTCGTTAGTTTTTTGTTTTTTTTCTTTTTGTTTCTTTTTACCCATTCGTGCAAAATTTGAGTGAGAATGGAAAGTGTGGGGAAAAAAGTAAAAGAATCCACAGAGACAGACACAGGAAGTGAGTTAATATAATGTAAAAGTAGGCTTATTTTGTGAGAGAGTAGAGTATACGTCTATCTATGTATAATGATCAGCCTACTTCAGATCAATGATTCCGTCTTCATTAGTGTCCATAAACTCCATAATTTTATCCAACACGCTGCTAGTGACGGGTAAACCTGCTTCCTGTGAAAAGAGACTTTCGATTTATGCAGAATGGCTGCAGACATAGCATTGGCGATTCAAGGTTAGTGCATATACATATTGATTTGAAATAGCTTTCTCTTATAAGTTATAATCTCAACAAATACACCTAAATTTTAGTATATATATATATTGTATTTTAATACTGTACACGTGCAAAATATGACTTCCATGTCTCACATGCATATGTTGTTGTTGCGCTGACGATTGTGTTAAGAAGGTGTATTTTTGTCATCTGCCAAAATTGAGAAAAGACTAAATTTGGCTCAACAAAAATGGCTAAGACGCTAAGTTACACAGAGGGGAGTCGAACACTTAGTAAGGTTGTGAAAGAGCGTCGCATGAGGTTTGCGGGACATGTTCTCCGACAAAATGAATTACGCATACCAATAGACATGGAGGCCAATACGAGGAAAGCGCAAACAGGGACGTCTTCTATAACTTGGCGCCACACCTTCACGGAGGACCTCTGAGCAGTAAACACCCTTCAATGAAGTCCAGTAGGGGATGGCGCCGAAGGCGCTATGAATCCCGTTGGTCGTTGGAAAGTCTTTTATCTAACAACCAGGCCTGGACATTGGGATTCTTCAACCCGTGTCCTGTCTGAGAACTCCCAGCGGTAGACGGCCATATCGATTGACTGGGCCAGACCGGGCCGTGCCGCGGATACAGCGTACCGTCCCCGATCCTGGGTCCACTCGCTATAAGTGGTCGAGAACAGTGCTAACTGCGGGGAACTTGTCTCATATTCCTATTCTGTAACCGCCACTGTCCTGTGCGTGGGTCGCCACTACAGCTAACGGGACACTGATGACGACCCCCTTTGTGGAACGATGTGACGGACTTGTGGACAGGGTTGCAGGTTACTTGTTCCATCTCCACCCCGAGTGAGATAAAAAAAAGCAAAAGCTCACCCAGGGAGACCTGCTAGAAGGCCTGGTTCGCCACTCGTTCTTTGCCTATCCAGTTCCACCCCTGGACGTTTCCACCGGAGGGCCACGCTGAGGCGACGGGTAGCTGGAATTTCCTCCGGAGCAGTAAACACCAGAAGGGAAAAGGCTACAGACATTGCCAGTGACAGATCTTTGTGGACCACAGCTTGCCGTCCAATGCGCCGAACAGCGCGAGAGGACCTCCTAAGTCTAAGTAAGTCTAATTGCAAAATAGTGTACAATGTGGCAATAGTGGGTGTCTTTATTTAGAATTCAGTAAGTAGCCAGATGTCTTACAACTATTATTTATTGAATACGTGTGTAGTTTATTGACATGATATGGAAAAGTGAAGGCAAAGGAAAAAGTGTCTCACTTCAAACAGGTTGTACAGCTCATTCTTCTGTAGACCATCATCTTTATCTTTGTTGATCTTGTAGAAAAAGTCTGCGGCTCTCATTTTTTCCTTAAGTTTAAAACAAATGAAAGTAAAAACTGACTTCATTGTAGGCTGTAAGATTTCTAATATAGACGTATGTGTGTGCTACACTAAACATAAAACAAGGCAAAGAGATGAAAGAAACAACTACCATGGAGGAATTAATAGATTTAATTATTTTATTACCATATTAAACAAATTCTAATGGCAACAATGATCGATTGTGCCTTTATGATAAATTTAATAAATAAATAAATAAATATATATATATATATTTCTTAATTATAAAAAAGGTATAACAATACGTTTAAATGCCTGGGATTTTGTGTTGTTTTTTTTCATGAAAAGGATGAATGTATTCTGTAACCACCGCCTCCTGGTTGTTATCAGTGGCAATGAGTAATTCGGTGTGGATGCTCTATTTTTAAAAGTGATGGCTATTGGAAAACAGAGTAAAGCAAAGCAATGAGACACTTCAAGAAGACCCAGAAATAGTACTATTTTTGGCAAACCCAATTCCCTTTACTGAAAGCATGCTAGCTGTGCAGCATAGGATTTAGGAAATTATATCGAGCAAAAATCATTTTACTTAAGAAGGTAAAAAAATGTAATAATGTCATTACGCATCCACGATTTTGACGGGCCTAGCTTTTAGTATATAATCAAGAGTATCTATCTTTGTTTTTGTTTACTTTTAACAAGTACAACAACTTGAGTGGGTCCACGTTGTAAGCGCATGGCAGGCCCACCATCTCTCTCATCTCCTCGGTGGTCAACTTCTTCACTGGTAATGACAGCTCGTACTGAACTATGAAGAATCTATCCTTTTGAATCTCTTGCAGCAGCACCACGAACTCTTTGTCCACAACAACTCCCTGGAGATAGAAGCAACAACGAAAATGAGAATCTATTGTTTCTAGTCATTGTATAGGATATTAAAGGGATGGGAAGGAAAAAACGACAGACACTAGGTGCCTAAACTAATGGAAGAAGCATTGGCTAGGAAACAAATCTGTGAAGAGTTCTCTACATGAGTTTAATGTTTTATAATTAAAGGGGAGTAACTTTGCTTTATTCGGCTTCATAAGGCCCTAAGCTTTTTGACATTTGTGAGCCATTTGTAATCAATATAAGGCAATTGTTCCTTTGCTCTATCTTTCAAAATGATTGAACTATCCTTCGAGTCGCTAAGCTATAGTTTGTGTTGCCTAGAGGTAAATCTAGCACTGTTTGTGATTCAAGCGGAAGAAGTGACAAATGTTCTTTGATGAAGAAAGGGATTGTTTAGTTGAAGTAAGCGACATAATGTTCTGTACAACTGCTCCACACTTGATGATCTTCAGATTTTGGGGTCGCTGAAGTTTTATTCTTATGAATAGTAGGAAACATTTGTCAAGGGTGTTTTGAGGATTTGAGCCTCTCAAGCCATCACTGGTATAGAAACTAATGATAATAAATTTTACAATAATTTATTATTTTGTAATTTAATTCTGATAGACTCCATGAAGATTTTACATAGCTATTCAGATTATCAGAATTTATGAATAATTAAAGTGACAAGTAACGTCACAAGTACACATACAAAGTAATAAACAGTAGTCACCCTGACATTCTAGTTCTTTAGCCCAAGAATTACACTTACATCAAATAAAATATACGATTGATCTGATACTGGATAGAAAAAAAAAAGGATTTATAAGCTACGTTTTGTAATTATTTTTAAATTAAGTTTAACAGTAACAAGAAATTCAATCACTGACCTGTAAATCAACATTCTGAAGTCCAATGTGATTATTCTTCATAATGACCGACAGTATAATGCTCGTGAAGCCAGCAGTGATGGGATTAAAACCGATCTGAAACACACACACACAATGAACTACTTGCTCTTTTTGAAAAAATACACTTTGTTACACATTGACCTATGTGGAGACTTCATACATGGGGGCACATTTATAAATAGCAAGCTTTTTTTGGTATATCCGGTGTACAGAAGACTTCGGGAATATTAATACGCAAAGTATTTTAATAAACGTAAAAAACAATGCGAGCCTATTTCTAATCTCAAAATGTTTCCACAAAAGAAATGAGACCTGAGCGCCTTTGTTGTGAAGTCTGTGTGTGTTTCTATGGTGATGGTGGAAAGATGTTCACGATTGGTTGTGAATGATGCAAAAAAAGTGGCATTGTTGTCGGCGGTCTTAGTTAGGACAAACGACTCCAGAACGTGAGACTGAAAATATGTGCAATTGTAGTGATTTAGATTTTGTCTAAAATACTATTTTAAATTATTACTAAAGTCTACTATATTTATTGCAATTCACCACAAGTTGATTTTGTCTGTATTATAATAAAAGTAATATTTAATATTGTTCACAATATAAGTTATGTAAGTTATTTCATGTTTTACAAGTTAAGATATAACACACAGAATGGCTGCCTGGTCGGGATGGCTGTCTGGTCGTGCGGTTTGCGCGCTGGACTGTCGTTTGGATTTATAGATGGTCCAGGGTTCAAACCCTGCCCGCTCACATTTCCCGTCGTCTTGCGGGAAGTTTGGACTTGGAAGTAAATTATCTTCAACTCTGAAGGAACATCCGAAGCATGTCAAACAAAACACCTACGGTAGTTGAATTGTCTACCAGCAGTTTGGTGCTACACGTCAACGACCGTCAATAACAGCTCTGAGTGTGAAAGCGCGCTGTGATTGTGCATGTTCTATTATCTGACCGATGACCAACCTTCAATATGTGCAATGTTTTGTTCCTAGCCACACCACGCAGCACCTCCAGCAGGGCCGGTGGACCAATCCTGTTACAGCCCAGGTCCAGCTCCGTTAGGGTCGTGTTTTCACACAGCAGGTCTCCCACTGCCACGGAGCCTTCGAAACCAAATCCATTCCAGGACAAGTTGACCGTACAGATCGAAGTGTTCCGCTGAGAAATGGAAGAATTACATCACGTGTTGATTTAAGTGTGAAATTTGTTGTGGGATTCTTTTCTCAAATAAAAGCAGCTACATTTGCCCTAGAGTTATTTCGTTCGAATAGTTCATTCAGCTCAGCAGTTCAAGTCACTTATATCATCAATTAGGTATATACAGTTAATATTTAGTTCAGTTTTTTTATGTTACGTGAACCGAGACAATTTAGAATGTAATCTAGATTATTCGTTATTTAGTATATAAATAAAAGAAACAGTGACACAGTATTTTAATACCAGAGGTGTGAAACTAATTAGATCTATATTCATATCTAATTCAAAAAGAAAATTAAAGTTTTGACAATATATTCTGATAGAATAAACATTATCACTGACCTCTCTCTCCAGAGCTCGGTTCTGTATTATAACGTAGACTTATTAAGTCATTAACCACGCAGTACAATGTATCCTATTCAGCTAGTGTCTGGTGAATTGGTAGGTGTTTAAGCTATAGACATGTATATTTAAACATATACGTACATGCAAACACACATGCACGCACACATCTATATATACATATAGTTTAAGCTTTGCTCCATTTAAAAGACTTTAATTTAAATTTAAAAACACAAGTTACTTTGTTATGCAACACTCTTCACATACAATATTCTATAATCTAGAACTAATATAAATATTATTTTTGTTACGTTTTAGGGGAGATAATCATTTTTTTAATAGTTAACTCCCCTACTGTAAAAAAAAATATAGGACGTGATCATCTTCTTTTTTGAAATAACGTCTGTATTATATAAGTTAAGATAAGATAAGAGCGTTGCTCGAATGTCTTCGGATCAATACCAAATTTTGTAAAAAAAAAATCATTTTTTTGTCTTTTTTTTTTGTTTTCTTTGACAAATTATTAATTGTTAATCCTTGTATCATTATGTCTCTGATGGTTTCAATATTTATGAAGCATATCTTTGCATGAAAAGAAAAAAAAAGTCATAATTATTATTATTATAATTTTGTAAGGTAAGGGTTGGACCAAACGAAGGCGTTACATGGCCAAGAATGTTGTTTTTTTTACATTCCTTTGGTGTGAGATTTATAATCCAGGTTGGAGTGGCTCGTGGTGCTTTATTTGTACTGGGGACTATTACACAAAAAAAGAAAAATAAATAAATAAATAAAAATTGCTCACAGATACTATATTTTATCTTTTCAGTCTGTGGTGATTCTAACAGAACTCCAGGACCTCTCGGTGTCAACTGGTGGAGATTAGTTGTCCCCGGACTTCATTGGGGAAAAAATTATCTCCAGACCAGACATACTGGAAAACATAATCTTGGATTATATCTAGTCCTCTAAGTTCCTCATGAGCTCACTACAAGGCTGTGTGTCCTCAATCTTGGGTTGACGTCAAGTTAACATCTGGAAACCGTTACCGGTCTGTCAACTTGTGGAGGTTTCTCTACTAGTGATTTGGGAAGCGGTCATAGTAATAGAGTTCAGCCTGTATACAATGGTGTGGGATTTATGAGTGAGTGATGTACACGAACAATTTTTTTTGTGTTGATTAGTCCGCTTTGTGTTACACAACATCCGGTTCAGGAATTCAATCGCTCCAACAAAAACATTTATACTTCTTGGAACCTTTGGCCTTCCATAGAAAATAAGGACAGATCCTTCCGAAAGAATCCCAATAACTTCGTTCGTCTACAATACAGGATAATGGACAACCCAGTGATCGTCAAGTTAGGACAGTTTATGAACAGTTTTAACGTGAACTGTTGTGTGAACCGTAAACTTATGTTAGTGTCTTTTGTGTTGTTGGCAATGTCATCTCTTCAGTACTGAATAATAATTTTTTTAATTTTTTTAAAAATTACAATGCTTCTATTAACTCGGTCTGTCTGGTACAAAAAGTGTACACTGCTTCTATTAACTCGGTCTGTCTGGTACAAAAAGTGGCGTCGCCCAAATCGAGAGGACCCGTGGTGGAGGCTAAAAAGGTCGGAAGAAACAATAATAGCGCAATGGCGCACGGGACACTACCTTATTGGTGCGTACTTCGCCCGGTTCCGACCAAATGTTGATGCCCGTTGCTGACACTGCGGGGAATCAGAAGAGACGGTGGCGCACGTCTTGCAAGAGTGTCCGGAGCTCAGAGAGCTGCGGGAAGACGTATCCAGTGGTTCACTATGTTTGTAAGGAAGCTATGAGGCACTACGCCAAACAGCAGAGTTCCTTACCAGGGCACTACGGGAGACCTAGGTTTCCCTGCCTTGTCACCAATTGGAGTTCATCTCAGGTACAAAAAGTGTGCACTGCTTCTATTAACTCGGTCTGTCTGGTACAAAAAGTGTACACTGCTTCTATTAACTCGGTCTGTCTGGTACAAAGCGTGTACACGTTTTTTCTCCAACTGCCCGTTTTCGGATTAAGTTGAAACTTTGCACAATTATTTATTGTCGATTACAACACGTGAATCATTTTAAAAAGTAACCGATTAGTTAATTTGTGGAAACTAGTTAATTCTGTTTTATTTAGCAAAGGGAAATAGATAAATAAGTTAATTTTATTTTATATAGTAAATGGGAGTAAGTCTTGCATTATTGATCTCAATGGCTGTAATTGTTTTTAAAGTCATTTTCATTTTGCTTGTTTATTTCTGGGAGGCGCAGTGGCTGAGCGGTTTATTGCTAGCTTTGCTTTGTTAATGAAAGAAATAAAGAGATTTTTAGTCTATATTGAGTGGAAAAGAATAGGTTATTTATTATTCCAAAGTGTTAATGTACGAGCGGCAAACACACCCTACAGGTAGTGTGATATGAACAGATATGTACTAATGAACCAGAGTGACTTGTATTGTATTCAATTATAAACTCAATTCATTAACGAAATCCACTTCTATATCCATACAAGTTGCTCTAATATAACAGATACAATATGTGTGACTTTTGTTTGTTGACCATTCCTTTCTTCACATGACAACAGTCCTAAAGAAAGCGGTTAAAATTTGGTACGTCTAACGAAAGTCAATTGCCGAGGAAGATTCCCAGTGTCTTCCCAGGACCTGAATTCGACACTTGAACAGTAGGTGAGCGTTGGATTACACGTAAAGCTGTCATGTTCAAAACTTTTAGAAATTCACGTCTATTCTAAACTTTTGTTCCAACATAACTTTTGTCGTTTTCAAATTAACGAACCCAACTAATAGACTAACTTATTATCGATGTAGTAACATACATTCCTTTCTTTCAGACCGACTGCAAGAGCAAGCTTCATTAATGACCACTATCACAGACTTTCTTATGAGCCCAATACGGCGAAATCAAAAAAGCATTCAGGGTATATTGTTCACCGTGGACTTAATAAAAAGCTTAATGCACAATTACAGCGACACAGCGGAATGCAAAAAGACATGCCTCTTGACCGCTGGACACATTGCCTACGTTGACACGTGAACATTACGCGTTACTTCTGTGAGTGGGGAGTCAGCGTGAACAATGGGATGTAAATGACAGGGGTCCCACTGACATTGTCCCGTGTCCAGGCACCAAGTGTCTTTGATAAACCTAGAACAAAGACTGGGGGAGGTTTATGTCATTTTTTTAGCGGCCCCCGAAAGGGGAAAAGACGCTATTAGTTTTGTGTGAAATGTCTGTCCGTCTGCCCGTCTGTCCCGTTTAGATCTCGTAAACTAGAAAAGATATTGAAAATCCGACATCACAATATTATAGACCATTCAAAGTTCTGATGCAACGGCTACTTTTTTTTCTGAAAGCGAAAAATCTAATTTTTAAAATCAATTATGCAAGGAGTTTTTTACAGAGAAAAAGCTAATTAGTATGCATTATAAGATAGACCTAATTGAAAACAATTAGTAATCTTGTAAACTATATTTTCCTATATGTATTTGTTGCGGAAGTTCGTTTATAATTTTTTTTTTTTTTTGATGATTCGAATAAGAGATTGAGCTTTTTCAAAACAATTAGATCTATGATTATAAGACATCAGTTAGGCCAGGGGAGGCGCGGTGGCTGAGAGGTAAAGCGCTTGGCTTCCGAACAGGGGGTACCGGGTTCGAGTCCTGGTGAAGACTGGGATTTTCAACTTTGGGCGCCTCTGAGTCCACTCAGCTATAATGGGTACCTGACATTAGTTGGGACAAAGTAAAGGCGGTTGGTCGTTGTGCTGGCTACATGACACCCTCGTTAACCGTAGGCCACAAAAATAGATGAACTTAACATCACCTGCCGTATAGACCACAAGGTCTGAAAGGGGAACTAGTTAGGCCAAGTTCACATCTAACTTTACATTCGCTTTCACCTATCCTTTGATCTGCTGGACCGTGGGAACACTTCACAAGATCTGTTCACCTTCATTCTCCATTCTTATCTCTCATTTGTCTCTGATATAATTTCATTCGGATGTTCTTTCTGAAAATATTGCCTGGGTGGACCACTTCGGGGGCCGATTTTGAGTTTGTGTTTCCACACAAACTGTCTTTTGTAACCATGATTATTTTTAGATTTATTTTACTTGTTTTTTTTTTTTTATGCCCCAGAGATATCACAATTAGAAAGCTATGTCTCATTGAAATAAGCAAATCTAATGCAGTCCATTGCATTTTCCCCGTGGATAAGGTCACATCTAAGTGATACAGTCGATAGCAATACATCATACAGCACGCTGGTCACATCTGTTTTGTAGGTTAACATGCCAATGAGGTATCCCCAAATTTTCGTTCGTTACTGATTATACCAGAAAAAACTTTCAAAATACTGGCGCTAGGATTTAACCGCAATCTCATGCTAAGCAAGATACAATGTGTTATTTTCTTTGGCACTCGTAACTAGTTCCACTTCTTTCGGTCTCTTGTAAAGAGTCCATTTGTTTCCCTGCTGATATTAGTTTGTAAGGGACGTAGTTTGTCGTTTATCTAAAAACAAATGCAACCTTATTATTTATAAAAAATCTCGTCTGTAAAATAAAGTTCAGCCTCGTTAATAAATCTGTAAAGTAGCTCCCGAAGCAGAGCAGATCTGGAACCTGGAAACTAAGTAGACAAAGACTATTTCGCTGTGATAGAGTTGAACCCTTAATTGTTACACTTACCTGTAAACCACGAGCCACGCCTATGGCTCCATATCGTCTAATGTGGTTCCAGCTAAGGTCAAGGACCTCTAATGTTTTATTCTTGGCTGAGAAGGTACCAAATAAAACAAGTAGAGAACTGAATGTTGAAATGTAAGACATAACTTATCCTGAGTGTAATTAACTTAATCTTAACATAAACCACAAAACAGCGGATCTCAAATGATGGGTCATGGAGGGGAGGGGGGGGGGGAGAAGGGGCGTCAGCTCCTAATGGAGACGCGTTCAATTTTTTGTTCAATTAAGAAACGATGTTTAATTCTTGTTCTAGGCTCAGGCCTATGTTTAAATATTAACCATGTAAAGATATTATTAATGTCTTAAAATTTAATAAAATGAAATTAAGAAGTCTTTCACTATTTAATTAGGACCTTTTAAGGTGCATACCATTATTGTTAGAAGGTCTCCAACAATATGGACTTAAGACATTACTAAACGTCCCCGCTAAAGCCATTATTATTGACTTCCTCATGTCAGAACGGTCAAATTTCTCTCACCTCTTTATGTTGACGACTATCGCTTGACGAAAAAAAAAAAGTCCTCGACATGAGGTCTTACGTAACATGAAGATGTTCTTACAGCGATCATGCTCAGACGTACGTGCGCTCTATGTAGCTCGACTGTTCCTCGTATTCTAATAGTGTCAGTGCTGCCTTCTTAATTTGAAAAGAGTTTATTTACTAGGGTCAATAGCACAATCTAGACGCCAAGAGAGCACCTTTTTATAGCACAGAATGCAAGAAAATTATTTAATTGTATATTTGCCAAAAGAAAAAAAAACTTGTTATTTAAATAATTATATTTTGCCTCAACAGAACTAAAACGTCTTTGAGCAAAGCTTGTGAAGAGTAATACGATCTGGACGTTGAACCAGATGTCAACCCCCAAAGATGACTTAGAAGGCATCAACCATTGAAACCATAAAATCATGATGACCACAGAGCCTTTAAGAAACAATGTATTAGTTTTATTGTCTTATAAGGACACAGGGTGATGAGTAAGGGATTCTTTTTCCTAACAGGTGCCAATGCATTAAACCTGTAATATTCACGCACAACAAGTGGTATAGGAGGCACGGTGGTTGAGAGGTAAAGTGTTAGGCCTCCAAACAGTAGGTCCCTGATTCGAATTCTAGTAAGAACTGGGTTTATCAATTTCGAGATGTTAGAGCGCTTCAGAGTCCACCCTGCTTTAATGGGTACCTGACATTAGTAAAGTAAAGGCGGTTGGTCGTTATGCTGGTCGAATAACACCCTCGCCATAAAAACAGATGACCTTTACATGATATGACCTATAGATCGCATGGTACTCTTTCCTTTAACCAGTGATTATCAGTAGCTGCCTTTTTGCAGAGTGTGACTGAATAGGTACTTAAGCGGCTTTTACTAAAGGATTGTACATAAGGAAAAATGAAAGGACTTAATTAATCTTTATGTTTTAATGAATTAATGAATACTCACACAGCGCGTCACCAATAATGATTCCTCCTTTCTCACTAAACTCATTATGTCCGAGCAGTAGCGTTTTAATAGTACCGTTACACTGTAATGATAATTAATTACTGTATTCAATGGATTTCAGCCATGCGTTTAATATAAATTATACTCTAACACTCTACATAGACTTTTTTTGGTTATTTGGAATACCAGGATTAGGCTAAAGGGTAGCAAAACAAGACTCCCGTGGGGGTCTCTAAGGGGATGCGAGAGCATCCTCATTGCACTGCGTGGAGTTGTAAAAAAGTTCCCACAACCTTGTCACAATCATAAATGGCGTGTCCCGCACAGTTAGCCTGGTATAAAAAGGGAAAATGGTGGGGGTCTTAGTGTACGCGGTCTCTTGCCGCGAGTCTGACCCACCCGTCAGACAGAACAGTGTACACTGTTTCTTATTCAAGCCGGTGAGAGGGAGCTCTTGTTCACTTTTGCTGGCCTAGAGTTCCAAGAGCCGAAGGCTCAACTCTACCTGACAGTTTAGGAAGAAGAAGAAGAAATCCTTAGAATAATGTTACTATTACTTTGGTTTGATATATCCCAACAAACGGAGCAACGTGCCCAGTACCATCTGTAACCTACAATCAGTTCAGTAAAGCTATTCAGGTCCCGTGGAACACAATTCGGGAAACACTGGCTTAGGACTTGCGACGGACACTTACTTTCAGCAGCTCTCCAACTGTTATGGCGTCACGATCATTGAGTCGGTTACCTGAGACATGATCAAATAGTATTTTGTTTTAAAAGGTGATAATAGTTCCGTCTTGGCAGCTAATGTTAGACATACCGAAATTATATATATAAAAGAGTGTGTTTTAAATTACAGTATCATCGTTTCAAAGTAACTTAAAACAATATTTCCTAAACTGTCAAGGTTATAATATGGTTTAATTTAATAATTTATACCTAGGATTAGCGTGGGGCCTATGAAAGTGCGGGGCCCACTGCGCTCACATAGGTTGCAACGGCATAAGGCCGGCCCTTCAAAATAGCGGCGTACTCTACGCCGCGGGTCGACTAGTTCTTATTATTATAAGTTTATGCACCAAAGTAACCATACGTATAACCTTAAACAGATTTCCCGCTGCGATTTCCCTGATTTACCAGGCGCTCATTGAAATCTTCTGAAATTGCAAAATATACGAAAAAGTCATGGAAATCGCATCAAACTCATAAAAATCTCCTAAAATATAGACAAAATTGTCCTTCTGGGGTGTCATTCAATAAGAAAAACGCTAATCCTATGCGCGATAAAAAAAACGGCATTATACAATTCTTGTAATTGTGGAATTAGGTGAAAGAAACCTCTCGTGCCTAAAACTAATGAAGAATTACTTGAGGTCAACAATTCTCGAAGATAGATTGAAACATTAAGGTAATTCTTGCTATTGAGCGTGATGTATGTAGGAAACAGAAGTATTATGATATACTGTATGACATCGCTACACGCAAGGCTCGTAAAGTAAGTCTGTACGTAGTAAAGAAAGAATAAAATGCAAAGACGCATTTATTTTCTAATATCCGAATCCCTACCCAAACTGGCCCAGCGCAATTTGTTTTGCATAGGCCCCTCAATGGTTAAGTCCGGCCCTGCTATTTAGTGACGGAGGGCGAATATAGAAAAGATTACTTGTTCTCGTGTCCCCTTCCCTCTTTTTTTCTTTTCGCCGCGAAAGTTACGTGGGACGTGGGGTAACTCTAGTCCATCTTGAAGAAATAAAAGAGTTATCTTTCCATGACTTTTGGTGATATCTGCCATTGTTGGGCCATGAAGAGAGTTATATATACATAGAGAGATAATAATAATAATAATAATAATAGTATTAATAAACTCGACTCTGGCAGCGCCAGAGAATGAATACGCGTTCGTTTCTGACATAATATTAATAATAAGAAGAAGAAGAAGAAGAACATCCTCGCAGTCTGTTAGAGGGAGGTTCTGATGCAGACCTGTCATATCACCAGAAAATTCCTCAGTGGAAACTTTTAATGGGACTACGATGAATTTTGCTTCTCTTTAACGAAACTCGACCATGGCAGCGCCAGAGAATGACTACCCGTTCGTTTCTGACATAATAATAATTATAATAATAATAATAATAATAATCATATCCTGAAACTCAATGTTGTCGACAAATGCCGAAAATGTGGAAATGTGGGCGAGTCGATTGAACACATTATGGCAGGATGTCCAGCCCTATCAGAATCAACCTACCTAGGTCGCCATAACCAAGTTGCAAAGTTAATACACCAACACCTGGCTTTGACGTACAAATTGATCGGTAAGGACACTCCCCCTTATTATAAATACTCTCCGCAAGAGGTTCTCGAGTCTACAGAACATCTGCTGTACTGGGATAGGCCTATTCTGACCGACAAAACGGTAAATTTCAATCGCCCGGATCTGCTGTTCATCGATAAAAAAAGAAAAAACCGCTACCATTATCGATATCGCCGTACCAGTTTCATAATTTAAGAAAAACTGAGATAGAAAAACAAAGAAAATATGGAAACCTAGGCTTGGAGATTAAGCGTCTATGGGAATCGTCCAAAATAACAATATACCCCATTGTTATATCAACCGAGGGGATAATAACAACTGACCTCACAGACACCTTCAAGGCCCTTAACATTCCTAGGATAATCTTCGTTGCCTATCAGAGGGCGGTACTGCTGCAGACCTGCCACATCACCAGAAAATTCCTCAGTGGAAACTGTTAAAGGGACTACGATGAATTTTGTTTCTCTTTAGCGAAACTCGACCCTGGCAGCGCCAGAGAATGACTACTCGTTCATCTCTAACATAATAATAATAATAATAATTTAATTTAATTTATAGAGCTACTAACAAACATAATATAGGCTCAAGGCTCTGTGATAACATTACAAACATAAACACGAGAGCTAAAATGACAAACTAATCTAACAAAGTTTTGAACAATAAAGTCTGTTCTTCTTGAAAGTAGCATGTTGAGATCAATGGCATGTTGCTGAATTTTAGTACCTGTCAGATCCAGTCTAGATATACAGTTGTCTTCAGCGAGGTAACGACTCAAAGTGATCACCGCAGAGCCGCTCAGATTGTTGAACCCTAGGCCCTGTCAAGAGACAACACAGCTCTGTGAAATACGACGGCGACAAAAACAATTTTATATCAACCTAATTGCTAAATAGCTGAAGATTATAATATTAAAACATTTCAAAAAAATTGTTTTTTTTTATTTTATACTAGATGACATCTCACATAATTCAGGTTGAGGGCGCAGTGGCCGAATGATAAAGCTCTTGGTTTCCTAACCCGGGTTCGAATCTGGGTGAAGACTGGGATTTTAATTTCATGATTTTATGGACACCCCAGATTTCCCCCAGCTCAAATGGGTGTCTAACTTACAGCTGGGTAAAGTTAAGGCGGTTGATCGTTGTGCTAATGTGCTAGCAACATGACACCTTCGATAACCAGCTGGCATATAAACAGATGAACTTCACGTCATCTGCCCAATAATGATCAAGGTCTGAAACTGGGACTTTACTTTTTTATTAGTTCAACATGTTGTTCTAGTCTCACTTCTTCACAGTCCATATTAAAACGAATACTGAAAATATATAAATCTTCTTTCTAATGCACCATAACATTTGTATAAATCTTTAATAGTAGCGCTTTTTTTCTAATTTATACGAGGTAGCTCATTCCAATCCTCAATAACTATACATGAAATATCAACACAGCAGATAGCTAGTTGAAATGTTGAAACCTACATATATACATTATCACAAAACAAAATGCATTGTCTCTAACTTGTTCAATGTTGGTCGAGAAGAAGGCGCTTTGAAAAAAAAAAAAACAAATGGAGCGATACATTGGACGACCATATATCCCCGCCCTGGCTTAAACAATGATATCCCTGAATGACACTTTTGTGTTCAGTTTGTGCTTGTGTGCTTGGTGCGGGGGGGGGGGGGGGGAGACGGCTGGGAGGAGGAATAACATAAACAAAAGACACCACTAACAACATCCATAAAAAGAAAATAAAAAAAATAAATAAAACAAACAAAAAAGATTAAAGAGATTCGAACCGCCAGACTTTGTGTTCACTGCACATGTTACTCACCACTTGATAGATTCCAGGCAGCCAGTCCAATAAGTGTAAAATTTGATCAATGCTGTTTTGGTTGACACAGATACCAGTCAGGTCGAGACTTGCTGCTTGCTCTTCCTCCTGTTATCAAATAAAAGCATTAAAGGAGTAACGTTAGGACTAACGGAGTCTGATGTATACATATGTATAGATATATTTCAGTCTCTTTTTTATTACCTCGCTATGTCTGTCTGGTCAAAACCTTTTACATGTTATTTCTCCAATTTCTTATTTTCGAAAAGGCCGGGCGGGGGAGGGGACTAAGTTATTAAGAGCAATATAATCGCTCCACAAATGAGTTTGGGAGGTACTGTCTTTTTGAAAAAGTATTTTTATTTTATTTTTCTTGTTTATATTTAACCTGAATGATTAAAATATTTGAAAAGTGGGGGGGGGGGGGGGGGCGATTAATTTGTATTTCTATATCCAAGTCTTGTAAAATGAAATACTGAGAAGTCTCTCAGAAAATGTTCTTAAAGCCTACATTCTAATAAAAGAAAGTAAAGTTCCCATTTCAAACCTTGTGATCTATGGGGAAGATGATGTAAAGGTCATCTGTTTCTGTGGCTCACAGTTAACGAGGGTGTCATGTGGCCAGCACAGCGACAAACCGCATTTACTTTTTCCCAACTAATGTCAGGTACCCATTAAAGCAGGGTGGACTCAGAGATTCAGAGATATATTGGCTTCATTCAGTCGTAGAACGACTACGGTTCATCCCGAACATTTTTTTGTATGGATGTAGACCCCTATTTTGGAGAGACACTCCCGTCCACATATATTGCAGGTCAAGGTGGCTTTCGCTTTGAAGGTAGAGGAGCTGACCATTTTCCATGTGGCACGCTTTTAGGACGTAATTGTCTTCTTCATTTAAGAAACATCTGTAACTTATAAGATGTGATGATCGATAAAATAATAACAATTTGAGAAAGGATCTACATTGTCATTAACAGACAAGATTACATCTGAAGGGTTAGGGGTTATTGTATCATTATTAAACAAGATTACTTAAATCTAACTCTGTAATACAACTGACATCTGATGTTTGCGAGGGAAGACATAGTTCTCTCTAACGCTATTGTTCTACTTACTTTTAATGCTAAGCAAAGTGCCATGACATCTTTAGGTGTCAGAGTTATGTTTTTAAAGGATAAATCTACACCTCCGAACTGTGAGATTACCTTCCTGGATGAAAGTAATGTTTTGATAGATCAATAAAAGTTTGCATAATAAATATATTTATGCAATTAGTCATAACTATATGTAGACAAAACTGAAAACAAATATACGACAGACTGGCAAGCCTTAGACACAATAGTACTAGCCCTCTATAATAAATTGTAGACAATTGAGGAGTAATATTATACATGGACGTAGCCAGGAGGGGGGGGGGGGTCCTTGGGGTTCAACCCCCCCCCCGAAATGAAATCCCCCCCGGGGGCGATCGGAATTCAATAATTCATTTTGTGCTTTGATTTTATTTATTTTGGGTTACATTTTAATACTATACCATCACTTGCCCCAGCACAGCCAAGGGGTTTTGAGTTTAAAATCCCCAACCAGAGGGGTTTGAGTACAAAACCCTATCAGGGGGTTTTGAGTTTAAAATCCCCAACCAGAGGGGTTTGAGTACAAAACCCTATCAGGGGGTTTTGAGATTAAAACCCCCTACTAGGGTTTTCTGCAGTTCAATCCCTCTCTTCTAATAACAAAACAAAAAAAAAAGGAAACGACAATCCCCCAATTCCAAGAGCCACAGTGTCAGGAAGATTTTGATTTTATAACTCCCCTATTCAATATAAAAAGCAAATTACACACTCAAAATTCTATAATCGTAGCCCATGATATTATATATATTATATATATATCATAATTATGTATCAATTTATACGCATTTAAAAGTAAAACACAAAAAGAATATATTAATAACACCCAAACTAACCTCACTGGCAAAACTCCTAATTTCTTGCATATGTTTTTATAATGAGCCACACGTTTCTGTGAACTATTTGACACTTGTTCTGTCTTAATTGACTTACTACTTGGCTGTATTTCTCTTGTATGCCTCATGCTAAATCTAAACATTTGTGCAATGTTTATAGAATAAGGTTTATATTACAACAATCGAACTATAGTGCTGGTCCACTGTATCCTCAGATCTACTGAATTAAAACCATCGCTCATAAAGTGGATGGTAAAATGATTTGGGAATGAAAGGGACGAAGTGAAATCAGTGATTGGAATGTTAAGCATCTTCATCTTCCATCGGATCATAAGTCCGTGGTCTTTTATCGATCAAACAATCAGATGGACGGCTGCGCAAAATGTGGTGACCAGAAGTGTGAGTGTGTGATAGGGGAAAAGGTCAATGCAATCAAAGGGTTCAGTGTAGGGAGTACTTTCTGCTCAATTGTAATCAAACTTCAAACTTAAAGATAGTGGAAGTGCATGTTCACAGATTGTGACGATCTTAAAACATAAACAAATAATAACTCAAACAAAACTAGAAGAAGAAAAATATATAAACAAGTAGGCCTAATTTAGAATAGTTGTTTTCTATTTAGTATTTTCTGACCTAAACATTTTCAGTTACCAAGGTATATAATTAGGAAACCAAATAGTTATAAACTTTAAAATCTATTTTACTCCAGTGGATCAGTTGTATAGGATATCAGGGCCGTCCTAAGGCCAATTAGATCGATTGCTCCTAATTGGGCCCCGCGATTTACATTTAGCATGTCACTCTCAGTCATCGCCTCATGTCACTCTCAGTCACGGCCTCATGTCACTCTCAGTCACGGCCTCATGTCACTCTCAGTCACGGCCCTCATGTCACTCTCAGTCACGGCCCTCATGTCACTCTCAGTCACGGCCCTCATGTCACTCTCAGTCACGGCCCTCATGTCACAGGCTTTTCAAGATGTAGGAAACAAAAGGCCTTTAAAAAAAAACCGGTTGACATATTTAGTCTATTGTACGATTGGCGTAACTAACCCACTGGCGCATATTGGGTTTGCGTTGCTTCCTAAGCATGGTGTATATTAAATGTTGATATAATGTATTCATTTACATTATTAGTTGTTATTGTCACAAAAAGGGCCTTTCAAGCATATATTTTATTGGGCCCCGCAATTCGTAAGGCCGGCCCTGTTTGATATACACAAACACACAAATTTTAGTTGGGGGATGTTCTTCTTCTTGTTGTTAGATATGAAAGAACGTTAATTTTTTTTTAAATTATATTTCATACAGACATTATGAACGATGAAAAAAAAAGCACTCTATATAATGGTTATAATAATAATGAGCAAAGCCGGCCTTACGAATAGCGGGGCCCTATTTAATGGATGCTTGCGAGGCACCTCTTCTACATTTTTTTACTATAACAACATTTATTAATAATTAAATCATTATAGCAACATTTTTTATACAACATGCATAGGAAGCAACTCAAACGCAATAGGTACCAGTGGATTCATTAAAGTTACGTCAATCATATTATAGGCCTACACTGAATATGTAAACCATTTAAGTCCTACATCTTTAAAAAGCCTGTGACAAGACCCGTAACTGAGAGTGATATGATTAATGTAAATTGCGGTTGGAGCAATCGGTCAAATCCCTTTTAGACCTAGCGATCTATCTATAGGGTCAACTGTTTTGGTGGCTCATGGTTAACGAGGATCTCATGTGGTCAATACAACGACCGATCGTCTTTACTTTTCCCCAACCAATGTCAATAGAGCTTGGTGGACTCAGAGATTCCGAAATTATAAATCCCACCAGCATTCGAACCCGTGATCCCCGATTCGGAAGCCAAGCGCTTTACCACTTAGCCAAATCGCCTCCGCAATCTAGTTAGTTCAATGATAAAAATATATACCAAATATCTGTTACTGGTGATTGCAGGTCATTCAAACTATTGTAAGGAAACACAAATTTATGTATAAAGTCTGATATGACCACTGAACAGAAACACCTCCAGATAAAGACCAGTTGTTCTTCAAAGAAAATTTTAAGAAATATGATACAATGGAAATAATTCAATAACTTTTATTTTTGTACCTTTACCTCTCCTTTAGTCTGTGGGACACCAGGCAAAATTTGTCGACCGTCTTTCTCCATTCCTCCCTGTCTTTTGCCTTATTGACGCTTTTGTGAAAAAAATATTTTATCCATAATCCACCCCCCCCCCTTTTTAATCTAAAGAGATGATTACCCCTCCCTCACTACCACACACACACACACTTTTGAAGACTATCTTCTTCTATTTAACGCACGAGTCGTCAGTGTCTTCAATTCTGATAATATTTGTGCCACTATATCTCACTTTCCTTTGCAAAACATCTTTATAAACTCAAACACAGACATAAATATTTATGTTTGGTAGAAACACTTGAAAAGGTGGGAAAGGACAAACTTTGAACAGTGTCACAGATTTACACATTGGGTCTTTTACTTTCATCTGAAAATATAGAGATTCTATGAGCTCGTTTTTAAATCTACCTAGATCTATATATTTGTAATCCTTCATGGTAGCTACTAGTGAAATGTTTTCTTTTTCAATTCAGATTTTGCCACTCCTTACATAAGAGAAGGGAAGAGAAATGGGCAACAATCTATCCAGCCACTACTAGACACCCCCCCCCCTCCACAGCACACGTATTCCTCCGACGACTCGCGCACTTCCCGTATAGCCACAGTCCACCTGTGATTGGTTGCATTTGAAAACAAATAGTTCTCGAAGAAAAAAAAATATAATGTAAGGCCTATATCTGTCAGCAATGTTAGGTGGATTAGGGGGTGGGGGGAGACAGAGATATCTTTGTTATATAATAGACTCAACATTATCTTTAGCGATCTCAGCATTGATATAAGGAGGTACTAGGCGATGGGATTTAATATAACATCAAATGTGGGATGGACAGACCATAGGCTTTAGTTGGATGCATAACGCCAGATTGGACGGATACAAACATTGTTTAGAGAATAAAGGATGAGGCGATAGAGGATTCAAGAGTTGTGACCTTAATAGGGAAAAGAGGGGGGGGGGCTGTCAATGGAGATTTTAAGTGACGTAGTTACCTTGACATATATTCAAAACGATAAAAAGAAAAACAAATAGAGATAGTAAAATAAGGAGTCTCCTTTTCATTTTTTTTTTTTGAAGAACCTTCTCGCCTTCTTCCCTACCCCGGAGTAAATGAAACTGTTGCTTACCTCCCCTTCCCATCTTTGTCTAGGCTAGATACATCTTGAACATGTCACTATATAGTGGGAAGTAGATGAAATATTAAATTCTTAGTGGTAAATGTAAACTGACACAATGAATGAAAATAATTTAAACTAAATAATTCAAAATACGTGCAGCCTATATCCAGTTATCTCCTAATTTGCACATGCTTCTTGAGAAAAAAAAACAACTAATAAACGCTGAGTATATCCATGAGTTAATATAGTCGCATATATGAATATGGGATTACACTTAGTGATTAGCTTTTCTGACTAATAGCAGCCTTACACTAAGAATGAAATAATTAATAGTAGAACTAGACCGAGTAGAAGACAGTTTATAGTAAACGACAAGCACAATCAAGACCGGAATTTGATTCGGGATTTTTAAGACGCCCATGAGCGCCCCTCCCCCCCGCCCCAACTCTAATGGTCGTTAGTCGTTGTGCTAACGACAACACACTCTCGTAAACCTTAGACCACAGAAATAGATTAGCTTTACATCATATGCCAAATAGATTGCAAGGTCTGAAAAGGTCTGAAAAAGGTAACTAGGTAGAGAACGTTAAGAAAAACTTTGGAGATGTCTAATAGAGGAGAAACGTCTAATAGAGGAGAAACGTCTAATAGAGGAGAAACGTCTAATAGAGGAGAAACGTCTAATAGAGGAGAAACCACCTGCTTTCTTTTATCTAATGCATCTCAGATATTTTTAAACGCTATGGAAGTGTAGAGAGATGATTACACTCAGGTATTTCAGGGTGTATAAATACTAAGTGGAATGTACACATTGACTACTTGCCCTTACAAAATGAAGAAAAGAAAGTTGCATAGAAATCGTGGACCTAATTTATAACTAGTATATAAGCTTTAACCAGAAATAAAGTAAAATAGTTATCCTCGTGTTATTATGTCTCAATCTAACTTACTGGTCGTTGGGTATACGCTCTGGCCTGGGTGGAACCCTGTCAGCCATCCTGTGGGAGGTTTGGGCTACCATTTAATAATCTTAAAGTCTGAAGGACCAATCGAGACGTAAAACAAATCAAACAAGTGATTAGACCTTGCGATCGATAGGTCAGATGATGTTAAGATCATCTGTTACTGTGGTACATGGTTAAGGAGGGGGGGCCATGTGGCCAACACAACGACCAACCGCATTAACACAAGGGATTAATAGATTCTTATTTCTGTTAAGGCAATATTGCTCCAAGTCTGTTTAGATTTAATAAATGTAAATCTTTTTCTCGGGCAGTCTTTCAATAGAATTAATCTATTTGCACGCATTTTTTTTTTGAAAGAAAAGACAACCCAAGTAAGTCTTGTGCCAATGCAAAGCCTTAGACATCATTGAAGTATCTCAACGAAGTAGATGTGGCGTCTGGCGTAATCACCGACACATCAACAGCCCTCAGCCTTTATTGCTAGAATGTTGAGTGTTAGCAGGTTGAAGTACCAGCACTGGTATTCTTTGATCAGCGTGTGGCTTTTACAATTGGGATTTTTATGATCCGTTCAATTAGCTTTTGAGTCAATGAACTGTCTCTCTCGACCGGAACGTAATGTAGAACTGAATAGTTGGGTTATTTATATTATTGAAAAGTAAATGTAGGAATTTGTTTCTGTTTACATTTAAATGAGGTTCAATAGAAAATAAATTGTTACAAACAGAGATATTAATAGCGGATGCTGCAACTAATTGATACGCCTAATGTGAACGTCTGGTGATTTAAACACTTTGTAATTAATATGCCTCTTGATGGATTCGTTTAGTCATTGCAAGCAAACAAGAAATATTGGAATTTGGAAGTTTAGCATTAAGCTAACCATATTCACAAGAAAAATTAACAAAATAATTTTATTGAAATAATATAGAAACATTTAAACTAGTTCAAATTGAGTGGTTTCCAATACGCCCCTGCAACAGAGCAGAACAACTAAAGACTGCAACATATGTTTGAGGGGGGGGGGGGGACGGGTAGACAACATTGTTAAACGTTAGATGTTTTAATTATACATCAGCATATTGAATAGATATCTTCTTATTGTTAATTTAATTGAAGGAATAACAATGAATACTGAATTGTTTGACTCCCGAAATGGGATTCGGTGGTCGAGTGGTTATCCGCGTGACTGTTAAACAGATTGTCTAACCTTCAGAAAGGAAACCGTGACTTTTAATTGTGAGTTGTAAGATACTGACCTATCTAAATATGGCACTTGTTTATAGAAAGCAAATCAGATTATTGTTGTAGTGACCAGCACGACATCTCATCGCTAGCCGTTTGTTGGACAGACTTTACATTCATAGTTTTATTAGCAGCCCCGCCAGAGGCGTAACTGAGGGTACAGGAACCCAGCTTGAAGTCTTACACTTTTAATTTTAAATTCTGATATGCTATAATATAATGAATGAATCAATAGGTTTACCCCCCAAGCAAGCAGTGAGATCTTAGATTCGCTGTGCGGCCTTCTCCACCCTTCGACCATAACTGTATACGTCTGGGTGTATTTTGAAATTATACGGAGGTTTTATTATTTTAACATAATCTATGTTTATGATATGTTACAACAGCTTGGTCTTAAATATTCTAATATATTATATTGAGTATAGAGATATTCCTTCCTGTGACCTACCGTACGCAATACGATTTGAGATCAATGCTTATAAAAATTATTTTACTGTTTTAAATCTGGTGTTGATATCCTTTTGAGTTATCCAGTCACGTTCCGGTAGCACTTAGCGGCATAGCACCAACGGACTTCTTAGTGCACCTCCTGGAGGGCTGTAGGATTGCTTAGCAGCTGAGATTTAAGCCTGTTGCGACATACTTGGGATCTTTTGATCAAAGCTGTTTCCCTATAAGAACAGAAGCAGATAAATCTCACGTGCACCGAATCATTAATTGAAGAGTTTGCATAATTAGCTAGATCTTAAGTATTAAAGTTTAAATATTTAAGCTATGGACGGTCATGTTCAAGGAATGGAATGGGGAGTTGAGGGAGGGGTGAAATAGATTTCTTTCTAAGCGTGTAGCAAACGTTTTGGGCTGTTGCACTCTCTTAAATCACTGGAAACTAACATTGGTGTGCCATCTTAAGACCTATGGTAAAACTGGGCGCCATAAAACAAAACATCTGTGATGAGATCTAGTAAAGCTCAATGGGAGAAAAGTGTATTGCAGAAGTGTATTCTTCGAAGGAGCTATGCACATTTAATTACAAATGATTGAGAGGAATAACTTAGAACAAGAGAAATTCAAATACATTGGCCTAGTCGTCTCTTCTCCACCCTCTCTCTCTCTCTCTCTCGTTGGAAACAGTGTACTGGAGGACTACATTCAGGGAAGCGTCCGTTTAGAAATAAAATGTTCAGCATTAATAGTAACATTATAATCATGAGCCACTGTTTCAGTATGGGCAGCCTGACTGTGACCATGTAGACAACCGCCTATGCACCCTTTACTTTACACAAACTTCACAAACAACACAAAAAAAAAAAAAAAAAACCTTGGCGACTTTTCAGTTTGAGGAGGCAACAAGGTGCCAAGGACAGACCTAGAAATGAAATTGAACAAAAAAAAAAAAAAAAAAAAAGCATTTCTTATTCGCAATCAAGTAGATTCTCGTTGTTCGAGTATCATTTCTTTATGTAATAATCTTTCAGTAGTGTGTGTTTAAGTGAATCTGTGTACGTGTGTAACTTTGGAAACATTACTAAAAAAAAAGTGTTCAGGGGGCACAGTTCACAACCCTTCTTGTATTTATTTTTTTTGGGCTAGGAGTCAGCGTCTTTCGAGCAGAACGTACCAGTTTTAGTAAGAGCAGGGGAGGAAAAATAAAGAAAGAAAGATGTTGGGGGGGGGGGGGGGATTTTAAGATACTCATCTCTCAGATTTCTATTTAATAGAATAAGTGACAAGTTTAGTAGGATCAATATTTTTGTTGATGTTGGTCAACACTCGAGTGGTGTAAAGAATCAAAATGTCGAGAACACTGTCCAGCCTCAAGTATACTTAAGTCCAAACCCTACATTGACAAATATTTGTCTTTTTATTTTGTATTTCCTCTCGTCTCCCCACTTATGACGCCTGGTCCAAAGTTAACCCTAATCCACCGTCATTGACTTAGAGAGAAATAGAGCCCATCACATTTGCTCTTATCTCACACTTTTTTATTTTGTTTCCTTTTCAAAACAAATAACGTGTGTGTCTGCGTATGGATGTTTGCGTGGACTTGTCAGCGTTAACTTATAAATCTCCAGTAATAATGAATTTACACGTAAAACAGAGGTATTAATAATATTTTAAGAACAGAGAAATACTACGTTTTGCAAAAAAAAAAAATATATATATTGAAAAAATTCTCGAGGCTTATGACGTTTTGGTGCATTTTGTGAAATTCATCAACACATATCGTGCTCTAAATCTTAATGATTCGCAAATATGGTGTCTTGTAGTTGTAGCTCGGTCTTATCAGTTCAAGTGCCCGTGGTTTGTTTGTCTTATCAATGTTTTCATTCAATAGGATTCAGATTTAGCAAAGGTGTGGTGTGGACGGACATGAGTCTATATTGTTTCAACCTCCACGCCTCACTAAAACTCCTATTGATAGACTCTGACTAGAAGCCTAGATTCGGCGCTCCCTCGCCCGAGCATCAAAAGAGATACCAGATTTGACTCCGGTCAGTTTAGGGCACTTGTTGACCGACGTCCGACGGAGTTGTTCTTTCCACTTGACCACGAGTCACGACTTCACCCATTCGGAACAAAAGAGAAGTAGAAGGGGAGATAAGCTTAAAGGGGGGGGGGGGTGATCATCTTTTGTATTATTTATTTCGTTTATCAGGAAGGGGTGGGGGATTGGGGAATATTACTCTAATGATTTACGCCTCGGTCTGGTTACTTCTGTTTTTACAAACAAACAAAACTGACCAATGAAAATTTTAGAGGCCTAAATTTGGGCGTGGACAAAAAAAGGGGGGCAAATATTTTTGACTACACACTAATAGGCCAGAAAAGAGGCTACTATATAAGCCAGAATCACATGCTATTTAATTTTATACCAACGATTTTTTGCATAGACACCTACTTCAGAATCTTTCTGAGATCTTTTTTTGACTTTATTCATTGTGTTCTTTATTTGGAGTTTGACTTGTGAGCTAAATGGTTACCTGATCATATATTACTTTTACTTCGGGATTTACTTTAATAAGACACTTGCTCTTCGGGGCTCGTACTCCGGGGATTGCTCTTCGGGGCTCGCACTTCCGAGCTTGCTCTAAGGCGCTTGCTCTTCGGGACTTACTCTTCGTGACTTGAACCTCCGTCTTATGTCTAGGTGACAGTTAGGTAAGTATCAAATATTTTACTTACTACTAGTATTCATCTTATCATTTACAACACGGTATCATCATCATCTTTCCTTTGCGTTCAGGGCCTCAGTAAAAACACGCCACTCTCTCTTGCTAGTTTTTAAATTTCTTCCCAGCTCTTTCCTGTCCTCTCTGCTTCAACTTATACACTTTAGTGTACTTTAGACTAAGTATTGAAACAAATCATTTTTTAAAAAGCTGCATTAATCCGAAAGTTATTTGTCCCAATTGTGCACTTCTTAAGAACATAGAATGGTATCTACAAATTAAAATATCAAATACAAACTAAATATGTATACATTTGGCATAACAGTTTTAAGTAACATTCGTGTTTAATGAATATTAAACAAAATAATGTAAAAATTATTTATAAATCGTTAAATCATATTTTAAAAATACAAAAACATGACCAAAAGTTCCTAATTAATATGTAAAACTGTCTACCTCCACTTTGCTCATTGAATCCCGTAAACTAAAATTTTGTCTATTAGAAAATGTTGGAGTAATGAAATATCAAACACTTGTATTCTCTTCTTAGTTTCCTCGGATCATTTTATTTCTCATTATAACTTTAGTCTATGACTAATAGTCCAATTATTATAATCCAAAGTAGTGTTTTACTTTTTGTTTTAACTGCGCCGAATGGTTATTCAGTGTTGCTATGGATTGTATACTTTAACAAATGTTTGTATCAAGCATCTGTCTAATTGATCAGCTTATACAATATTTCAAAGACTGTATGCCCACATTTTTTAAAGTTTTGACATTAAAGTTTAGCTCATAGTAAATAAATTCAAGTTTTATCAATAATAAAACAGAAACCAATCATTTCCTAGCTTGGAATATTGTAGAAATCTTTTTCTCCCTACTTTATGTTCTCAATATTTCATAGTGAGGAAAAAGGAATACAAGAAAATCTAGTGTTCTTTGGACTAGGGTGTATTGGTTTGTACTGTACATGTCTAGAGCCTCTTAAAGTCACTACGTGATAATGACTGGGCGCAGCCTGGGCATTAGCTCTAGTTGGAGCGATGTAAGGCTGACAGTTTATCTTAGGATATTCGGCTGCCAGTTCAAAAGACTGCAAGAACTTTCTGATATTTACCTAAACACCTAACTTAACGTCTCAATTCTTTTGATAATATTTTGTGTTATCTGTCTTAGTGTCTTTGAATTCAAAAGGGGGGGGGGATTTATTTAACAGAAGTAATAATATAATAGTAATAATAATAACAATGATAGAAACTCTAAAATATTCGGTAGCATTATAGTTAATTGGAAACGGCCACAATTGTGTTTTTTTTAATATAAATGGAATTGAATCATAATCACACTCGTAAACACTCCTATCTTTCAAACACAAAGTAAAGTTGTTGTTTTCGAAAAACACATACACACTTCGTCGATTTGTGTTACTTCCCCTCCCTGTCCCCTCATAAACTTCACACCATAGAACTCATGTGAAAACACCATAACAGACTGTTAGTACCATCAGTTAGGTGTCTGGTGGTTACTGTGTGACCGTTAGCAAGTCACTCTCCATGTGTACACATTACATTTTGGAATCCAACTTCTCTCCGGGGGGGGGGGGGGGGGGAGGGGACAAAAAGTCGTTATCCGGGACCTCCGTTTCTTCAATAAGCAGTGAACAGTTCTCCAATAAGCGTTGGACTCTGCCTCAGGCTATTCACTGTTTCACTTTGATCGGACCAGTCTTTTTACTGGGATTGGCCTTACCTTAGTACCCACAAAATAAAACCACTGGAATTAATTACAGGTAGATCTTTTTTGTAATACTACAGTTTTAGACAGTGACTTCTAGACTGTTTTTTTTTTTACAAATTGGGACGTTCCTTCTAAGTTGAAGATTATTACATCCTACCCCAAACCTTCCGTAGGACGGCGGGTAATGGTGGAGGTCAGGCTGTCCAGAACGTAAGCCACGCGACCATGCAACCATCTAGAATTTGTCTAATAGTTCTTCATTTATATAAAATTAGAATACACATTTAATATTAAATAGAATGTATTTCAGTTAGTTCTAAATTAAATTCAGAATAGTCAAAATCCAGACTCTACTAGAAGATGCAAATTGAAGAACAGAGCGAACTGACGTCTTTAAAATGGTCATGCATTGTGCAATAACTGATTCTATTTCACATTTCAATGAAAACATCGGATTTTAATATAAACAAGTAAATTTATAAGGTCTTTATCCAATATCTGAATAATAGCTAACTCTGCGACAAATGCAGTGAAGTAGAGGGCACATCACAGGCAAGCGCTTCAAACAATAGAAGGCTTCTGCGTCTTCTTCCATCAGGGATCTTTTTCTTGCTATTGTCATTATTATTATGAGGTTAAATGTAAACAAATGCTGAAATGCATACATTATTTTCCAAATAAATGCACATAAGGAATTTTGATCAAATGTGTGGTACCAACCAAGTACAGATACGGGAGTTAATTTTTTTAAAAATTCAACCTTAACTCGTTAAATCCTTACAATGTAGTTGATGGATGAAACCCAAGAAAATTAAGAAACAAAATGAAAAACATACATTTTTAAAAAATCCAATAATTTGTAAGTAATTCTACCAAAGCAACTTTTGCGCGGTGGCAGAGTGGTAAAGGTTTGGCTTCTGAACCGAGGGGTTCCGGTTTTGAATTTTAGTGAAGACTCTTTTTAGAGATTTTTAGTTTTGGGATCGTAAGATCGCCTCGAGTCCACCCAGCTCTAATTGATATCTAACATTAGTTGCGGAAAAGTAAAGGTGGTTAGTCGTTGTACTGGCCCTCATTAAGTATAAGCCAAAGAACATATTTATATCACCTGTCCCAAATATCTCAAGACCTGAAACCTTCATGTTGTAGATCTATAATGTATGTTTTTAATTATAAGGAATAGATAGAAGATAAAAATGACTGGGAAATTTATTTTTTTAAAATAATTCTCATCAATACGTTAGATCAGCTCACTCTGTCTGTCTGTCTGGTACACATTTTGAACTTGTTATTTCTCCCACCTCCCATTCTCGGATCAAGTTAAACTTTGCACAATTATTCATTGTTTCTAACAAAACACGATATAATTTTTAAAAAAATGAACCAATTAGTTAAGTATCAAAAGGAATTTTGAAAACCTATAGTATTTAGAGACAAGGCTATAAATAGGAAGCTCTTCCTCTTTGTTTGTTTGTTTAATTTCCAATTGCAACTGCATGCAGGATTGTAAGTCCAAAAATAGTTGAGTTTGAGAAAAAGTCAAAAAGAAAAAAAAAAAAGCGGCTTTTTTACGTTCTATATTCCTCTTTCTTCTCAGTTGGAAATTTATATAAATCTAAAAAAGTGGTTGTGAAATATTCATAAGTAATACGTATTATATTATTAACTACTTATTTACAAATATTGTCACTTCTCGTTAAATGTAAGCCGGCTCACATATCCCATTGAATTGTATCGGTAGGGTCCAAAAAGATTAGAATTACTTAGTCCCGCCTCTCCCCTCCCTCCATTGGTTTTGGATATATATATATATATATAGGCCAACTGTTACAGTGCATTTGTTTCACGGCGGAGGTGGGGGGGGGTATTAAATGAGCACACTAAAACGGGTAGCCTTCACCCCCAGTGATTGACTAATAACTCATCGACTTGTCTTTACCTGTTTTTATAGACCTACTTCTTAGATTCAATTGTAGACTTAGTAGAGGGGGGACGTTACATTATATAAGACTAGGATTTCACAGATGGAACTGCGCACCAAAACATACATGTTGTATTAATTTCTCTCATTACAACCACCCCACCCCCACCTCACCCCCCACATACGCACTGTTGAGTGGGAAGGTCGATCGAATGGAGGGCGATCACCTCCACCGAAGTACCGCCCCAATCCTTAGATCCGCCAGTTTACTAAGAGGCACTTGTCTTGACCACCTGGGGGCGTGACTGTATGTGTATGTAGACGATGTAGATCTAATAGACTTTGCCCTATGACGAATTTCTATGGACATACCCAAGATGTTAACAGAATAAAGAGAAATGTTAACCAATGGAATTACCTTGAAGTAAAAATGGTAGAACAATATTTCTTAATTATCTAGTATAACAAGAAAAAATCAAATTATAAAGCAATAGTAACAAAAAAAAAATAATATTGTTACCATTACATTTAAAAATAGTTAGCCTGTTCTTTACATGCATTGTACAGGATGGTTACTTTCTTTTTGGCTCACTCTTGGTCCCCACTCGGTACCCAACTCTCACCTCCCAGAAGCTGTAGCATGCGCAGCGGCCACACCCCGGAAACGGCTTTGACTGGCCGGCTAAACCAGGTAGAGGGTATCTGACGTGTCCATGGCACTCAGTACACTGAGGTTATGTCAAACCTAGCATGTGAAGTCTGGACTTGGCAGCCTGTGCGTAACGTCACAAAACTTGACAGAAAGGACAGAAAGGCATATACCAGCACAGTGCTGTGGAGCACTCAAGAGCAGGACAAGACACACAGAAAGTCTCTGGTCATCCACTGCACCCAAACTTGTCCCCGGACGTATTGACCAAATCTTGCTTCCGGAAAAGGACGGGCTTTAGGGCGAGAGAGTGAGGTCGATGTGTTGCGCGAATCCTCCTCACTTTAATCCAAATTCCAGCGCAAGTCACTTGTCATCCCCCCCCCCAATACCAGCCACATGAGGAGGCATAAAACCCCAGTGCAAAGCCCTCAGCCCCCTGACAAAGTGGTCATCATCGAACCACGATGGACGAACTATACTATATACAGGATGGCCCGCCCGACCCCAAAATAAAAAGGTTTACAGTTATTAAACTGCCTTTATGTAGTTGAAGTTGCTAGCTTAATAATACCTAATGAGGCTATTTTGAGCATTTGAGAGATTAAATTGTTTATGTTTATGATTATAGGCGTAATGAATGTCAACAAATTTTCCGCTGTTCTATTGTCGAATTCTCAAATAACTACTTTTGGCCACCCTGATATAATTATAAATCAACTTCGGATTTGTAAACTCCTGATGTTTCCCAGTTGACAAGTAGGAGAAGCATTGTATTCTGAATAGGCCAAAGTTTTAAGAAGTTTTTAGCTTTGTTTATGACAATACTCTTTATTTTCTACTTTAGAATGGATCAGGCTAATCTTAATCCTTCGCCTGGATTGACGGACGAAGCTTCCAGTACTGAGTCTACAGGAATAGACTCTGGTATAGTTCACAGTCATGGCGCTTCACTATACGACTCTGCGATTAAGAATGAGGCGGACAAAGATAGACATTCTCATGGTGAGGAGATAGATGTGGTGGGCTTGGATTCCGAGAGCGATGAGGCAATAGCCGCTAGCAGTGATGTCATCCGGAGAACTGTTCCAAGAACACGAGACAGCGGTGTCGGTCTCAACGAGACTGTTTCACCACCTATTGTCAATGCCTGTGCATCCCCACTACGCTGGTCTTTGCCTCAGTATGCGTCATCTCCCAAGATGGTATGGAGGCCGTGGTATGGACCTGACGGAATGCTGACTCCTGATCATGGCCATGGCTTAAGCAGTCAACAGCAAAGCAACTATCCAGTTCAGTATCATCCCTCATACTTCTTAGCTCAGCAAGAGATGTTGTTAAGACTATCGCATCAGTTTCCGGGTGTAGGTTCTTACTATCCAGGGATGACACCCATGGGGAGTGCAGCTCCAGTTCATTACCTGCACGGAGCCTATCCTACCATGCCTCCCGCAGCTGCTGCGTACTTTGGACCTTATGCACCATCTTTTCCACAATACCAAGTGCCACAGGTGCCTACCTCAAGCGCGGACCACAGCAGATTCTTTAAGAGATCATTATCTCCCCTTGAGCACTCAGCGACCAATCCTGCTAAGCGGTTATATTTGTCACCCCCAGACAGCATTCAGTCTCTAATAGCGAGACAACCAAACACTTCTCAGCCGGAACAGAGTGTAGCAGGACTCGTGCTAGCTGCTCCACCTCCAGACGCTCTGCCACCTAGAGTCTCGCTCAGAGGAAAGCGCAAGGCCATCAAGGAAGAAACTCAGAAGGCCGCCACAGACAACAGCAAGAAACGGGAGAAGCCTCCACCTTATGGTGATCACGAGCTGCATGAAGTTACTATTCACTTCCAAGACACCCCTCTGAAACATAAATATTGTGACAGTACTGGAGCTTACAAAGTGAGTTGTTTTGTAGCCTTTCAACTTTTAATGATCAATAACCCCAAAATTTTGTAACAACTTTGAAAAACATTTAAAGAAATGGGGAAAGGGGATTATTAAATAAGGATGCACTAATAGATCGATTGATCGATAGATAGATAGATAGATAGATCCTAGAAAGAGATATAAAGATATAGCTATAAATCGAAAGAGGGAGAGAACTACCACATAAGGGAGGGAACTACCACATAAGGCCTAATCTATTAAATTTTGTTTCACTTTCACAGGTGCCCAAATTGCCAGAAAGTCCTGAAGAAAAAGAACAACTACGTATGGAGCTTCTGGAATTATTTCATCGCAGTAATCTCCCTCGAGTGCCCATTGATCTCCACATGAATATTGATGCTTTGATTTTATTCCCAAACATGCATCACCTCCTTAGTGTGAGTACAGTTTCAACAATCCTTACAATACGAAGAGTAAAAATTTATGATCTGGACTCAAAATGAACGTACACTAGATAAGATGGGGGAAAAAACGCTACAGCTTTAAAAAATATATATATAATTTTTAAAAGAAATTTTAAAATATCTTTTTGTTTTGTTTAAGGATGGAAATTTTCGGGAAGAAAAGTAACAGTAGTATAACAAATTTGATTTGAATAAGCATGCATCGCCTAATTATCTTCTGATACAATATGTTAACAATAAGACAGACTTTTTCGTAAAAGTAACTCATGTTGTCCTAACTAGATAAATTTTATTGTTATATAATTTGCAAAAGAGCGTCCAACTCTGTAGCAAACAGCTGGCTAATTGTTTTGTAGTGAGCCCGTCATATCCTAAAGGATACTCTTGATTTTAGTTCATGTATTTTTTGTTTGTTTGTTTCCCATGCAGTCCCCGCTGGCTTTCTGTGTTATCTTTTTACTTCGGTGTAAGCTGTGTGCCTATATCTATAGCTAAGACCGCTTTGAAAACTTGTTGTGATTACAATGACTCTGTTTTTTTAATTACAACAACATATCAGTATAACTATCACACATCTCTATCACAGTTGTATATAGATGGGGTTGATCTGGATAGCCTGCACTTCGGAGCTTACGGCCAAGCTTTCTGCAACCCAAGATTAGCTGCTATGCCTGAGGAGAAACTCAACGCCTTTCTGGACGACATGTCTTATGTCGGTGGTGAGTTTTTTTAGCAATACGTAAAAAAAAAAAGTAATGCTCTTCACGCGAAGCTGTTCATTACCAGACAGCAAAAATAGTAGTTTATAGCAAGCAAGGTAGATGAATCAATTTAGTCATTTTCTTGGTTCTTCAATCTAGCTGATAGTATGTTGCACTGCCGTGTGGTCAAAACCAATAGCAATGGGATGGTCTGCGATCACGTAGCCAAAGAACTGGGCAAGATGAGACGCCATGCCAAGAACCACTACCCTGACAAGAAGTGGGTCTGTTGTTTCTGCAGGGCACAGATGCCTGACATGACAGACATGGAGAGACACACGTCCACCCACTCAGGTATGTCTCGAGTCGACACTAAACTTAAATGCCATGCATTTGTAATGCTTTGGGTGTGTGTGCGTGTGTGTTCTTAAATAATATCATCGTTCTAATAATAAGCCGTTAATAGTAAATATTGTATGCTATTATGGTGTTATGGACATGAATGTCCAAAAGCAAAATAAACAAGATTCCTTTTCTTACTTAAATTAGTAAGCCAATAATGTTTGAACACTTGTAGCTTAGTTATCTCCATGTATATATGTTCAAATTCAACTTCAAATCTGAGAGAGGCCTTAAATGAGACAAGAATAACATAAGCAAAATATTTAAAAAAAAAAAAAAGCGTATTTAAGGGAAACATCCACGTTATAACTATATCTGTCAATCTTTTTTAGAAGTTATTCCCCATTTTCGATAACAAACAAAATAATTCATTACCAATAATTAATTGACTAAATGGTTAATTTTTTAATTGATTCATGCTTTGTTTTGTGCAATAAATAATTGTTTACATTAAAAACCCACACTATTTAGCCATATTTCTGAAAACGGAAGAATTAATTTCCCTTGAAGGCGTCAAACAATGACCAGTAATTAATTGACTATTATGTCAATTTTTTTTTTAATTGCTTCATGACTATTTGTGCAGTTTCAACTTGATCAGAGAATGGTTGTGGGAGAAATAACATTTTAAAACTTTTTACCTGACAGAATGAGCTCATATAAGCTTTGTAAAAAGCTAATGTTATGTGGATGATTTGCTGTTAATTAAATAATAGACCAACATTAGTCCATGTAAACATTTGATTGTATTTTGTTTCCTCAGTATTGAAACCATTCAAGTGTCCAGAATGTTTCAAAGTATTCTCCCAGAAGGTAACTCTGAATCAACACATGAAAAACATTCATGACATGAAACCAGAGACAGTGGATCCAAGAAAAGTGAGTATCTCCCAATTAGTAGACTTACGTCCTGTGTAGCCATATTTAATTAAAACTAAATAATATTGGTTATTGTTTTGATGGTTTGTCTTCTTTTAAACCCTTTTATGGTATGCCTAAATTAGAATCGATTCGCAAGTTACACTGCAAAGTTAGTTCCATTTTATTGTATAATTAGGCTGACGATTAAGCCTACCAATCTTCACTATAATTAATCTTACTCTAAGTCTAAGCTCTCTAGAATTGCTGAAAGGAGTAATTTATTATTATATCTAACACATTTAGCACAATGATAGTGAGAAGGTTAAAGCAATTACTTAATTTTCTTTTAATGCAAATATTTTCCCCTTCAGTCTTTAGTTTGCAGACAACATGGAGTTCAGTTTTTAGAACACGAGAGAGAGGCGTGTCTTAGCCACCTCGAGCTTCACCATGACAGGACTGAGGACTTCAAAAATCGCAAGAAAAGAGGCCAGTTTCCCTATGATGTGTAGTAGGCTCATGATTCTTTTAGAAATACTGACTGGACAAACAAATGTTTGCTGTTACCCAGTGATCCCATTGGTGGCCTTGATCGTATGATCTTTTTTTTATTTCTTAACTGCTCTGTGATAAACAAACAAAAATATATTTTAAGAGCGTCTTTATGTATGTATGATTGCTAGAGCTATTTTAAGTGAGCTTGCGTATTTTCCGTAAGCAAAATTAGATATGTGTGCAGGTAGAGCTGTGCGTGCATGAGCTTATGCTTGTATGGAACTGCTTGCATGAATCTGCCCTTATATGAATCTGATGTTTTATGTATCAATGACTGCATGAATCGATGGTCGAATGAGTTTGTTGTAATTTGTCTTTGTATGAATCTGTCCTTACCCAATCTGTACTTGTCTGAGTCTCTCCTTGTACGAATCTGTCTTTGCCTCAATCTGTCCTTGCATGAATCTGTCTTTGCCTCAATCTGTCCTTGCATGAATCTCTTGTCTGAATCTGTCCTTGCCTGAATCTGTCCTTGCCTCAATCTGTCCTTGCCTAAATCTGTCCTTGCCTGAATCTGCCCCAAATCTATCCTTGTGTTCATCTGTTATTATGAATCTGTCCTTCTCTGAATCTGTCCAAAATCTGTTTGTATGAATCTGCCCTTCTCTGACTCTGTCTGAATTTGTCCTTGCATAATCTGTTTGTATGACTCTGTCTTTGCCTGGATCTGTCGTGGTACGAATGCTTGTCAAAAGAAAATTTTTACTAATTTTCTTTTCTTCTTCTACTGAACTACTTGTCTACTTTTCTACTGTCTACTTTTCTACTTGTCTACTTTTTTACTTGTCTACTTTTTTTCTCTACCTAGTCATCTGCATGTGTGTTTGTTGAAATGATTGTTATCTAAGCTATTTTCTTCCTCTTCTGTCCAGCGATTGATCGAATCTTCGGATGACGTCTGCGAGATTCTTTTCTTCTTCTCTGTCTATTCCACATTGTTCTGTTCACGTGTGAATGATTTGTACAACAGTTAACTTCTAAGTGATACATATTACATTTTTAACTTTTTTTTTCTGTATACAACTGTAAATATTTTTTTTTAAGCATTTTCATTTTTTACTCTTTTTTTTTTAAATAACACATACAATTTTTATGATTTACCCCTCCCCCCTACTGTTTCCTGAAGCGCATTACTTGTCGCGCCTAACTTGTCGCAACCTTTCCCGGCTGGGTGGGTTTGCATTCCTTTCATCGACTCCACCTACTACCTTTTGCTAGCGTCCAGATCACTTCTCAAAATGACGCTAACCATTTGATGTCTCTGAAAGAGGAGTGGTCATGGGTCAGTAGTTGAGCTAGCCTTATTGTGTTCTTCTTATCTAGCATATTTGAAACAAACTCTGACCACCATTAGAAAAAGGAGATCATGAAATCGTTGGACAGTAGGGATTTTATGTAAACATATTTTAATTAGTACGTACGTTATCTTTATAAAACTATTTAAAAAAATAAGCCTTCTAAGTCTAATGGCTAGATAACTTTCTACTGCCCTGACTATTTAATTTCAATATGAGTGATTTAAACAAGAGAAATGGCTGTAAATATTTTTTTTATCTCAACAATTTTGTTTTTTTTAAACAACTTTTTAAAAAATATGCATCATCGTTTTTAGTTGGACTTGGATTTGAAATTGTTTTAAGTGATTTTATAACATTTCAACTGTGCAAAACGTTTGTCATCTTTTAATGCTGAAATCAATTTTAACATTTTTGGAATCATAATCTTCAATTTTTTAAAAGGGCCAATGTATTTAATAAAATGTATTTTTAAATGAAATAAATATAAGAGCGAAAACTCATGTTCAATTTTTTAAATGTTAATCTTCAGAAATAATGATTTTATTTGCATAAAGAAAGCGGCCAGTGTGTTTTAAAATTCTAATAAAATTATCATGAAAAATTTAGACTTTTAAATCTATTAATGAAGTCATTTCTTTCGAGGTGCCATGTTTCCTTTTAACATTCTATACAATAATATTTTTTTAAATATGAGTGCGTTTTAAAAACTTGATATTATGTCCATGATCATTTTGATGTATGTATTCAATAAAAGTCATAAAAGGTCTCTACATTGTTTGTGTTGTTTGGGCTCAATATGAAGATATTTAGGATTAACAAAAAAAAAAGTATAAAATGCTTTCATGTTCAAGTTCCAATAATAATAATAAAAAAAAGACCAAAGTCTGTTGGTACCATGACGTGTAACACTAATATTTTTATTGTTTCCAGCATGACGTTTATCCTAAGTCTTACACTAAGACGTGTGGCCTAGGTCTTTTGAGCAGTAAGGTGTTAAAGAGAAAAAGATTTATATCACATTTACAAGGCCTATGTTATCTTCGAATGTAGTATTCCCCTGTCTACAAAGACCCGGGTATGGCCTACATGTTTTATTAGACTTGACCATAAATCCTATCAAAACAATATGAAATATGTTCAATACAGTCAGTACTAATAGTAGCTCATGCCCCTCTTTCGATAATAGCACACTTAAAAACCTGCTGCTAATATTTTTAAAGTTAAAAGGTTCCAAAGACAAAATTGTACAATCTAACAAAACAAAAATCTTGAATAAAACCAAAATCAGGTAATAAACATAATAGTGAAATGTCAAATTAGATATCTCGATTGGTATGTTTACATTATCTTTGTTTAATAAAAATATAAAAACTTTAGATTACAGACGGATGACTGTTATCATTTAATTCTTTAAAAAAACTTTGTCTAGTGGAACATGGTAAGACTCGTGACCCTCATTAAAGGTGACATCCAAATAAAACAACATTTTAACGAAACATACAGTGCAGTATTTAGACTGATGCTATGAGTCCGTACAAAATTTATTCGAGGCCCTAAGCTATAGCTTGTATTGCCTATAGATAAATCCAGCCCTGGAAATATGTAAATTAAATGTAAGACTATAATGGCCACCTAATGAATTGGACAACTATTATATTTCTTTAATCATTAGTTACTAATGTTAGTGCATTTATATAGAGGCTTGAAGAGGGAGGGGGCTTCATTTAGTCATTATCGACACTTTAGTGGTTTAAAAAAGTGTGAATAGGTTATGAGATTATTAGCCTATTTGTTATATTTAGCCTATGTGCTTTTGTCGTGGTAATTTCATTATATATTACCTGACATAATCGTATAGGACATTCTTCTTCTTTTTCGTTCTCATTATTATGTTGGAGCGTTTAGATGACAAAACCAGTACATTAGATGTGACCGAATCAGAGAGCTCTCCATATAGTTTTCTTTCTATAGGTGTGTTTTGGCGCCAGTGTCTGGTTTGGGCCTCTAGTTAAAGAATGCAGTTTTGAAGTACCGGTACGAAAAGTCGTATGAAAAAATTGTCGGGTGAACGAAAAGCTGTAAACATTTTGTCGTGGAACCCTCGGGAACCTTCGACAAAGACCATTTGTCATTGCCTATGAAGCTTAATCTCACTCCGACTCTTCCTGGCCTAACTCTGCTCGCTGGATTGGTGCAGAGCTCTGCTGGTGGCAGTTCGGAAAAATGCTGAGCTTTGGCTGACATGGTTCTTGTACACTCGACTGTCGGGAAGGGTCAGCCTTTAAAAAAAATCAGCTGACTGTTAATTGCAGGTATAAAAAAAAATCGCGGATTTAAACCTGCACAATCGAGTAAGTGGCAGAATTAACCTGCCATTGACAGTTTCATACATCCATAGATAATTCCTGGACTGTGTTCACTGCTTGATCTAAGGGACAACCCAAATCTACTTCCACTTGTAGGAACTCAAACTATGTCAAGAAAAATATAAGGAACCGTTTCTGAGCAGATCCTAAAAGACTTCGTTAGCCAGATGAAGGGCGATAGGCCTGGCATCGAACAATGAGTTACTAATCGACTTGAAACGTTGGTACAAAGGGAAAACAGACCACGTCATGAACAAAGGGCTACCGTTCTTCCCAATACACAAAACCTACATAACATCCTTTTTTCCCAAAACAAACACAACTAAAAGTAGGCCTACAAAAGCACAGAGAACAATGAATCCCACACCTGCTACTGGAAAAGTGAGTGTACACCACGCTAATTAATTTGATATATTATATATATATATATATATATATATATATATATATGTTTGGAGAGAGAGAGAGAGAGATAGAGAGATGTGAAGCTTGATAATAGTTCGTTATAATTTGGTTTTTATTCTTATTCTTCTAGCCAGCTTTTTGTCACTCTTGTCTCTTAGATTATTAGATCTACCGATTTTACATTTGGAGTTTTTCAAAAAGTTATCTTCAGCCAACTACGAGAGTAGACTCTATATCGATCTAGATCTATATCTAGATTTAGATCAATACTTGCAAAAATAGATCTAGAACAGTTGAAAAGTTCAAAAGGTAAACAAAGACAAAGTTAAAAGCTGGTGAATGTGATATCGCGAAGGGGCCTGGATCCAGGATGTGACGATTCCACAGGGCATACCCAGGGCACAGTCCACCTTAAGCTTTACTACTGCAAAATAGTTACATTTGGAGAGCTCGATGGATGGCGGAGAATGGACCATTGGCCAACCTAATGGATATTCCAGTTACTGTTTCAGACACAGATGCCCTTTTAATTCAGTATTGGAGAAAGTTGCCAAGACCGAAAACTTTCTTAAAATGCGGGGATTATATATATATATATATATATATATATATATATATATATATATATATATATATATATATATATAAGCCTGAGGAAACACCCAGCCCACACTAAATAATTTGGTTTAAATTGGGAGTAGTTACTCTTAAAGTAAACTCTAGAGTTCATCAGACAATCTATTTCTGATTCAGCTTACAAAAGCCTGGTCGTTTGGTAGGCGTTTTGGACTGTTGTTCGGTGGCCCCGATGATACCGGGTTCCAACCCTGTAATTATCTTCAAATCTGAAGTAACATCTAAAACATGTAAAACATTACACGAGATAAGATTTTCTAAAGACAAAACCACCTTCTTTAAAAACCATTGTCTTTACAAAAAATTATAAAAAGTACTTCCATCTCTACTCTACTCATCTTTAAAAGAACGACATTCTAAATAAACTCTGCGTATTTTATTTTTAATCCGACATTTTTAAGTCGAAACATGTAATGTGAAAAAAAAACAAAAAAACATCTCCCCAGTTGCTTATTTTGAATACAAATTTTACACTGTACATCACCGTACTGCTGTACTAAACTCTACTTCCTCTATCTCATCCTGGACTCGTAGTCTACGTTTCACTTGAGGACTCCACCCGGAGTGATTCACGGCCGACTAACAGTCCCGTTCTCTTTGCTGTCTGCTTATTGAACTGCCTTACACATTGTCTCTGTTTTGCTGGAGGTTTTCGATCACATGACTAATAACGGATGATTTTGCAATGGTCATAATAGTACTGTCCGTTGTTTATTATTATTATTATAATTTAGTATCTATTTTATCTTTACATCATTATTGCTTTTCTTTTGATTATTTAGAGTATGCGATTTGTATATTATTATTATTTGTAGAGACTGCCTTTGTAGCACTTGTGCTTTGTGGAAAAACAGATAAATTGTTATTGTTGTCCCTTGTCCATTGACACAGTAGACTGCCATGCAGCACGAGAAATTACTTTGTGTTACTTGTGTCAGTTGGTCACACACAAAATTAACTTTAAAACAGTGGCAACAATATCAATAAATCAATCAATCAGTCGATCAATCAATCTGTCTATGTATCTATCTTTCTCTCTCTCTCTCTCTCTCTCTCTATATATATATATATATATATATATATATATATATATATATATTGTTACGAATGAACAGTGACAGGTAGAGGTCACTATGTGTGACCCCGGCGAGATGACACAGCACCGAGTGTTCTCTGGAATCTATGCGTGTAAACAAAGACAGGATGTGACGTGCCCTCACGTGTTATTCCAGGGGACGAACAGATCTACGAAGGGGACAGTGTTATAAATGAACAGTGACGGTTAGAGGTCACTACGTGTGACCTCGGCGAGATGACACTGCAGCAGGTGTTCTCTGGAATCGACATGTATAAACAACGACAGGATGTGATGTTTCCTCCCGTGTTGTTCCAGAGGATACTAGCAGTGTTTTTGCAATATTGTACAAGCGATTAGGGACTCTATATAAACCAGAAAGTTGATGAGAAAAGGGTCAGTACAGTGACGTTACTGTTGTCTACTGTGCGAGACAGTAGAAGAGAGTGGACTTGAGCCGTTACAGTCGATACAGTCAATGTAAGACGTATACGCTACATATTACAGTGACGAATTGTTATAGTTAATATTCAATAAAGTTATATAAAGCTGAAAGTTGAGTCGTCAAGTTCATTGCAGTTTTTTTTTTTTTATTTGTGTGCCTACTAGTACATTTAGCCAGAAGATTCAGAAATACGTAACAATTGGTGTCAGAAGTGGGATTCTTTCTGGCTGAAATGTCTTCGAAGAAACTACTTAACCAGTTGTTGGTCAAAGAATTAAGGCAAGAACTTCGCGAGAGAGGTCTGCAGCTCAACGGTAACAAAGAAACACTAACAGAACGCTTAAGACAGGCCCTTATTGAAGAAGATCAAGATCCAGATGAATACATATTTGAATTAAACCCAGATATGACAGAGATCCTGAGTAACATGCAGGGTCAGATGGATTTAATGAAGGACAGCCTCAAGAAAATAAACGCCATGAATGAAAAAGTAAATGAACAGATGAGCTCTATGAACGAGAAGATTGACCAGAGAGTCAACACTGTGGAAAAAGAAATGGAAGAGATAAGGACTCATGTCCAAGAACAACTGAGCAAGGAACGGGGTACTAGAACAAAAACATTAGTGCCCGAAATCTCTGCGAAGATAAAGCCGCCTGTGTTTGATGGATCCATCTCATGGACTGTTTACAAAAGACAGTTTGAGGCAGCGGCCAAGGTTAATAACTGGAACACAGAAGAAGAGAAAGCGACTGCTCTGGTGTTAGCTTTAAGAGGGAAGGCAGCAGAACTGCTCCAGTCAATAACAAATCAACAAGATTACGCTGCCATTGTTAAGGCTATGGAGCTCCGTTACGGAGACGAACATTTACAAGAAGTTTATAGAGTTCAGTTGAAAACCCGACAACAACGCTCCGGTGAAACCTTGCAAGAGCTAGAGGCGGACATAGAACGTCTTGCTCATTTGGCATATCCAACAGCAGCACAAGACTTTCTTGACGTCGTTATCACTGATGCATTCATTGATGCTATTCGAGATCCAGAACTGAAGAAGGCAATAAGAATCAGTGGTAAGCGCAAATCCAGCGAAGCCCTGGTCTACGCCCTCTCCTATGAAGCCGCCAAAGACGCCTCTAAGAATATCCATCATGGGCGTATGCTGGAAGTCTAAGAAGAAGATCTTACACAACTTCTCAGAAGGGTAACTGAAGTGCTAGAAGAACGCAGACCAAATAAGAAGCAAGAAGGACAGAATAGAACCAGTGTACGTTGTTGGAATTGTGGAGAACCTGGACATCTACAAAGGAACTGCACGAGAAGATTTCCCCGACAAACAGAGTATCAGCACAGACCGGAGACAGATGCAAGGTCAGGTGCTCATGTCTACCAGGGAAACTAACTTTCGCCGGTTTTATGGGGCAAAAATCGGCGACCAAGAACATGACAGCCCCTGCAACTATAATTCCAGTAGCTGTGTTAGGGAAGAATAACAGTCTGTACATCAATGGTAAAATTGGATCTCGAAATTACCGTTTTCTTCTAGATGCTGGTGCCTCACGTTCAGTCATTCGTCCTGACATTGTCAAAAAGAACGAAATCAAGAAAGTGAACTCTTACTCCTTGAAGACGGCCAGTGGAGAGATGATGCCTATACATGGACTGACAAATATAAACTTTGAGCTCGGGCATCAGTCATTTATACATGAATTTCTGATCGCTAACATTACGGATGACTGTATTATTGGGCTTGATTTTATGCAGAAATGTGGATTCTCTCTAAACATCGGAGGTGGTACTTTGAAATGTGGTGATGTTGAGATTCCCTTGCTCGGGGATGAAGATGAAGAGAATGGTCAAATAAGAAGAATCCTTTTAACAGAAGATACAAGTTTGCCAGCTCAGTCTGAAGCAATTATCTGGGGAAAGTTAGAGCATGGTCAAACTGCAACGATGACGGCGATAGGGGAAGGCATTGAAAATGACAACAGCGGAATGGCAGTAGGAAAAACATTGGTCCTTGTCGGAAAAGATCAAAAGGTGCCCGTCAGAATCATGAACCTCGGCCTACAGGAGAGACATCTAGAGAAAGACAGCCCCATCGCAATATGTAATACTCTTGACCTGATCAGAAACTGTAATAATGATATCACGATCGTTAATTCCAGCAAACCTTTCAATCCACAAATTACCAAGCTCTTGACAGAAATGAAAGTGAATTTAGGGGATGAGCAGTACAGCAAAGCGGAACAGTTGATCATGGAATTTGCAGATATTCTGCCATCTGATGAAACAGACTGCGGACGGACAAACATGGTACAACATCGAATAGACACTGGAAACACCAGACCGATTCGACAGCCACCACGTCGCTTGCCGCTAGCAAAACAACAAGAAGCTTTGGACATGATAGAGGGAATGACGCAGCAAGGAATCATTGAGCCCTCAAATAGTCCTTGGTGTTCGCCTATTGTCTTAGTAAAGAAGAAGGATGGATCTATGCGATTTTGTGTAGATTACAGAGCTCTGAATGAAGTCACACATAAAGATAGTTATCCACTTCCTAGAATCGACGATACTTTGGACACGCTTGCAGGGTCCCAGGTATTTTCTACTCTCGACCTAAAGAGTGGGTATTGGCAAGTTGAAATGCATCCCAAAGATAGAGAGAAAACCGCCTTCTCTGCTGGCAACGGCCTCTGGCAATTTACTGTAATGCCATTCGGTCTCTGCAACGCATCAGCCACCTTTGAACGATTGATGGAGAGGGTTTTACGAGGACTTCATTGGACCACATGCCTTGTTTACCTTGATGACATTATTGTCATTGGCAAAACGTTTGAAGAGCACCTTGTAAATCTGAAGGAAGTATTTCAACGGATAAGAAGTGCGGGAATGAGACTCAGCCCAAAGAAGTGTTCCTTATTCAGGAAAAACGTTAAGTACCTTGGTCACATTGTGTCAAATGACGGAGTCAGCACTGACCCTGACAAAGTTGAGGCAGTGAAACGATGGCCTACGCCAATTAATATCCATGAGCTGAGAAGTTTCTTGGGACTCTGTACATACTACCGACGTTTCGTGCCGAATTTCTCCAACATCTGTAAGGTCCTTCATCAACTGACAGAACAAAAGAGGCCATTTATTTGGACATCTAAATGTCAAGAAGCTTTCGAGAGGCTGAAAAACACACTATCCTCATCACCAGTATTGGCCTACCCCATTCCAGGGAAGACATTCATACTCGACACAGATGCAAGCAACACTGGAATAAACGCAGTCTTGTCCCAAAAGGTGGATGAAGCTGAACGAGTCATCGCATACTTCAGTCGAAGCCTATCGAGAGCTGAAAGGAACTACTGTGTGACGAGACGTGAATTGCTGGCTGCTGTGGATGCAATAAAACATTTCCACAAGTACCTATACGGGCAGAAATTTATCTTAAGGACAGATCACGCAGCCCTGCAATGGTTGCTTTCGTTTAAGAGCCCTGAAGGTCAGGTAGCAAGGTGGATCGAACGTCTTCAAACCTATGAATTTGAAACTAAGCACCGAAAAGGGCAAATTCACCAAAATGCTGATGCACTGTTTCGACGACCCTGCAAATCAGAATGTAAGCACTGCAAGAAGGTTGAAGAAAAGGAGGTAGCTGTCAATTGTCATCGGCTCGGAGTAGATCTTTCCGGACCCTGGTGTGATAAAAGGATTCGAGAGGACCAAATGCAAGATGAAGATCTGGCTCCCATTCTTCTATGGAAAGAAGATGGACAACGACCAGATTGGAAAGACATCTCTGAGAAGGGGGTAGCCACCAAGGCGTACTGGGCTCAGTGGGACTCGCTGACGTTGGTCAATGGTGTCATCCAAAGGGTTTGGGAATCTGCTGATGGAACATCCAATCGCCTTCAGCTGATGTTACCGAAGGTGAGAGTTGCTGAAGTACTGAAAGAGATGCATAATGGCGCTAGCGGATCTCATCTTGGTGTCAATAAGACTCTGGAAAAGGTTCGTCAGCGGTTCTACTGGTTCAGATATAGAGAGGATGTAGAGGAATGGTGTCGAAGGTGCGACACATGTGCGGCAGCAAAAGGCCCTCGACGCAAAACTAGGGGTCTTTTGCAACAGTATAATGTTGGTGTTCCATTCGAGAGGATTGCAATAGATGTAGCAGGCCCATTTCCTGAAACCAAGAAAGGAAACAAATACATCTTGGTAGTCATTGACTATTTCAGCAAATGGCCAGAAGCTTATGCCATACCAAATCAAGAAGCTATCACAGTGGCCGAAACACTCGTGGATAACTGGATCAGTCGCTTGGTGTACCTAACGAGTTGCACTCTGACCAGGGAAGGAACTTCGAGTCCAAAGTTTTCCAGGAGATGTGCAAGACACTTGGCATCGAAAAGATTCACACGACAGCTCTCCATCCGCAATCTGATGGGATGGTAGAGCGATTCAACAGAACCCTAGAACAACATCTGTCTAAGGTTACTGATGACCGACAAGACGACTGGGACACCCATATCCCCATGTTCCTCATGTCATACAGAGGATCCGTTCATAGCACCACAGGATATACCCCAGTGAAGATGTTATTTGGTCGTGAGCTTCGTCTACCATGTGACCTGTTATTTGGGATTCCGAGAGATACGCCAGTGTCTTCAACTGAATATGTCACCAATCTCCGAAGACGATTGGAGAATGCTCATGTATTGGCCCGCAGAAACATCAAGACCAACAGTGACCTGATGAAAACGAGGTATGACAAACGGGCCAATACGTCGGGGTTCCATGAGAATGATCTAGTGTGGCTCTATAACCCACAGAGACGAAAAGGCAGATCCCCGAAACTCCAAAGAGACTGGGAAGGTCCATACCGTGTCGTAAAAAGAATAAACGACGTGGTCTACCGGATACAGAAAAGTCCACGGTCCAAGCTGAAGGTTGTCCACGTTGATCGACTCCATCAGTACCGTGGTGAAATAGAATCTGTTCGGGACGAACAGATCTAAGAAGGGGGCAGTGTTACGAATGAACAGTGACAGGTAGAGGTCACTATGTGTGACCCCGGCGAGATGACACAGCACCGAGTGTTCTCTGGAATCTATGCGTGTAAACAAAGATAGGATGTGACGTGCCCTCACGTGTTATTCCAGGGGACGAACAGATCTACGAAGGGGACAGTGTTATAAATGTTACGAATCTCCCTATCCAGGCTCTCTGCAAACTGCACCAGACACCACCAACTTAAAGAAATTGACAACTCTGGGCTTCAAAATAACGTAATAGTTTAATGTCAATAAATAACAGCCAATACTGTGCAATTGGCAGCACGTAACACAAGACTGTACAAATATCTCTCCGCCGTATCAACTCTTGCACTGGTCTCTCTGTCTCGCCTCGGACTTGTACTGAGTCGTTGTAACGAACTGTAGATCGGGAAGTTGTGACTGACCGGTCTCTGATACCTTCGCTCTTTATATAGGGTCCCTGCTGGCCTTCTAGAACCGGACAGAAAGTCGCTCGACCATTCTGGGTGGTCAGATGACTACAACCCTCGTGACACTCCTGAGCTCTGTTCACGACGTCGATCTTTCCCGAACCATCATGTTGACACCCGTCTCGGCCGATCGTCGTAACTCGTCACGGTTGACCGCTCGTCTAGCGCTGGCCTGGAGCGATTTGCGTCGGCTGACTACACACACACACCACTACCCCCATCTGTGCCACCACCAGGTTTATAACAATATATATATTTATCTATTTATTTATTTATTATATATATATACAATGATTGCTCCGGTTTGAGTAAAAAGTTATAATGCTGGACTGTAAAAAGGAATAGATTTCTACTAAAAACACTATATACTAGTGATGCCCAACCTTATATAGCCTGCGGGCCATTTTAATTTCCGACACTCGTGTCGCGGGCCACATTAATGAAAAGATACTGATAACTGAAATAGAAAATAAATCATTTTAAATAGTTTTATAACAATCCCGTGGCTCCAGCAGGCCTACTTACACCCATAATTCAATTACGTAACCATGGTCTTAGACGACTTATAACTGAACAAGTTTTTCTACAAAATTAAATGCTTGTAAACATTGTAATCCTACACAGAAAAGGTTTTCGGAAATGTGCAAGGTTTACGTAGACAACACGGCTAAGAAATCTTTTGTCTGTATTGGTCGAAATTTCTCAAGCATGGAAGTCTGGCTTTATAAGTCAATCTGTTCCAGTTGGTGTCACTCCTCAGAGGCAATAGAAATGATTTCGAAATCTGCTTCTTTGTCATTTAGTTTTGAAAGAAGATTTTCCCCAACATCGACCATCCGTTTTGAGATTGTCATGCCAGATTGGCTGACAGCTTCAACTGCATTATTTTTTCAGGCCGATTTTATTCCATCACTGCTAGCAAGCACTTTATAATGCTTCATTTCTCTTCTTAAAATGTGAGCAACTCTGTAGCCTCCATTACAGTCGATTCATTTTCTTGACTTCTTGGTAAATATTTTCGCCACGCTTTCAACTCTAGACGTAACTTAGCGACTCTTTTCTTAGCGGCTCAAGCCGACAGTGCCATCATATTTTTGTAATGGTTTGTTTTAGAATGCCTTTTTATGTTATGTTCTTTAAAACAGCCACACTTTCTGTACAAATCAAACATGTTGGCTTGTTAATTTAGATTTAATAGAGATCTGTCCATTTGTCCTGGAAGTTTCAACATCCAATTTTCGTTTCTTCGACTCTCCTTTTTCGTTAACGTGTACAAATGTTACATGGAATGGCACCAATCATGATGATGTCAAAAGTACAGGAACCAAAATGATGCACAAAAGATGCGCTGTATTACACACATGAGATGTCAAGGACACAGCTAGCTCAAGACAGCCGCGGAATCGTCCAAGACTCTAAAATAACGGTCAATTCTTATAGCCAAAAAAATAAATAAATATGTTCTAATAGAAAAAAAAATAACACGAATAACTAACAAGACAATAGATTAGTATGAAATACATCAAAGAAAAAGTGAGAGTCCTAACAAAGAGAAAATAAATTTTTCAACCTTTTGGTTTTTATTTATTTTTTTTTTTCTACCTTTTGTGCCGATGTTTTGGCGGACCGTAGTTTGGATAGAACGTAGAATGTAGGATATTTACGACAATGCTTTAGATTGGTATTATACTTTAAACTGTATACGATGTTTCAAAATCACATCGCTCAAAATTTGTTTTTAATGAGAATGTTATAAAACCTTAAAACTATTTACTGACATTCATGCGCCATTTCTGTGGCCCTACCGTCCCACCAGGCATTAGCCTAAATGCCCATATAGCCATTCCGCCCCTGGTGAGCTGAAGTGTGTCGTAGTTTAGGAATCACTGGTACTGGTAAATTTGCTTATTTGATGGCGTGCATCGTAGTTGCCATCCTTTTTTTTTTTTACAGTATGTTTGTGTTATAGATCTAGATCTAATAGTGATGTAGATCTAGATTGTACATCCAGAATCTAGACCTATAGCGTAGTAAAAAAAATCTGTCATAATTAGTTTATTAATTAAATTCATTTTAATTTGATTGTACTTTAAATCTAGATCTAAATAAATTTCCAAATAAACAAATAAAATTATATTTTAAAAAATAACGCAATTGGCTACTTCGTATTCCGGAAGCCCGCCAATGTTTGAGTTTGAAAATTCGACTGTAACACATTCTTGTCCAATAGTTAGATCTAGCGATTTTATGTGTTTACATTTGGATTTGTAAAAAAAAAGTTATCTTCAGCCAACTACAGGAATAGACTCTAGTGTCTATATCGATCTATATCTAGATTTAGAAGAATACTTGCTAAAAAATATATTTATAGAGAGTTGAAAAGATAAGACTTGTCTTAAGTCATAAGTTCAAAAGGTAAACAAAAAACGAACTAAAACTTCATAAAGACTTTGTGTCAAAGTAGATCTAAAAGTGACGTTGTTTTTGTAAGATAAGACTATCATAAGGTAACTGTCACTAAAACCGCAAGTGGCGTAAGACGTCAATAGATCTAGATCTAAGTAGTGACTTAGACTAAGCTACTAGTACTAGTCTAAACTAATCTACTTCTAGACTAAGACTTCACTAGTAGTACTAGGTCTAGATCTGGATTAGATAGAAATTAGAATCTCTATCTTGATCTTCTAGATCTTGATTCTACTGTCTCTAACTCTAGAGGTCCTAGGACTAGGTCTAGTAGACGGTCTAGACTAGACACTAGAGAGTAGATAGATCTATCACATTCTATGAAAAACATGCACTTTATTTGTTTGTATAGATCTATAGACTATTATTATTGTTATAGAATATATTGTGTAAGTATACTATAGTATACTGACAGTCCGTAAGTATGAAGTCTAGATATAAAAGAAAAACATCAGTGTCTAGGTTTTTTAGCCTACACACTCAGGTTTTAGTTTCCATGAAGTACAGAGTTAAGTGATGAATATGGACTTGTGTTTGTTTCTTTAAAAAGTATAAATATAATTATACTTGTTTTTTTTTAATGTATGATGATAACAAACGGAAAAAAAACAACTTCTTCTTTGTTCTAATTTTTCATATCGGAGGGATCTACCATAAGGGTTAGCTGTGAATATCAAATAAACAGCTGCGGACCATCTGGTTTGCATTCATGGAGGATGAGGTGGGGTATTCCAGTGGTTAGGATTAGATCTATATATATTTATATATTTTCACTTTTTTTTTTCTTCTAAAAATCCAGATTAATGATGGTAAAAAAGCAAGTATAGGGCGCTTTAACTCGAAACCCGGGTAGATGAAACTCGTTAACTAGGGATAGTAATTCAATTAGACTAGTAGAGACAACTCTGAAATAAAACAACTTCTGCTGATCAAAGGCATTGGGAGCATAAACAGAAAAAAAAACAGGCGGAAGCTGTAGTTAGTGGACCTTCTGGTGCATAACATTGACACTCAACCTCAAAAAGATTTAATTAAAATATATGTAGTGAACATAATAATACTATACACTTCTTTCAGGTAAAAGAAAACATGACTTCTAGAACTGGATTATTTCCAGCTGTAACTCGTTCCAAGAAAGAAGAAAAGCCTTCTTGTGTAATGTTAAAAGTCAACATTTCCAAACCAAGTGTGAAAAAAACTAAGGATCCTGTTCTAGGATCAGCATTGAATGTTGATGTCTCAAGATCTGTTAGCAAAGGTCCTCATGCAGCATGTGAGGCATGTTCTGCTAAGAAAAGTTTGCCAAGAACGCAGTCCCCAACTACAGATGCAAAAATCACCTTTTTAAAAAGAAAATCTGAATTTGGATTTTTAACTGCACAAAAACCTAAAAAGTTTCAAACTTTAAGCAGAAGCAGATCAACTGGTAATAGTATTTAATAAAATTAAAATATTTATAATACTTTAATTTTATTATTTATTATATTATTATATTGTCTTGATGAGTACTTTGTATCACTTTTACTCCCTAAAATATACTTTATCTCTGATATAAACGTATGTTGTTATGTAAATTTATTCACAGAAAACTTGGCACCATATGTTACAGTACCTCGAAGCATACTTAAAAAAGATGAACTTCGAGTAAGTAAAAGTTCATTTAAATTTTCTTTTTTAAAAACAATTTAATACTTAATTTATTTTTTTTTTCAATCTATAACTTGAGGTCAGACAAATCTATTCATAATCTCTGTATGTGAGCATATCAATAAATATTATTCTTTTTATGCACTATGAAAGATTTTTTTCCATCTATTTAGGCTCAAGAATCCCAACGCCGTGTTCAGTTTATTCATCAAGCAACAGATCAGGCCAGCTTAAGGTAGTTGGGATGTTAAAATTTATTTAATTACCAAAACATTTTCTTGATTCAGCTTGATTTTAGGAATACTTTCTAGAACTAAAGTTCTAGGGTTGTCTAATTTTATGTTTGAAGTTATTATCTCTTAAGGAGCATTGTCAACTGTTTCATGGCATCAGTTTTATGTATCTAGGGCAAAGCTAAACAATTGGTTGAAAGAGAAAGGAAAGACCCCTGGAAGCTGTAAAAGCCTGTTAACATTTGGTGCTCACTTGTCTGCAGTGAAAAGAAGGAGTCTAACTGATGTGACATCTAGACAGGATTCTAAAGAAAATGTGAAGGTACTTTTAAATTCATGCATACCAAAAGAATTTAAAATATTTGTATTCAGATATATATATATATATATATATATATATATATATAAGATTTATGCTGAATTTAAAAAAAATATGATTACAGTCATTTTTTATTTTAATCAATTGACATTATAAATCTTGTTATCAATTTTTCCATCCTATTAAGAGATTGGCTATTCTCATGTCTAAACCTAAGATAAGTAAGAAATAATGAAGATTTTAAATAAAAACCCTGTTGTTAAGAGATCTTTACAAATGTCTTGTTGTTTTGAAAACATTATTGTCAAAAATCAATATACTATAAGAAAATATTTTGACAAAGCTTTTATCAACTCACTCTGTCTGTCAAAAGTTTGCACATGTTATTTCTCCCACACCCAATCTCAGATCAAGCTGAAACTTATACTATTATTTCTTTTACCTGATAACACAAGAATCAATTATAAAAAAATCAATAAAAGAAATTAACCAATTAGTTAATTAATTGATGTTAATTATTTATTTTGTTTGGTATCTCAAACAAGGGAAAGAATTTATACTAGATTGAAGTGGTGGTATAAGCTGAATTAGTCCCCTTTATACATCGCCGTCTGAGTCTTAGTGAACACAACATGAAAAAATAGGACGATAACTATACAATCTTTCATGCTCATAGGTTCTCCACTAGCAGAGTGGTTACAGTGTTGGCTTGAGAAGCCTGAGAAGGTTTGAGCCATGACTTCGAATTCAGGTTGTCCACCCCCCCACCCACCCCTTTTTTTATATTGGGTATTTTTATAAATACTTTTTTTTTTTTTTTTGTTAATTACATGATTGATCTAAACTAATTGATACAAGTACGCTTAATTAAAGCTTTTTTTTTTTTTTTTAAAGTATTTTTTTATGTTTTTCCTTTTTTTATACATAGCCTAAAGATTCAACAAAATACAGAAAGAATTTATTTGGGGAAGACAAAACAAATTTATCTGGGGAAAATGAAAGAATCATAGAAGACACAATAACACATAACGAAACTGACACCACTAATAATGGTAAGAGTTGTTTTTTTCCACTTCCTTTTTTTATTGCAATGTCTTTTCAATTAATTTATAGAGCATAATTTGTTTACTTGCATGAAATAGATAAGTAAGATCTTAACACTTTCCCATTTGTATTTAGCATTGTAGCTGTATGTCAACAGAACAACATAATATACTCAATATATTTGTTTCAAATTATATAAAAATTGTTTTATTTTTCACATGACAGTAAATAAATAAAAGCTTTTAAAAGTTGTCATTTTCCATATTGTGATAAGAAAAACAAATGCAGCATTTCTTGAGAAGAATCTCTTTGTTGTTATGAAGACATGTTATCACTGTTATGTTTTTTCTCTCCACATTTTATTTACGTCTGGGTTCAAAGGGAGGGTAAGAAAAGGTTGCAAATAGTTGGAATGGGCAAATGGCTAGTCAATTCATTCACTACCTGAATAAGAAAGTCTCATTTCTTGTAGTAATATCCATACACTTTGAATTGTGCTTATTTAAATGTAGGCACATTTCGTCAGGTTCACATAAAGATTTACCACTAATCATTAATGTACTAATGTAACCACATCATTAGTTTTTTTCCTCTTATGACTTAACTTGGATCAAATGACAATAGATACCAAAAGTTCAAATAATTTCTTAATATTAATCGTATTATATTAAATTATGAGTAATCCACTTGCAAAGGACTGTAAATCTAGTAAGTATGATTTTTCTAATAGATTACTTGTGAAATTGTTTACATACTGGTATATGAAAAGTGATTCCTCACTTTTATTTATGTCTTAATTGTATTCTGTATGGATATAATGATTCAAACTGAATATTAATATCGAATTTTATATGCAAGGACAAATTCTATTCTTCCTGGTGCCATTAGAGCATGAAACCGGTTTCCTGAATCAGCCAGGAAAATCAAATGACTTCTAGAGTTTAGTTAAAACACTAATTAACATGCACCACTAGATTAACACATGGATACACTAAGAATGCAATTATCTTCTGGTTTGAAGAGATGTCTTTTATTTATTTATATGATAGAATAAGCCAGAACACTATTGTGTTTACCAAAATCTAAATATCTTTGGGAATGCACTTCTCATATATACATTCATCTTTTTTTCTTGCACTGTGTGCTGCATTTATTGTTGGGGATCTGCCTCTTTCACATTAGTGAAATGAAATATATTGTTTTACTAGATTCTTAAATATTATATTTTGTATATTGTTATGACATGATTAGGATTTAGTTATTTGTTTCGGGAATAAGGGGAAAGTTTTACTTAGTGACAAGTGACGCGACAGATTTTTAAAAAACAAGACCGCTCTAAGTGACGCTACAAAGAAGAAACTTCGTGTAGAGCAGTAGAATAGATATACAGATTTACGGACATAGCTGACATTGGACGATTCCCTTCGTGATGATTAAATATATTTGTAGAACAACATCAGCGTCGACTACATATTTGATTGTTTCGGCCTTTTGCCGGTGCTACTGAAGTAGCTAAAGTAGTTTGAGTTCAGGATTACTTCCAGTCAGACGTTGATCTACACTAGTTATATTTCAAAGAATCAACACCGCGCGGAAGCCTTAACAATAAAATCATAGATCAATTATTTGACATGCTTTAATTTCTTTTTTCTTTTTTTTTATTCTTCCTGAAGAAGTTTGTACTAAAGAAAACATGACAGAACATATAAAGAGTATGTTGGAGGAATGTTTGGCTCTTTATCATGATGTAAGTTTTTGTAATTTATTTTACACTTTAAAAAAGTTATCCTATCAACATTGAACATTTTAAAAATCTATATTGTTTCTTTTACTTGTGCATTATGTTTGTTTTGGTGTATGGGTTTTTTTGTCAATGAGCAGTCAGCTCCAAATGTATTAGGCCTACACTCAGAGCCCAGCTTTTACCTGTGGCTCCAAGTAGTCAGTATACAATCACATCTTTATGTCTATATGCGGCTGCATGGCGCAACATTTATTATAATGGACAATGTAAGCTATCAGACATCATCTAGCAAATGTTGTGGAACATACTGAGCACTGTGGAAGCACATTAGTTATCCACCCCAGCCAAAACCAGATCTAGTTGTATTGACTCTAAAAGGCTTTTCTGCCACTGAATGCAGATGGTAATGGGCAAGAGCATGAGGCTGATACAGCACAAATTTTCCTTACTTTAAAAAATTTGTATTGCATAAGATACACTTCCCATCAGGGCCAGTCTTAGGCCACTGCAACCTATGCGGCAGCAGTGGGCCCTGCACGATGCGAATTCTAGGTGTAAATTATTAAATTAAACCATTTTAACTTATTATTAAGGGTTCCATGAATTCTTCTCAAATTAAAAAATATAAGAAAAAGTCATGAAAAACCCCTGAAATTAATAAAATCTTCTGAAAACTATTGCAAATCTCCTTAAAACAGACGCAATTGTCATTTCGTTGTTTCATTCAATATGGAAAACGCAAATCCTACTCGCGATTAAAAAAAACGGCATTGCCAGCTTTCATTTAATGAAAATGTAATAAGCCGAATTTTAACCAAAACAAGAAGTTCATATACTTAATTTAATTTAATAGTCACTGGCATAGAAATATAGAGCTAAATCGATCTTGACCTCTTAGAAGAAAAAACAAAAGTGATATTTTGCTAGTCGATTTTAAATCTAAAAGGCAAATCTGAATGTTTATCTTCTTTTTTTGTTGGAAAACTACTATCTACTGTAGATGGCTCGTAAATTTAATTTGACAGTGATTTTTTACTTAGTAAAGTATAAATAAAATGCATTGGGGAATTTATTTTCTTATATAAAATCTTAATTTTCACTTATTATCCTTATCACAACCCTAATTAGGCCCCGCGCAATCCGTTTCGCATAGGGCCCCGCAATCTGTAGGACTGGCCCTGCTTCCCATGTTCACACATACACGTATCTTCTTGTGAGCAGAGTGGATGACTTTGTTAGCATATTGTTTTTTGAATGTGCCGTGTATCTGTGTTGACGCTGTAATTTTTTAATGCTTTAATATTTATACAAAAATCTCTTTCTCACAGGGATGCTCTTTGGAAATTATACTTGCATGGCTGGCCAAGATGGAAACATCAATTCCTGATGTTGTGAATTTTGCCCCCTTTTATGTGTGCAAAGCTAAAGTCTTGAAAGATTTTCCACAGATGGTGCTTGAAGTGTACACACAGGCTGTCAGAAATAATGCACAGGTACAGACGCAGGATAATTTCTCATTCATAATTTATTGTTGTTTACCTGTTTCCAATCTATGAACTTTGATTTCAGAAAGCAAAAAGTAAAAAGATAAATGCTCCTCACATTTCAGTATAACATTTAGTTCAATACATTATAATTATTGTATTTTTTTAAAATGAATTTATTAAGCGTTTAATAGGTGTAGCCTATTTATGTATACATTAAAGCCAAAATCCTAACTCATCAATAGTTCTCTATGACCTTGAAATAAATACACATTTTATTAGTTTTGTGTGGTCTGTCTGTCCGTCCATCCCGTTTAGATCTCGTAAATTAGAAAAGATATTGAAAATCCGACATCTTTATATTTAAAGTTCTAATGCAATAGCTACTTTATTCTTTTCTGAAAGCGTAAAATTTAATTCTTAAAATCAACAATGCAAGCAGTTTTTTCATAAAAATACACCATTTTTACAATTATTCACTAGTAATAGTAACAAACACAGGAGACTAGTAAGACTATTTACCATATTTTTAACACATTTATACAAATGGTTTTAGTTTTTTTGCAAAAAAAATTTTTTTTTTCAAAATTGTATTACTAAGTTAACTCATTGAGTGCTGTGGTTTTTTTTCAAACTAAAGGTAAATGAATGGAGAATGTGAAAATCATCTTTCTATTTAAATATAAGATACAAATTATAATCTAAATAATATGACCCTCAAAAAAAAAAATGGATGCCAGCTTTAGAACTTCTGAGACCTAAATATAGATTTTGTTCTTTGCATTACTGTTGAAACATCATATTAGACTATTGACATCTTTTTCAAAAAGAAATGTGATGTCATAGAAGTATAAATAAAACAATAATAAAGCTTCTTCAGTAGTAAACATTGTGGGTGTGTCTTGGACAAGCATAGCCATGATGTAGATTTTTACAGATAAACAATACTAAAGTAAAAAAAAAAGAAAATGGGCAAAAAATGCCCACAGTGGATGATTATTTGATGTAGATCTACCATTTCCTTTCTTTTTATTTATCATTAGCTTAGATCTAGAGATATATCTAGAGTAAATTTAGAGATAAAAGCTTAGATCTAGTCAATCTCGATCTACACCTAGCCTACTGACAATAATAGATTTAGATCTAAATACTAATAATATTATATTATATAATATGCTAATATAAATATGCTAAATTTAGACTTACCTGGATCTAATCTCTATATCTAGATCAAATTCTTCATTATTACTATCTATTTGTGATAAATTTTAGAATAATTATAGTTTCTTCAGTAGTAAACAATGTGGGTGTGTCTTGGACTAGCGTAGTCATGGCGATGTTTTTTTACATCGTAAAAAAAGTAAAAATAAATGTCTTAATAAAGGCAAAAGCTTTTAATTTCTATGTAAACAAAGGATGAAGAACACTTTTATAAAGTAAAAATAGTTCCACTGTTGTTAGTTAAAAAGTTTAATTTAAAAATGCAACGAAATAAAGGTAGGGTATAAACGTCTATGGGATAGTCAGACCGTCTATGGGATAGACGCTTCGCACTCATTGAGGTAATTTCTGTCCTACAAACTACATACCGGTATATTTACAAAAATTGTAAAAAAATTTTTTTAAGGCCAAAAAATTTATTTAGTATGCATACAAGTGGAATTAAATTTAAAACAACAAATAATAAGCAGTGTTTCATATAATACACGTGAACTACAGTGTCATACTATACCTAATGGGAAAAGTTTTATTTGTTGAGACTTTAAATGAGAGATTGGCCCTTTACAAAACAATTAAATCAATTAGATAATCATTCAATAGCATCAGTTAGTCCAGGTTCACATTTAACTTCACCATTTATTCTCCTATCCCTTTGACTTTGGGACCATTGTGGCATTACGCAAGATCTGTCAACCTTCTTTCTCCATTCCTCTCTGTCCTTTGCATTTGATAGAATTTCATTCACTGACAGGCAAGGCAATTCTTTGATGTTGTCTTCCCATCGCTTTCTCTGACTTCCTCTACATCATCTTCCTGGTACTGTTCCATGAAGGAAGGTCTTTTTGAGTCCTGAGGACCTTGTGATGTGGCCATAGAGTTTGGATTTACCTTTTATGACAGTGATTAGCAGGTCATCATGGGGTCCAATAACAACTGTTGTTCAGGAATTACAGTCTATATCAACATTTTTATCATATATTTAAATATTATGATCTTTCCCTTTTTTTTCAAGGTGTTAAATTTACATATTTGAAGAAAAGCTACCCAAGTACCTTGGTGTAACTTTAAATTGCAAACTAAAAATGTGTGAGCACATCCAGGATGTTGTAAGAAAGGCCTCAGGGAAACTTTGCATTGTGCGGAAGCTAGCATCCACGAAGTGGGGAGCCCAAGCAGACATGCTCCGATCCCTGTATTTAGGAGCAGTACGATCACAGGTAGACTACAGCCTACCTGTGCAAATTTATGGCTCTAGGACTGCTCTTGAACAACTTGATAAAATACAGTCCCAAGCACTAAGATTTGTCTGTGGAACCTTTATGACAAGTCCAGTAAATGCGGCTGAAATATTGGCTAATATAGGTCCACTAAACCTTAGGAGGGAAAGGTCAGTACTGACCTGCTATGAGCGGTATAAAAGGCTGGATGAATACCTCCCAGCTAGAAAACTAGTGGATGGTTGGAGATGCAGAAGACGTATCCAGATGCAGTCTTTTATGCATCATGCCACTAGACTATATGATGAAGCTGTCCTCTCCAACAACCGACAAAACATTCAACGCTTTCATCCCCTTCCCCCTTGGTGTCGCCCAACGACCCCAGACATATGCTTGAAATTAGTAGACCCTAATGCCACTAAGCAAAGTCGTTCCTCTAACGACCTTCAAATCCTAGCTCTGGAGACCATTAATACCTTCAAGCCCAGTGCAATTTTCGCATACACTAATGGGTCGGCATCAATAGATTCTGGAAGAGCAGGCTATGGAGCCTACATCGACTTTCTTGGCTATTACACAGTCATAATCTTTGGACCATGTTTTAGTGTTTGCAATTTTGATGCGGAGACCATGGCAGTCTGTGAAGCCTTAAAGGTCATTGACTCTCAACTCGGCGAGGGACGATTGAGGGCAACACAGATTGTTGTGGTCACTGACTCAAAATCTGTACTACAGGCTTTGCAAAGCCCTGGACCATGGCCCCCCAATATCAACACTGTCATCATGGCTTCACATAACATTAAACAACGCTATGGCACCCCTGTAATAATGCAGTGGGTACCGAGTCACATAGGTGTGAAGGAAGCACAGTCAAGTATAAAATACAACCCCTGCTAACAGGTAAATTAGGACAATCTTTTTTTTTGTTTGTTATTTGAAGACATATGTGTGACTGGCAACACAATTGCAGACTCTTTGGCCTACCAGGGAGGGCCAATTCCACCAATTGAACAGGCTGTAAGCTTTCATCAAGCCCTGGCTATAATACAAAAAACAAATGGAAAAGTGGTTTGAGTGCTGGGACAAGTCCCAAAAAGCCTGTGGAGTCTGGGAGCGCATGATGCGCCCTGACCTCACTTCCCCGTAGTGGAGGCTGTCCAGGCCTGAGCAAGCTATTATAGCACAGTGCAGGACAGGCCACTGCCCTGTTAGCTATTTCTCGTGGCTATGGCCAAATTTTGATTCACGGTGCCCCTGCTGCGGGAAAGAAGAGGAAACCGTGCCTCATATTCTGTTTGATTGTTGGATGTTTTTAGGCTAGAATTTGTATTATTTTGTTTAAAAATTGTTTTTTGTTTGGGTTATATTTTCAGTTAAATAATACTACAATATTTTTTTTTTAAGCCTTGCAATGTATTAGCTGATGAGATGAAAGCTGCACTAACACAGTGGCTTATGCCATGTGATAAGTCTTCTAAGCTGGAGACAACAGATTCATTTGTTACATTCAGATCTAGGGCCAATAGTGATTGTCCAACACCATTTTCAAAGAACCAAACACCTGAAAAGTCAGAAGGAAGCACAGTCAAGTATAAAATTACAACCCCTGCTAACAGGTAAATTAGGACAATCTTTTTTTTTTGTTTGTTATTTCAATTCTGGAAGAACTAACCCAGCCTTAACTTTCATACTGTTTTGTGGTTTCTAATCTCATATACTATTTAGAACAGAACATGTGCTTTATAATGACTGGGAAAACAATAACAATGTAATTTTACTTATAGCACATAAATAGAACTAGAAATATTCACACCATTCATCATTTTCATATAATATTGCCGTTATGAAGGCTTTAATATCTAGTTTTGTAATAATGTCAAGAGGTTCAATCTGCTAATTGTTTCTCCCATCAGACAAAATTCTGAAGGTATGTCTGTTGTCACACCAGTCAGAAGATCCCTCCGTCTCTCCAGCAGACTTCCTACACCTAACAGACGTAATGATGTTGTGGAGAATATAGAGGAGATCAGCCCTACAGACAGAAGATCCATGGTGTTCAAAATCAATCCACTTGTGCCAAGGGAGACGGATACTTTGGATAAATTAAATCTTGAGTCCTTGCCTAAAGAATAGGTTATTACTTTGTTGGGTTTTTTTTTAGTCTTGTGAAATTTGGTATATATACAACAGACTAATTGTACAGCATATCCCAATAGACAGGTGCAATGAAATCTTATTTCATAGATATATTTTTTTTTTGTGAAGTGATGCCTAAATTTTAAATTACCACACGATGTCTTTGATCATCCACTTTCAATTTTCCCAGTTGTATTAATTTTGAATAGTAATCTGTGAATTCCACCTATATCATTGTATACATGGCTTTTTTTTTACAAAGCTTATATCAACTCACTCTGTCTGGTAAAAAGTTTGTACATGTTATTTCTCCCAGACCCTATTTCAGATGAAGCTGAAATTTTGCACTTATTTTACCTGACAATACAAGAATCAGTTTTTAAAAAGTTAACCAATCAGTTAATTAATTATTGGTAATTATTTATTTTGTTCGGCATCTTGAACTCGGGAAAGATATTGTACTAATGTGATGGTATAATTTGAATTAGCCCCCTTTATACTTTGTAGGTGGCAGCTTTAAAGCTTAAAGCCAACGATTCATAACTGTGTAACCCACTATTTTCATAAGTGATTTGCTGGCAGAGTGGCTAATGTGTTGGCTTGGGGAGGGTTTAGCCCTCAACTTTGAATTCAGGTCGTTCATTTTTCTTTTAATAAATGCATTTAAAAAGCAATCATTGAGAAACTCTTTTCTAACCTGGACCAGATAGGTGATAGGCATTGAGAAAGCTAGATGCATGAAATTGCGCTAAACAAAAACAATTGGTAAAAATATTTGTAATTTGTTAGTTTTGATCTATTACAAATTTAAATATATAACTGATTCAAACTAATTGATATAATTACACTTAATAGAAACTTTTTTTTTTAAAGTATTTTTTAATGTTTTTTCTTGTTTTGTTTGTTTAAACTGCCACTGTATGGTATGTAAAAACAAATACCGTTTTCAATAATTAAATGCCATGATAATACTAACACCATGTTCAATGTAACTAACAAAAAGTTTTGCTAGTCTATTCTGTTTAAAGATTTGTTAAAGTAGTAGAAACCTGTATTTTTCGTAATACGCATTGATTGACACACTTGGGAAGTGGATGTACAAACACCACTATACCTCCCCTTCACTAGGTCACAGGAAACATGCTAAATTGATTAAATGACACCAGTGGCCTTATGATATAGACAATTAGTTTTGAAACACTAATATATTCTGTATTGCTCTTGTTAATTATACAGGGGATTCTAATATACACTTATAAGGTTATAAGAAATGTTTTGTGGTTTACAAAAATACAGTAACTTTCAAAATAAAGATCACTGTATGCAGGTAAATTTGTGGATAATTTCAGCTTTGAAAATGCAAGCCAAAGTGCTCTTAATTCTTTTAAAATCTAAAAAGTGGTCAGTTGTTATAAGTGTGTATTGATTTTGTATAACATTCAATGCACAATTGTTACCTTATTCAAGTAACCACCTAATTCTGTGGCTTATAGTAGAGAAATATGGAAATGAAATGCAAAAAAATTGTGTACCTAATCTTTTAAGTATTATTGACAATAGTCTTTTCATCTTCATGTAGATATATCTTAATACAATTCTATTGCATATAGATTATTTCAACAAAAAAAATTTTCATTTAAAGGTGCTTTTTACAGAGATGGGTTTTATATTGGTGCTCTTAATTTATTCTGAAGTATTTTGTTTTAAAAAATACTTATTGTTTGATCAAAAGTTGTAGAATACTAATGCTTGAAAAACAGTTGTATCGCCATTTGTAGACACTTAATATAAACGTCATTGTATTAAACAAGTACTGTTGCAGCTATATTTTATTGTTTCTAGTGGTGTGAGGGTGCAGTATTTGATAGTTGAGTTCAAGACCATGTCTGAAGTATTAACAGAGACTCAATTTTCCTTAAGATCTGAGAACTTATCAAGTCACTTGGTTCTGGTAATGGGTGCATAATATTTTGTTGACATAAAAAATCACTGTCTTTTAAATCAATTTTAATCATAAATGAATTGCAAATATACTCTAAAAGACTAAAATGTTAGTTGGTGATAACTTCAGATATAACAAACCCTTAGTGGAAATGTTTGCTTCCTTCATCCAGGTGAATTTGAGTATAAACACCTATATTGAGGGTTGAAGAGTATAATGTGTGAAACTTTTTTTTTGCATGTTTATTAATATAACTATAAGCCTTTATAACATGAACCTAGTGATGAGAAATTATAAACATTGTTCTCGGACTATATCATGCTACTCACTAAGGTTTACTCCTTCAGGTAGAATAATAGCGCTTTTTAGTACATGTTGTCAGCACACTTAATTGGTGTTCACTTATTTCATTAGCCACTGTGAGTTAATTTTTAGGTTATACTAAAGAAACTAGCAGTCATTACATTTGTTTAAAAATACTATTAAGATACCATTCATATTTATGCCTCAGAAATTTAGTTTAACTTATATGCTGCCTATCTTGTTTTAGGTAAATCCCCAGTATCTAATAATGTCTTTTTTTTTTATATCTATTTCTTTTCTCAAATTTGCATAACCTTGCTATATATTAGGCATGAAAATCTAAAGGATGATTTAATATTTTTATGCTTATGACTATCAAAACTAAACAGAAAAAGATCAATGTAAAGTGTGATTATATTAGTGTCTTTATTTTGCACCATAATATAATCTGTTTTTCTACATGTAGATTAGTCTGTCTCTTATTCCTGTAAATAATTGATTTTGTTTCTGCTCTATGTACATTGTCATCCATGCATTATGTAAAGCATTACTGACTTCCCAGTTTAATTTCACTGCTTATCATGTACTTGGCTGAATAAACAAAATATTTAGATCTACATTAAATGTTTTGTTGTTTTATAAATTTCTACTTTATATAGATCTACTTGCATGACAATATTTGTGTTCTATTTCATTTTTTAAAAGTGGGTTTACAAGTTTAACTATGGTCTAGATCAGTGCGCAAATTACAGGCCACATGTGGCCCACCGGAATGTTTTATGCGGCTCGTGGACATCTACAACAATCAGGTGTGCCCACAGTATATACATATAAAATGCCAATATATTTTTCTAAAAATCTAAATAAAAATAAATGATTGAAACTGTCTCATTATAAAAAGTTTCAAGTAAAGGAAGGTTATCCTTATTGGCTAGACTTTAATACCTTGAGTCAGATAATCTCAGGCCAGTATTTATTCAATGTTATGAAGAACTGTGTTGGAAATGCTGGAAACAAGATGGCAAGTGTAACAACTGATGGAGCTCGATCTTTAACAGAGAAAAACACTTTGTTTTTGTTTTAAAAATATATCCCAACCATAAACTCTAAACAGGAAAGTTTGCACAAGCTGCATAAAATATCAACATATAGTCATACACCTTAGTGATGGAAGTTATCACAGCTAGGGGTCTTAATCACAGGCAGTTTAAAAAAGTAACTGTAGATTTAGAAACAAATATTCTAATTTCCTAATATTTTCACGTTTTTCATGGCAGCTATTGTAATGGGTTGTTTGCATTTAAGTGCATGTTAAATCTTTTAAAACAAGGCTTTCCAATTTCTCTAGGCAAGCAAATGAAAACAGGTTTTGTCATTTTCCTTTTCTGAAAGGTGAAACTATTTAGTGACATGGTTAAAAGTACAAGACTTTTTTAGATTCCTTAATTATGGGATTTATAAAAGCAAATTTTAAGACGTCAAGAACCAGATTCCAATACCATCAGCTCACCATGTAGTGCAGAAGCTGAATTAGCACCAGAGAACATAGCTCTTTGCAAATTATGACCTGAAAGAGAAGTTCCAGTCAGTACTTTCGCGGGAGTTAATGGGTGCAAGAAGCTGTATTTCCACACTTTAAAAAAAAATTTGTTGCTAAACTTTCACATTATTTGGGCAAACATACATTAGTGAACAAGAATTTTTGGTTTGTGTCTGGAAACTAAACAAGTGTAATATAAGGTCGATGTTGACTGACTGTAATTTGACAGCAGTCACAAGGATAATAACTAGTAAGCTATAGTTCCACAGTTCCAGAACATTACGCACGAGTGTACGTTAAATACTTCACATTAAGTACTTTGTACATTTGTGGTGAAATGTTGTGATGTAAAAAGACAATAGTAAATTTAAAAAAAAAAAATCGTAAAATTGGTTTCAGAAATTACTTACTCTTGTTAAAATTCCTCAATTGGGAGTGTGAAAAAATGAAAAGTGAATGTACAATGCAGTATAAATATGAATTATAAGACATTATACAGTTAGCTAGCGTATTTTTCTAAGTTTTAAATACATTTACATCTATAGCCTATGTAATATATATATATATAAATATCATGGGCGTAGCCAGGATTTTTTTTCGGTCCCCCCCCCCGCCTCCCTCCCCCGAAAAAAAAAACATTTATATGTTTGTATGGATAAATGTGTGTGTGTGTACATAATTAATCTCTATTACATTCTGACCCTTCATGCTTTTGGAAGACGTTTATTGAATAGGTTCTACCTGGAGTTAGTGAAAAAAATTGTAGACTCCTCGCCTTTGCCAGCAAGGGGTCTGGGGGAGCGCCGAGAGCCCCGCCGCCAAGCACTATTTCTGGTGTTGAAAGCCAACTAAATGCATATTCTGAGGAACCTACAGTGCATTATTTTGCTATTAAAAAGTTTTATTTCAAAAACGTAATCTGCTAATCTTACTGACTTAGACCCTCCCGTGCCGTTCGGCGCATTTGGTGGCAAGCTGTTTCCACAAAATTCTGTCAGAGCAATGTCTGGAGCCTCTTCCCATCTGCTCTGAGGACCTCCATGAAAGTGTGGCGCCAAGTTGTACTAGGATGTCATCACAACTCTTATTATGCGTAATTCATTTTGTCGGAGAACATGTCCCGCAAACCTCATGCGACGCTCTGTCACAACCTTACAAAGGAATCGAATCCCATTTTGGCATAGGATTTTCTTGATTTAGACCCGATCTCAATAACTGACTCCTAAAATCCGTCTTCGCCATCTTTGTAGAGCCACATTTAGTGCTTTTCAATTTCATTGCACTTTATTAATGGAGCCCAGCCACTGGTAGACATGTGTAACTTCCCTTGACTACGATCTTGAAATTAGGTGATTTTTTTGCTTTAGATGTTATATCGAAAAGGAAAGTTTTATCGTCAAAATCATCTGTTGGGGGGTTTTAAACCTCAAAACTATCTTGAGGGGTTTTAAATATAAAAAAGCCATCTGGAGGAGAGGGGTTGAAACTCAAAACCCCCAATTGGCTTGGCTACGCTCAAAGAATTTTAGTGCGTAATTTGCTTTTTTTTTATATTGAAGAGGTATTTTTTTTAGCATCAAACCCCTCTGAAGGGAAATTTAAACTTGTATGGAGAAACACACCTTCGTTTATGTCGTTGTACGCATAATGCAGTAGACAGGAGAAGAATATCCCAAACAGAGTAGGTGCGAGCACACATCCCTGCTTGACACCACTGCAAACCTCAAAAGGTGCTGATTGGGCTCCATTGAATTTGACAGTGCATTTAGTTTCCTCGTGAAAACACTCAATGAACTGCAGTAGTTTTTAGCTTCAAACTCCACTGGAGGGGAGTTTAAACTTAAAACCCCTTTGACTACACTCATAACATTTTGAGTGCCTAATTAGCTTTTTTTTATATTGAAGAGGGGTTTATCGTAAATTTTGGAGGGGGTTTTAAAATCAAAATCTCCCTTACCGGCCTCAGATCTCATTGTCTGAAAGGGAAACTTTACTTACTCCACCAGTGCAGCCAACTTAAGCAAACTACTGTCACCAAATTTCATGAGCGTAGCCAAAAGGGGTTTTGTGGTTCCCCCCCCCCCCCCACTCCAATACAAAAACTAAAGCATTTTACCTTTTTCTACCAGTCGCTGGACTCCACGGATTAGAAGATTTAGTTTTTTGATTTTTTTTTTAAGCGGAAGAGTAGCAGGCTAAGTGCACTGTAGATACCTCAAAATATGCATTTTTCAAAGCTTAAAATAACGAAAATAATGCTTGGATCCGGGGCGAAGTACACTGGGGGAGCTCACAGCGCTCCCCTAGACTCCCTAGCTGTCCCTTGGCGGTGTATACTGCCTTTCACTAATTATAGGAAGAGAGTATTCTAGGGTAGAAAAACGTTTGAAAGAATGAAACATCAGAATGTAATGAAGATTAATTACATTTACACACACACTAATATATATATATATATATATTGCGGAGAGGTTTAAAATCACACACACACACCGAAAATATATGACATTACATTTGTGGGCCTGTATATATGGTAATGCCCGGGCCGATTTTGATACCCAGTCCGCCCCTGATTATAATAGTATATTCAATATTTTAATTCAATATTTTTTTTTAAGCCCTAAGTGTAGTATTTTTAGATCTATGTTATTAAAAATAAACAAAAAGAAACTTACTTTGCTTTTCAAATCGCAGAAAGTAGATATTCTACTGAGCTGTGAATAAGTTGGGTGGCTTTCAATTTTGCGGCTGTGTGTATGTGTTAAAGTTAATTTCTATTAAGTATTGTTAAAGAGCTAATTGTGTCGTCAATCTTTTTTTTTTGCTGCGTTATATCAATGTTTTGTTACTTAACCTCTCTCATCCCTCTTTTTGGTTCAATTTCATTGGAACCATTAAAAGACGGGGGGGGGGGGGGGGAAGGAGCAAAAAAAAAATAGGAGTGCCATCATAGGCCCATGCCGATCAGCAAAATGAGTAGGCCAATCAAAACCTCGAAGACATCAAAGCATTCCATGCCGCTCGTGCATAGCAGAAAAAACGGTCTTACGTTTTGCAAATGATAATACGTACAGTGTATAGTGTATTTTTATATATATTTTTTTTCTTGATATTCTTGTTGAATTTCAAACTAAATTAATTGTAATAAGAATTAGAAAAAAAGAAAACGTGTTCGGGCCCTTGTGTCTTGCTGCTGTCACTTTTTTTTAAGTTGTCTGCATTGAATTTTTTTTCTTTGGTCGCGACTAGACCGGCCCATTTGGTACCGGCCCACCGGGCATTTGCCAGTTTGGCCATATAGCCAGTCCGCCCCTGGTACCATACAGCATTTATGTCTCTGATAAGTATATCCCTTAAGTAGTTTGCTAAAACATTTATAAACTTTCTGAGTTTTGGTACAAGCTTGGAAAGTAACTTTTTTTTTCATTTTTATTATAACTTTCATGCTTATAGGGGGGGGAGGGGGTATCTAGGAGTTGGTTTTCCGTGCTGCCTTTAGGCGCTCAGTAAACGCAACTTTGCCCGAGTCGGGTGTCGAAACTCGAGCCCCCTTCTAGGTAGCCGAGACAAGCCAAGTTCAAGCGCACTTAGCCTCTCGACCACGCTTCCCACTAATCGCTGCCTTGCTATTGTTATTCTTCAGCACTATATCATATTGAATAACATTTCCACAATCCCAAGAAAAAAAATCATTTATTCAATGAAAAGTCTTCAATTTGCCACCTAATACAATTTTTTTTCCACTCGGGTGTCACCCGGTGCGGACAAAAAGGTTGCCCAGCCCTGGTCTAGATTACTCTTGATTCTATATAGTACTAGATTTAGATTTTGAATCAAAATAATAAACATTTATTTTGAGCTTTGTTTCGCATCTCCTATCTATTATAATAGCTTGATCTAGTAACGGAAGTTGACTTTTGCTTTCATTTTCGGTGATTTCTGGGAATTTCCAATTACTCTAGATCTATGAACTGTGTGTAATCCTTCGTAGGATTAGTCTAGATCTAATCTAGATTTAGTCTGAAATCTAGATCTAGCTAGATAGATTTAGAGTCTAGGAACTAGAATAGACTTAAATTAGAGCTAGAATTCTAGATCGACATGAAACGAACATCTGTACGATCTTCTAGACTAGAATAATCTAGATCCACAGACTTTCATACTTTGAACTTTCAAGTAATATTTTATATTCTAGATCTAGACTATTCTAGAGTCTAGATTCTATTAGTATTAGACTCTAGATCTAGATCTATATATCTATTTTAGTATTTAAATCTAATAATATTTAATACTACAGTTTACATTACTAGCCTTGATCAACTTGATGATATGTATTATCTTATTATCATGTAGGTATGTGACAAAATTTTTAAAAACAAAAAAAAAATAATATGATATCAGATTGTTAAAGTGCTTTTTCTGAGCTTTCCAATGATATATAGATTGTTGGTATAGGTGCAGCGAATAAAAAAAAAAAAAATTTTTTTTACGCATTTTCACTTAACATTAAGTCAATGGAAATGATGACACCAGATTTTATGAAAATTGAAGGAAAATTGCTAATATTTTCACCAATTTTCAAAGCACATTTAAAAACCATATATCAAAATAAAGCTCATGGTGTGCTTAATTGAAGTATGGTATTGTTTTATAAAATTTATTTATAAAAAAATTATTATTTTTTTTAACTAAGCCAATATGACATAGTTATTTTTAATTTATTAAATAAAACTTTAATTTATTTTTATTTTTAAATTTTATGAATAGTATAATATTAAACCACTTGTTCTGAGCTTTCCAATGATATATAGATTTTTGCTATAGGCTCAACGGTTAAAAAAATATATAAAATTTTAACGCGTTTTCACTTATATTGTAAAGGGTTTTCTGAAAATGTGTAACAGTTCGCTAATTTTTACCTCACAGCTAAAAGCTTTGTATATTTATAAAAAGATTAGGATGTGCTTAATAAAAAGTATACTGTTTTTTTTTTTACATTTTGATTCTATTGGGTGCAGGTGACAATTAAGTTCATTTAAGGTTTTGTCCCACACTGCACTTAATCTTACGATAGAAGCATGATTAACAGATGCCCGATCTGACATAGTGTTGGAAATATTTTTGATAATTTGATCATGGCAACTGGTAAACTCAATTTTATGAAAATCAGAATAAACGTAGGCTAAATTTTTTATAGATTCAATTAAGTGTTTTTCATAATCCTCTGCCCTCCCACCACTCAACTGATCTAAAGCTATAACAAAAGTATCAGTTGGAGTGGTGAGATGTAGTGAGTTGACAAGTACACCCTCTTTAGTTGTGGCATCAAACCCAAGAGTTAGATGTGGTGTTTTCATGGCAACTTCAGCGGCTTGTAGGTCTGAAATAACACCAAGTTCTCTTACAAAGTTGTCTACTGAGGTTCTGTGAGGGACGCAATCGAGAAGAACACCCAATCTCTGTGATAAACTACTTACTATAGGGGAGATAGAAGAATGTGGGGCTTGGTATAAAAGACAATTAAAAAACAATCTAGTCATTACATCATAAGTTTATTTTTTTTTAAGGGACCTAGCTTTATTTTCTTTTAATTCTTTAATTTCATCTTCAAGATGTAATTTATCACTTTGAAGGGATGTAATGATTGCGTCCCTCTCAGCAAGTTCTTTATTATATGAGGATTTAATTTTATTAACAAGTTCTTGGTGAGTTTTTTTGTGTGCTAGATGCTTTTTACATTTGAAACATTTTCTTTTTAGAGATTGAATTTTAGATACATGTAATTTACCTAGTAGATTTTTTATTCTTTCATTTTTTCTTTTTATAGATTGTCTTAGAGTTTTAATAAGGGTTGGCAGGGAGTTGATTTGAGATTTTAATAAACATATTTTTTGTCTATATTTACTTTTGTCTTCACTTCTTGCCTGTGACATTAAAGAAAGGCGTCTTTTTAATGTTCTTCTACGAGGGGTTAATTCATTATTGCTTCTTAAATTTGATGAAACAGTATTTAGTTCAGTTGGCTGATTAATATTTGAAATATCTAGAGCTTTAGTTGGAGTTAGATCAGGGTTAGGAGCAGTTGTGTTTGGTAATGGAGTTAGATCAGGGTTAGGAGCAGTTGTATTTGGTAACTGATGAAAAATTTCACAAGATTTTTTAGATTTCCGGCAAATATGTTGTAATTTTTTTTTTTTTTACTTTTCAATGGTGTATTCAATTAAATTGTGAACTTTTTGAGTTAAAACTGGAGTAAAGAGAAATCCAAATGTGGAAGCAACAATTTCAGCTGTTGATGTTTTGGAGGATTGATTTTGCAAATAAATGAGTAGTACATATCCTTTAAGGCATAGTTTATTAGTATCATCAGATGCAAGTTGTGAGTAGTTAAAATTTTCAAATAGAAACTTGTACAAAACAGTGTCTTCCACATTTTTAAATGATGAAAGCTTTCTTTTTCTTTGTCTTGGCATGATAGTAATCTGATAGTAGCTTATAATTAGGATGTGTTAAAGAAGAGTCCAGTAAACAATCATACAAAATTCTTGTTAAGTCTTGATATTATATTTTAATGTAGATCTACATCAAGTAATTATTTAAACATTGAAGTAGCCTAGATTAAGAAAATAAAAAAGAAATATTAAATGTATATATCTAATATACTGAGATATTTATATTTTTACAACTGACACTAAAATTGTATACAATCTTGAATAAGTATCACTAGTGATACTTAAAGTAATTTAATTATATAAATTTTAAAAAATCCACGAGTCATAAAGAAAAATAAGGTATTAAGGTCGATAGATACAATTTTTAAATTGTCAATTACCATCATTTAGAAAAAAAACCAACTTATACAGGCCTAATTAGTCACTATTTAAAGTAAATTTATATATAAACCAATATAAAGATTTAGCATGATTTCTTTATTTCTTTTTTTTTAAAAAAAAATAAATTCTATATCTAGATACTCTTTTAATAGATCTAGATCTATATAAAGACAAACTAGACATATAATGTAAAGATAATTATATTCTATATAGCTACCCAGTATAGATATAACAAGACAGTGAATGCACCGCAAAGTTATATTATAGATTTACTATAAATGGGAAGCGTAGTTGAGAGGCCAAGTGCACTTGAACTTGGCTTGGCTACCTAGAAGGGGGCTCGAGGTTTGACACCCGATTTGGGCAGAGTTGTGTTTACTGAGCGGCTAAAGGCAGCACGGAAAACCAACTCCTAGATACCCCCTCCCCCCCCCCCCCCCCCACTGGTCCACAAATGAGATTGGACCAAAAGCGCTCAGAGCATGCTATAAGCATAAAAGTAGCACTATATAAAAGCTATAAAAATAATATATAATATTGGTAGATGGCTGTCCAGCCATGCGGTTTGCGCACTGGACTGTCATTTAGACTTATCAATTGTCTACGGTTCAAACCATGCATGCTCTATTTCCCATTGGAAAAGAAAGTATATTATCTTCAACTCTGAAGGTATATCCGAAACATGCAAACATTTTATTATGATTATACTCTGATTCATCTTGACCTGTTATATCTAAATTCGTAATATATACTATCTATTACTATTATAGATCTATATCTAGATGATGATTTAATCCACTCAAATTGATATAATACACAATATGGATCAATGGATAATTTCCTATACTCTATATATTATATATATGATATATAATGATAATCATTATCATCACAAAAATCATTTAATTTTAGCTTATATATCTAGATTTAGTAATATTTGAGTAATAGTAAAATATATATATAATATAGTAATATAGAAACTTTAGTTTCCTATGTGTAGTCTATGGTCTACACTTAGTAGACTCTAGTTATAACTTATTTATTGGGTTTAGATAACTTTAGTTTCCTATGTCTATACTTAGACTCTAGTTATAACTTATTAGGTTTAGATCATCATGACTCCTGATGATTGATTTAGAATCTAGATTTTAATTTAAGATAATTAGATATATCATAAAATCATATACACTATATAGATCTAGAGTAGAGTATAATTAGATCTAGATCTATAGTATTATACTATTCTATACTGACTATGACTATACTGTAGATTTAGATCTATTAGATAATTAGTATTGGAGTATTGCTAATAAATAATTATTAATATTTATTATGATCTCATATGATGATATGTCTATAAGTCCATAGTCTAGATTGACTAGATCTAATAATTCATCTAATCTACACTTTAGAATAATGTACCTAGTATTGATCTTTTACTAAGTCAATACTATATATAGATTCAACTTATTACTGAATAAACAATTTGATCTAGAATCTAGACCTAAATCTAGTATTTAGATCTAAGATCTTCCATTCTCAAATTGAATGTTTACACCTGACTACGGGGCAAAATTGTATTTTTAATCATGTGATCAAATAATTTATATTCGCCTTTTAACATATAACCTGTATGATTAAAAACTAAATAGGAGCATTAGTGCATTTTAAAAAATATAAAAACCATATAAAATAAATGCACAAATGCATATTCTACACAATGAAATAAATTTCAATGAAAGCAAAACACAGAAATGTATTTTTTTCCGCTAGAACTATACAATACGGCAAGGTCATGTCGATCTGTCCCATTGGACGCCATTTTGTAAACTAGCAACTCACGGTCACCTCACAGAAATAAAAATAGAATTAGATGTGCATTAGATAGGATAGTTACTTTTCACTGATTATATGGTTGCATTAATTAACTACACAAAAAACAAAGCTTCTAAACAAATAATTCAACCTACATTTTGTGGTAATTCTGCAAAAATGACAAACTTTTATCGAGATTATGTTAAAGAAATTTTTTTACATAAAAAATTTTTTTCTTGTCATTTTTTAAATTAATTATTTTAGAAAATATGTTCCCACTTCTAAAATAACAGTTGAAATCCTTTCTAACACAACTATTTATTTATAGTTAATTAAAAATCAATAGCACCATTACTTCAAATAAAAATAAAAGTTCTAAATGGCGGCACACTTTTCGCGCCACTCAAAATTAGTAAACATCCGGGGAATTTCGCATAGCTATATTATGTGACTTATGAATATCAGTGACAGTCTTATCATTGTGACTGTCTTATTAACTAAGTCTAAGTTATTTTATCTTGTCAAGAATAGATCCAAAACTAATCTGCAGACTACTCCTAGGCAAGATCCTGTTTCAGTTCATTTATTTACCGTTGCTATCACGGCAACAGGCGGCCACTTTTTGCCAGATGGACTTCGTTACTGATGCAAAAATAAAATTGAGGAAGTTTTTTTTGCTGCCAACTAAAAAATATAATTTTGATAAATAAATATAGATGGGTTAGTAAGTGTAGACCTATTTTATTTCATCAAAACATATATTTTCATTTTAATATATCGAGAATCTATAGCATTTCTATACATTTGTATGTGTTTTATAGCTCAAGTTTGTTAATAATAAAATGTTTATGTTCTGTCTTTCTCTGGCAATTATTTAATAAACTTTAAAAAAATCATCTCATGTTTCTTTTTTCCAATTTGCTAATGGTTCAATTAATATTGCGTGTGTGTGTGTCACAGATGATTTTCCCTATTATCCTATACGTGGACTTTTTTTTTTACATTTTGTTACAATTAATACGGGTATTTGAAAATAAAATATTTTAAAATTTTACTTACCGATTATCCATAAGCCTATTGTGATTAATGCCCCCCTACTTTCTCATTCTGGACTTGGGACCTGAGATGAACTCCAATTGGTGACAAGGCAGGGAGACCTAGGTCTCCCGTAGTGCCCTCGTAAGGAACTCTGCTGTTTGGCGTAGTGCCTCATAGCTTCCATACAAACATAGTGAACCACTGGATACATTTTCCCGCAGCTTGCTGAGCTGCGAACACTCTTGCAAGACGTGCGCCACCGTCTCTTCTGATTCTCCGCAGTGTCGGCAACAGGCATCAAAATTTGGCCGGAACCGGGCGAAGTACGCACCTATGGGGCAGTGTCCCCTATGCCACTGCGCTATTGTTGTTTGTTCCGACCTTTTTAGCCTCCACCACGGGTCCTCTCGATTTGGGTGACGCATGTGCTGCCAGACTCCCCTGGCAGTGTTGGAATCATCCCAGGATTTCAACCATTTTTCATGTACCCACTCTCGTATAACTGTGGTAGCCTGTTGGAAGGTACTTGGTGACTCGAAAGTGGGCACGGCATTGCCCCTCACGCCGCAGTGCAAGGGCACCCACTGCATAAAGATGACAGCTCCAATAAATAGGCGGATGTTATTTGCGGCGCCTAATGCCTCTTCCACCAATTTGGACTTACCCCCTAAGCCAGCCATGGCAGGACTGGGAATCGGTAACTATTACAACAGTTGTCGCAACGGTTATCTTTTCGCGCAGTTTTTGGAGCAGGTAATTGAGTGTATTGGTTAATTCGTTAATTCTGCATCAAAGCTACATGTGGCGAGGCTTGTCTGGTTCGTGTTCTGGGTAACAGATATAGGCCCCATACCCAGCTCTTACGGAGTCCTTCATGACCGACCCGTCTGTGTAACAGTAGATGGAATCGGCCGGGTAGGTCTTTAATGTGTCCAATGCCATTTTTCCTAGAAAATCCGGGTGTGTGTGTCGTTTTGTGGCCCCCTCCAACCCGTGTATAGTGAAATTTATGGGAGGGATGGGCTGTCTCCTCCAGGGCGGGCACGTGCTTATCCGTCGGATTGGGACCCGGTCAGTGGAGAGGCCAGCTTGAGCACTCAAATTTGACGCGCAGTGCATAAATGATGTCCATTTTATCCTGTTTTTTACTCTCCACTGAGTGACTAATGTATGGGTCGGGAGCCCTGGTTCGCCCCTTTGGTAGCGTTCCAGGGCCGTTAGCACGGCGCGCTCTCTCCTCAGGCTGAGAGGAGCCACGTTGGACATGATTTCTGCAGCGGAAGTTGGGCTCATTCTATAGGTGCCGCAAATGAATCTGAGAGCCTGGGCCTGTACACGGTCACCCACCTCTTAGCCCCTCCCAGCCCGCTCCCGCAGTTTCAGCCCCATCTTCTCACCCCCCCCCCCCCCCGGCCTGCTCCTGCAGTTTCACCCATTTCAGCTTCAGTGACTCTAGTCTAGAGGCTAGATTACAGACAGTCATTGTACCTGGTATATATCTATCAAAGTTAATAAATATTTATGACATTCTTTTCTATAAGGACATAAGCTGTTTATAGCGTGTTCTAGGTACTATGCAACAAGCCTCATAACACACAACAATTATTTCAACTTTGTTAAAAAATATTACAAGTTGTCAGCACCTTAAATCTTTATCAAAACATTTAAAATGTAGCGCATTTATCTATACAATAATCCCATCATATCTATTTAAATTCAATTTTTATAGCATAAAAAATCGGTACCTAGATTTACGCTTTTTCGTGTTATTACTGTCATTCTAATTTAAGAATAATAATGTATACCCCCCCCCCCCCCCCTTTTTAAATACTTCAACCAATATAGCATATATTCCTATTAATTCTATTTGTTTTATTTTCCTTCTCTTCCTAACATGTTTTAGCTCACTGTATTAAAAATCAAGTAGGTTATCCCCCCTTAGAAATATTTCTTTTAGTCTTGATCCAACAGCTAGACAACGCAATAAAAATCTGGCCTGCACCAATATGGCTGCCTACAGATGTAAATAAATGAACTGAAACAGGATCTGCCCTACTCTCCTATACTAGGCTACTACTACTATTGCCTATACTTATACTGTCTATAAGCGTATCACTATCAGTAGTATCAGTCTTTCAGTAATTACAGTAGTCAGTATCACGAGTATGACTAAATAAGAGATCTAGACCTATACGAAGACTCTAGAAAGTATGTATGAGTAATAATAAAGTAATGTTAATATGAATACAGATAATATTATACTGTCAATAGTATAGATCTATCTATACTAGTACCGGTATCTAGAATCTAGATCATTATGATCTTATTTATAATCTTACTCTTAACTCTTAGATCTAGATCTATATTGACTATATTATACTACTATTACTAGCCTATATATATATATATATACATCTACTAATTATATAGTTCGTCCATCGTGGTTCAATGATGACCACTTTGTCATCCAGGGGACTGAGGGTTTTGAACTGGGGTTTTATGCCTCCTATAATGTGGCTGGTGAGCCCGAAATGTTCGGCTGCACACTGGGCAGGTTATTCCAGCTGGAGCTAGTGCCATTGGCCTTGCTTTTCTTCTCTGGCGTTTTTCTTCTGCCAGCTTGGTTCTCTTTTCCTCAGCAACCTGTGCGCCAGTTTTCACAGCGCAACGCCATGATACTCTGTCATGTGCCTCTGTCTCCCAGGTGGCTGAATCTATGCTGAGAAGCTTTGAGGGTGTCCCTGAAGCGCTTTCTTTGACCACCTTGTGAGCGCTTTCCTTCGCTTAGTTGGCCATACAAGAGTCGTTTAGGGATGCGGTGGTCTTCCATTGTGCATACGTGTCATGCCCATCGCAGCTGGGACTGCATCAGGATTGTGTGGATGCTTTGCAGACCCGCTCTTTGAAGGACTTTAGTATCTGGTACTTTGTCTTGTCATTTGACATTCAGTATTTTTCTTAGACATGTCATGTATAAGTGGTTCAGTTTATTTGCATGTTTTCTGTCCACTGTCCACGTTTCGGAGGCATAGAGCAATGTAGGGAGGATGACAGCTCGATAGATCCCTAGCTTTGTGTTTGTGGTGATACCTCGTCTGTTCCAGACATTTTTAGGCAGTCTGCCATATGATGCACTGGCCTTGGCGATACGCAGGTCGATTTCATTATCAATCTTTCCATTTCTGGAGAGTGTACTGCTAAGATATGTGAATCTGTCCACTGCGTTTATATCATGCCCCGGACGTCTTGACCTAATCTTGCTTCTGGAAAATGATGGGATTTAAGGTGAGAGAGTGTCTACTAATTATACCTTATCTTACTAACTAGATCTAAAACTACTCTATGACTGTACTCTACTAGAGACTCTTCTAGTATAGTTATAGTCTAGTCTCTAGGCCTTACTAGTCAATTAGTACTACAAGTCTTTATCAGAGTGAACTGACTCTATATTATTAATATGGGCAAAGGCCTGGTGGGCTGGTAATGTTCAGAATGGGCCACTTTAAATGTCAGTATCTGATAAGTCCTGTAAATGTAATTGCCCTGCCTTTCGTTTTATAAAAGATCTTTACAGACACAAGCTTAGCTGTGTAATACTAGCCACCTATTCCAATATAAGATAATCATAATAGATTTAATAGATTCACTTATAGAAATTAACTAGTAAGTAGTTCTTGATGTTATGAGGTAGTATCGTTTAAAGCAGTCTGTAGATCCACTGTTACAAAAATAGACTCATAGATTGTTTTGTCAAATGTGCATTATTTAATTGGGTTGGTAGGTTCGTCGCAAGATCCAAGTAGAATTTCTCAACTACGAAGTCATTCATAAATAACAATTATTATTTAATCAGTTAAACATGTAACTAAATATAAATTGAAAGGAAAAGGTAAAAAATGAGATAAATGCAAAAATTGCTGGAATCTGCTGCCAAGATATAAATTATATATATCAGTGGTCTTCAACCTTTTTGGCCTACCGCCCCTTTTTTGAATTTTTTCTTTAAAAAAATCCGCCACGCCCCCCTCTACGAAAAACAGTTATAAAGAAGCTTGAGAAGGCAAATTTGAACAAAATATCATCTATCTATTAATTTTTATGCTGTCAATAACACTTATCCCGCTTGGGAGATGACCGCATGCCAAAGGCGATTGTTGTGAACTCCTTGGCCTATGACTGACGAGCTTTGAGGAGGACTGAGTTACAGAGGTGCCCCCCTCCCCTGTGAGCGCTATAAAGATTTATTCAGGCGCCATTTCACTCTCACTGGCATAGAGGAAAGTACCTGGCAGCATTCTCTGGCAGCAGATAGCCTCTGAGAGAAACAGTTCGAGAGCTCTTACAAAAACTGCAGGACAAACATTTGATACTCAAAGAACCGCTTTGTCTGCATAAAATGCGGGAAAATATGTAGGCCGCAGTTGGGTTTGCGTAGTTATGTGAAACACTGGACTCAGCCGTAATCTTTGGAATTAAAGGCAAAAACAGACAATATTATCATTATGCAAAAATTATGTCAAATAATTTGCAGTGATTACATACAAAAATTAATTGTAAAGACTTTCTTTCAAATCCTAAGAATAGTCTCCGTTTAAATTTTTGAATATTTGTTCCTACTGTTTTAAGGTTTAATTGTAAATTTAATTTTATTTTTTAATATAAATATTATTATTGCTGAATTCACTACAAAATGAAATTAAGCTAAAGCTTGTGCCTCCTGCAGTCTGACAATTTTAGAAATTTCAAGCTTTAAGTTAGCCAAGGCAAGGAGAAGGTCTCCTCTACTTGCTACATCCAGTCTATTTCTTTGCTCATTCATCAGGTTTGTTACCCACTAAATCTAGGTTAACCATGTATGTTTAAAGGAAAGCCAAAATATAATTCCAATTTAAACCACAGTTTTTTAATTTTTCTGAAACATCTAAATGCAGCCACATCTCTGTTGTGCCTCCAGGGGCGTAGCTAGGAATTTCCATTGTTTGGGCGCCAGGGGCTTGACATTTTTGGGGGCCGCTGCATTTTGCGTAATATTTAATTTAATTAATTAAAAAAAGCACTAATTTGAGCCCCCCCTTTAATGGGGGCATGGAGATTTTCAAATTTCCACCCTAGCTACGCAACTGTGTGACCCCTATGTTTACATTCTTTTTACTGAAGACATAGTTTAGTAAATCTATTTTTTCATGCAACTCTTTGAACGTCAGTAACAGATGTTTAATAATTGTCATTTATATATATTTTTTTAAAATTTTAGCATCTTAATTTCTTCATAGAGCATTGTTATGTGAATTGCATAGATATTGGTGTCCTTGGGCAGTTCTTCTTCTGCTTCTTCGTTCTCATTTATATGTTGGAGTGTTCAAATGACTAGACCAATACATGAGATGAACTGTGCAGTGGTTTCCAAATCAGGGAGCACTCCATATAGTTTTCTGTCTATTGGGGTGTTTTGGGGCCAGTGTCTTATACGGGCCACTTGGTGAAGAGAGTAGTTTTGGAGGACGTGGTCGCATTCTCTGGTGATACTCCACATGGGCAGATTTCACTGGTTTCAATTTTGAGCTTCCGGTACATGTGTTGTCGCATTCTGTTGTGTCCGGTCCTGAGTCGAAGGATTAGACGTTGGTCTTGTCGGGATAGCTTATAGTAAGCGCCATCTTTCTTGTGATTTGGATGAGAGCTCATCCATTTCTCATTTATTTTATTTACAATTAATTTCTTCAATTCTTCTGGATAGACTGCAGAGGTTATTTGTGAGTTAGTTCTCTCACTCTTGGCGAGTGTGTCAGCCTTCTCATTTCCTTCTAGTTCAGCGGTTCTCAACCTTTTTTGTTCGGCGACCCCTTATTATAATCTCCCGCTCTATTACGACCCCCACCCACACAGCACTATAAGAATAGACAATAACAATCCATACGTTCGATGGTCTTAGGCGACCCCTGGCAAATCGTCAATCGACCCCCTAGGGGGAAGCGACCCATAGGTTGAGAACCGCTGTTCTAGTTGTATATAAGCTGGTATCCATTGAATAACAGTTTTTTTGCTGTTGTTGTTGAGTTTTGTAAGTGCTGTTCTGAGGTTTTTTAATATAAGAGGAATCAGAGTTCTGCAAGCTTTGGAGGGTTGTTTTCACATCGGTTAGAAAGACAATCTGACTGTATGGGGAACTTGGATGATTGCTAGCATGGTAGCAGCTAGTGCTAGTGCTTCCCTTTCTGCTCTGTGACTGTCAGAGAGCTCTCCAGTTGCAATGGATTTTTCTAGTTTTCCTCCATCTGGCCATTTGATGAGTATTCCAGCTCCTCCATTTGTGGTGGCTTTATGGGATGAGCCATCCGTGTAAACTCTGATCCACTGATTGCTAGGATAATTGGTTTGTAGAAAACAGTTCACTTTTTCCTTGAGCTCTGTTGGTCTGTAGTCAGATTTTCTTTTTATGTTTTCAATATGGTCCCTTATAGTAGGAAGAGGGCTTTCGTCCCAGGGTGGAGATTCATTATAGTGTATCGAGGATTCCAGAGTAATTTTTTCAAGTTGGTGTTTCTTTTTTAGGTTTAGAGATTCCTGTATGAAATTGGTCCTTTTGAGACAGTTTTTTGAGCCAGTTTTGTGGATTTTTGTTCTGAGTGGGTGCCTCTCCAAGGTTTCCAATTCAATGAATTGGGAAAGGATTTTTTTTTTTTTTTTTTCATCCAGAGAGATCATGGCAGCGGTTTCCTCCATAGCTCTTATGGGTGTTGTTTTGATTGCTTTTGTCATTATCCTTAGACCTTGGGCAGTAATTCATTTGTCAACAAACAAGTTATGTGAGATTGTAAAACTCTTTAAAGTAGATTTAATATCTCGATAATAGAGAAAATGATATCAATAAAAGTCAATCTCTTTCCTAGCAGTCGAAGGTTTGTTTCATTCATTTGTGTTAGATGCCTACCATGTAAAACAATTTTTTTAGCCTGCTTTAAGTCATCGCCAACCGTTGAATCTTCCCGTTTCTAAAAAAAAAAGTATTTAAGAGCTTAAAAAAACGAGCTTAATTAACAAACTCCTTTCGAAATCCAGCGAACTTCAGTTTACAACAAGAGTCTAACACCTTTTTCATCATTTGTTTCACAAAACTGTTGAAAGATGCATTTATTTTCGGCATGGGTTTGTATTTTATTTACAGTTTTATAATTAGATTCAAATAGAAATGAATTTGTGGGCTAAACTTTTCTAAAGATGTTGCGTGTGTATCATAACTCACAATGTGAATAGTGAATAGATTTGTTCTTTATTCTATATTACCTGTGAAGTCATTGTAGCGTCCAACCATTGATGGCTTCCTATATGTTATCATAAGCTACATAACTAGACAATTTTGAAATATTTCATCTCTAACAGAAAAAAAGTCTTTTTGTGTTACATATGTTTTAAAATAAATTTAGTTTTAATCAATTTTTCATTAATATCATAAGAATTTTTAAAAAGCTATGCATTTTTCTAAGAAGCCATTGAAACATATCCTGCTTTGCCATTTTTTATTTTTAATATTGTTTTAATTGTAGATTTTTATAATTGTTCATGAATATTCTTAAATTATTTTTGGATATCGCTATATGTTCGTGAAGCCGACTTGGTTTCATAACCTCATCTGAAAGTGCCATCAAAGTAGAATTTACTTTTTTTCTAGTGGCAATTCACTAAATCTCAAGGAATTATTACATGACACACCAGTGAGTTCTTGTAACAACATTTTATCAATGTTTTTGTTTTTAAAAAGTTAAATTATTCTAATATGTAATGTTTTTTGCAATTAAAATTTACATATCAATATATGTTTATACCCGCAAGATCCAAGGACAATAAATACTCTCCAATTATAGCAAAAGAGTAAGAATTTAAAAATAGAAAATAGGATTCCCGAACTCAATTATTTAATGCTGTTTCTGTTCTTAAATTAGAAGCAAGTTAACTATAATTTGTCTATATTTAGTTTCCCAGCTTTAATGTTGAAGAATTTTAAAATTTGTTTTGTTTCAGAGCACCTTTAGTTTCTTCTTTCTGCCTTTATGCCCAGCGCCCCCTTACCGCCTAATTTGTGCCCAGCCTCCCCCTACTGCCCCTTTGGCTCTCAGCATCCCCCAAAATCTTGAAAACGCCCCCATCGAAGACCACTGATATATATATATATATATAGCATTAAATAACAGATTTCCTCACCAGTATGGTACAAAAAATTCAGGAACCTTTTGAATCTGGCAAGAAAATTCACAACTCTATTTACTCCTGGAGATCAGCCAAGTTAGACAACGTAGAAACACTAACTCATGTTAACAGAGATGCAGACTTAAACGCTCACATGCTTGTATAAACATCTGCACTTTTAACTTCCATTGTCTTTTATCAATTAAGTGTCTCTACATTCGATCATGAAACAGTTGTGGCTTGCAAGTTTTGCATCGATAATGTTATTTATTGTTGACTTCATGGGCTTCCCCCCAGCCAGAAAAAAAATCCCCCCTCCTTTTAAGTTTAAAACTCCCTACCAGAGAGTTTTGAGGTTAAAAACCCAATCACCAATATTAACTTAAAGCAAACTACAGTCACCAAATCCTATGAATGTAACCAATAGGGGTTTTTAGTTTAAAAAATCCCCCTTTAGAAGGTTTTGAGTTTAAAACCCCCTAACAGATGGTTTGGACGATAAAACTCCCCTTTTTGATAAAAATTGGTCTACATTAATAAAGTGTAGTGAATAGCAGATTTGGTTTTGACCTACAATTTTTTAATAGATGAGTAGCAGGGTAATGTGCTCTAGATACCTCAGAATATGCATTTTTTAGTTTTAAATTCTGGAAATAATGCTTGGCTCGCAGCACTCCCCCAGACTCCCTACTGTCTTTTCACTAACTAAAGGAAGAGGCTATTCTAGGGTACAAAAAAAAAACGTCTGAAAGAATGAAAATCATCATGACCAAAGAACCTTTGCAAGGTTTCATGTTAATAAAGATGTTCACAAGAAATGGTTTTATTTTACATGTTTTGGATGTTCCTTCAAGAGTGAAGATTGTCACATCCTAGTCTAAACCTCCCACAGAAAATGGGGGATAGTGGTAGGCAGGGTTCGAGTCTGGGACCATTCAGGCGACACTCCAAAGCGCATACTATATGGCTAGGCAGCCATCAAGTGTTTTGCTTTACTCTTTTAGTTGTATCAAAAACATCATGTAATACTTAAGATTAAGATTGCTATTGTACTGTAGATTTTTGTTTACAAAATGAGAGTTCCTATAGCCTCTTTAGTCTAAGACAATACATTATGTAAACTCATATTTGAATGGATGGGTTCAGGTACCTTGGCTATATTAATAATTAATAAATAAATAATTTAGATGAAGTTGCTTTTTGTTTAGAAAAATTTGATAGCGTATGCACTCTCTAAATTTAATGTAGACAATGTACATACATTTTTTATTTCAGCTCTTTTTCTTTTCATAAAATACTTAGATCTAGCAGATTCAAAAGAAAAAGATGGCCAGCAGCCCAATTTATGGTAATTTCATTTAATACTTTTACTCTCATGTATCATCATATGCAACTGCTTGCCCACAAGGAGCTTTTTGGGGAAAAAAAGGATGAAGCCTTACTACAGAGGCAAACTAAAAACTAGATCTACAATTTATTTTATAATTATAAAATCTGAAAGTCATTGGTTTAAAACTACAAGATCTCTATTAAGTATAATAATAATTATATATATATATATATATTTCTCACACTGAGTCTCCCACTCTCCTCAGTCCAATATGCCATGACTACTGTCTTTTGACCAGTGAAAATGCTTTTTTAAAAGAAAAAGTCACAGATCTTGAGGATTCTGAATAACATTGTTGTTTTTTTAAAACATCATTGAATATACAAGACCCTAATATGTGGTATAAGAAAGTGCCTTTATCTTTATCTTTCTAAGTATTTTTATTAGGTTGCGTTTTTCTATTTGAAAAATATGGTTCAGTGTTTTATGAATTATTGCTATTTCACTTTTTAGTCTTCTGTCCTGAAGTGTCTCTAATTTTAGGGATTTTTACTAATGATGTTACTCTAGTCAAATATTCCTTTGTTATAATCTCCTATGTTTTCAACTTGGTTAAAATTAAATAATTTGTCTTTGTCTCCTGGGGCTGAGAATGGTTTAATTGGTTCAAATTACCATAAGCCTTTAGCTTGCAACTGAGAACTTTTAGTTCAAATCCTAATATGGATCCAAGGAACAAAATTTAAGGGTTTAATTTTTCTTTTTACTTCTCTCAAATTAACTTACAAAATGAAGATCTCATCCTTACAAATGTCCAAAGCACAAAAAAGAAGAGTTCATCAATTTTATACTCAGATATTTAAACATTACAAATATATTAACCATTGAATGCCCACTGTGTTTCTTTTATTCTAGAGGCAGATAATGACCACATTATGATAAAATTAATTTTACCCAGTGGAGATGTCAAAGAGAATTTTGTGATTAGAACCAAATCTAAAGTTGGCAGGGTATGAATCTTATTTCTCAATGTTCTATTTATCTATTTCTAAGCAAATGTTATGCAGAGCGAAATGTTAGTATATATTGCAATTGTCTTTATGTTTATGAAACATAGCAAAAGGAACTAAATCATTTATAAACAAGTTATATTTATAATCACTCAATTTATTGAAATTGAAAAGCCCCTAAAGAATTTACTTTTCCATATTACCATTTAAAAAAAAAATATATATTATACAAAATTTTCTACTTTTTCAAGAGAATTTAAGAAATAAATGTATTTATAATGTACTTTGTCGACTGTTAGCTTAGGGTAGATCAAGGGTGGCAACCTTAAGTTTCCATTCACCAATTTTTTCATTTCTGATTCAGATGGGCCACTTAAAATATTTTACAAATTTCACTACTTTAAAGTATGGGGTCATTTATACATATTTGGTTTGTTATACACATTTGTGTAGAGTAGAGGAGGGGATTTAAGGCCAAATAAACTTTATTAATTAAGTCTGTCTTTGTTAACATTTTTAGTTTGCATTTATAATTTTAATTTATTATTTCTGTATGACATATAGACTAATTATAGTCTATGTACACGTTTTCCTAATTTTATTCAAATATTTCACAACTGGTGGCCACAACTTGCAAGTTATAAAGTGTTCCCCACACAACCGCTAAGGCAGTAATATCTCAGAAGAGGAAGCTAAAATTCTTTTAAACAACATTACCTTTCCAGTAACTCTACCAGTGCTTTACTGTTTAGTTTGCTTTATTTAATTGATGATTTCCTAGACCTGACTTTGTTTCCTCAAATATGTCTGACCATCTGTTTTTTTCTTAGAGTGACTTAATTGAGGCTAATAAGTTCTTCGAAAATGTTGAAACTATCATGTTTTTTTTCTAATAACAAAAAGCTTGAATAGGTAACATAAAAAATGTCCAAAGCTAATGAAAAGTAAGAGAATACATATTGACAAAAAATCCAATGCTAACAATTACATTGGTCTGATCAGTTTTATAAACATATTTGGGCATCATAATAGCCAGTAGGGAGTCTGGGGGAGTGCTGCGAGCCAAGCATTATTTCCAGTATTTAAAACTAAAAAAATGCCCCACTTTAATAGTACAATGCTCCACTTTTGGCGCATGATCCATTGGTTGGGCACCCCTTGGGTAGATATTATAAATGCTAGAGAAAAAAATTATGGAACCTTCATAACACTATTTTTCAGTTTCTGTATTCTGTGTCATAAATGCAACATTAACTTTTAAAGTCAATCTTTAGTTTACTAATGAAATTCTGTTTTTTTTTTTTTTAAACTATAATCTTTAAATAACAAAAGATAGATCATAAAATAAAAACTTATTGAAAATGTATAATTTACATTAGATTTTCAAACTATAGTGTCTGTTTAGTGTCATAGACCTACAAGTATTTATTAACTAAGTATTTTGTTTTATACTTGTTTTCTACATTTTGGATATTCAGAAGTGAAGATTATTATGCTTTACCCAAATATCTTACAGGCTGACATTGAACAGGGTTTGAACTTAGACCATTTTGATGGCAGTCCTTCGCTTCATTCCTTTGAATTAATCTATATATTAAGTAAAGTAAAGTACCCCTTTCAGACCTTGTGGTCTATAGGGCAGATGATGTAAAGGTCATCTGTTTCTGTGGCCCATGGTTAACCAACCGCCTTTACTTTTCCCTAACTAATGTCAGGTACCCTTTAGAGCTGGGTGAACTCAGAGGTGCCCAAAGATCCCGAAATTAAAAATCCCAGTCTTCACCAGGATATGAACCCCTGTTCAGATGCCAAGCGCTTTACCGCTCAACTACAGCGCCTCCTAATCTATATATTATATAAGTATTTTATTTTTTTTTGGACGTTTTGATAACTTCCAGTATTACACATCTTCTAGGAAAAGAGTAGAATTATTGCTGAAGCACAGGTCATGTCACCCCTAGAAAAGGACCTAAGGCTAGTAGCTTTACTGATTGAAGGAAAAGAATTGGAATTGATGGATGACAATGACATGAAGATGTACATAAAAGATCTAAGTTGTTGTTCTGGACTTGAGTTAAGAGATAAAAAGTAAGTAGGCTTAAAACAAAACAAAAAAAATAGACCTGAACAAAATAACATTTTAAATGTCCCTTTTGACATAATTTTCCTTGACTTATTTATGTAATTTGTATTGTTATTATTACTTGGCATTTTTATAAGTGGGAATACTAATGTAATAGTTTATGATTTTTTAAATTAGTTTCAATATATAGGCCTATATTTAAATATAAATATATATATATAGAGAGAGAGGAGAGACATAATAATATTTGTATGTATTATAGGTCTATTATGTCTATATATTTTTTTCTTTGTTCAGCTATACACAATAGTAGATTACACATGATTGCAGCCATTATATCATATATTGTCACCATTGAAATGTTAATTTTATATACTTTTTTTTTTGAAAGCTCATCATTGTCAAGTGGTTTCACTGTAAACCCTGAAATATTTGGATGCAAAATGAGGTCAACATTACAATAGAACAACTTGCAGACTTTTTCAGCGTAAAAGTATATATTTTTTATAATTTGTTAAAAATAAAAATGCACATAATTTAATGTGTGTACTTGTTTTGAAATATTGATCCAGAAGAAAAAAAAACAAACCATAGAATTGATATTTTGTTGAAAGAACTTAAAAGTGCTACACATATAAGAAGAAAATCTTTTTTTTTGCAAGTTGCACTTATTGAATTCTATTGAATCTGTGATTATTAAAATAATTACATGCCTTACAAATTAAATTTTTATTACATTTTTATTTTATTTAAACTCAATTTTAGTTTGTTGTGTCATCAAAAATCATTCTTGATCTATAGTTTGATTATGTCTATACAAATCTCACTGTTTAAACATCTTCATTGTTATTTCTTTGCTTTTTTTTTTTAATGAGAATATTTTCTTGCATACCATAATTGAGAAGTAATTAATTTTCAACATTTTGACTGCCAATCATTTTACTGTTTCAATTGTATCCCTGTCCCACTTTATCTGTGTTATGCCATTTTCTGAAAAGCTTTTTTTAATTATTGTTATTAGGTATTACAAATTTGAGATTTTCATTGTATTTTACTTATAATATAATATAATATCAGGGACAAGGTTTTCATTCTGCCTTAGGGTACTCAGCAATCACTGCTTGAGTCGGGACTCAAACTTGAGCCCCTTGATAGGTAGCCATGTGGTTTATGCCAATTAGTCACACATCCCACTTTGTCTTGCTATCATGCTTCATCATGTCTTCAAAGAGTTGTCCACTTGTCCCTCTCAGAAGTCTGTTTCTGCAAAGAGCTCTTGTTTCTTTCTATATATAATATAACCAAAGACCCGCGCAATCTTTTAAAGGCAGGAGTATGGATTATTAATGATGTTCTAGCTAATGTCTATATAGATGTCAATGTCAAAGCTTAATATGGAGATGGTGTGTACTAAAAGCAGTTTTTTTCATTGAGCACAAGGAAGAAATGTGCAGTCCTCTATGGGATCACTTTAAGTAGGCCAGCTTACTTTACTGATATTTTTTGTTTTGTGATAAATTATTCCAAATTAGTTATTCCAAATTAATGTTTTATTAGCACACAAATTTATCTCACTTTTTTTTTTTTATCTTTCAAGCAATATACAAAAAAAAAAAAAGAAATTGTACAAACTTTTCTCATTAGTGTAATGTATATGTAATTGAAGATCACCCTGGAATGTCATCAAGATTTAAATTAGAATGCAGATATATGTATTATTCAGATATTTGTATAACTAAACAATTGTGTAAAGTATTGTAAGACACTTTATTAAGTGTTGAAAGTTGTTTCTGTATGTATCTTAGCACAAATATTTATGGAACATTTCTGAAGAAGTTGAACATGAAAAGTGTTCTATATCAATGTATTAAATAATGAATAGACCAGTAGCTGTGGGGGTTTTGTTTGTGACATATGTATGAATGTCATTACAAGTTGCATCCCTTTGGAACATTTCCTGCATGCAGCCCTTTTTAATGTGATGAGGCAAAATAGAAGATGGATGTCAGATTGAGAGCAGATGTGGATTTTGGTAGTATATAATGTTCTAAAAGTATCTTAAATAGATTTTTAGAAATTTTATCATCAGAATAATTATAATTTTTAAATTATTTCTCATTAAATTATAAATAGTTATGTATACAAGCTCTCAACTTAAGGAAGATCTACTTAACTGAAAGATATATTTTCTTATATTGTTTAATAATACATCTATATCAATGATAGTCTCTCACTTCATTCCTCCACGTTTGAATACCCTATTTCCCCACATATAACCTGCGAGTTATACAAGTTTAATGCACGAATGTCAGCGGTGCAGGGTATACAAAGGTGTGGGGTTTACAAAATTTATTTTACCAATAAAGATAGCATAATGGAATCTATGGACATAGCGGTGGTTTTATACACTTCTTTTAGTTAGCTGTGTAGTTTTGAAATATACATTCGAAAGCTGTAAGAATTACTTATTATAAAGCTCAATAAAACATATATTACTGATGTAGCAGAGAATTATTAATATATTAGTGTGTAGGTTGTAAGATTTTAAAAAAATATTTTGTAATATGTGTATGCATGAAAATACAGTATGTTAATTCATCTAAATGGAGCAAGAGAATGATAGAGCTCAAAATATAGATGCAGGTCTTACTCCAACTCCCACTGATATCTGATCTGGCATTTGAAATATGAGATAGGTTGCATAGGGAAATTATATGCAATTAAATCATGCTTCTTGTCACATGACCTGGTAAGCTATTCAGAACATAAGACCTTTACACCCTCTGCCCCTTTTCTTTGACTCAATAGGGCAGTTTATGCTAGGCAATGTAGTATAATTGCTGCTGTTTAACCTATATATTTAAAAGAAAAGTTTTAGACAGATTGCTATTTTTAACAAGATTTTTTCTTTACAGGCTTTTGTAGACTTGTTTCAATCTTTAAATATATTCAATAGACCAAAAACCCATATGCTAGGCCTTATGTTTTAAATAAAGGAGAGAAAAGATTGCTAATGAAGTAAAACATTCAATTTTTTTATTTAAACAGGAGCAATATTCGTTTCAATGTATAGATGTTGGCTTACAATAATTTACTTGATTTATTAAATAACACCCCCCCACTCTTTAGAAGTTCAGTATTCTGATGTAGGCTAGTTTTATCAATCTTTAGAGAAAAAAAAAAGCACCAAAAATCTTGTCACAAACTTAATTTTCTTTTTGTTTTGAAATATATCATTGTCTGTCAATGTTTTTTTTAGTTTTTGTAAAGCTTATATCAATTCACTCTGTCATGCTATTTCTACCACACCCAATCTTAGATCAAGCTGAATTTTTGCACAATTATTTCTTTTACCTGCTAGCACAAGAATCAATAAAAAAAAACACCAATTAGTTAATTAATTTAGTTACTTATACATAATTAAGCAATACATAATTATCTTTTTTTTTTTTTTGTCTGTATTACATAAGATACTTAGATCCTCCCACACTGTTTGGCGCTTTGGGTGGCAAGTTGTCATCACAAAGTTCTGTCACTGGCAATGTCTTTCTCCCTCCCTCCCCCCCCCCCCCCCCCCCTTTCCAACAGGTCGAGACAAGTGATAGGATTATAGCGTATTGAGAAAGCAAAAAAAAAAGGGAAAATTGTGCTAAACAAAAATTATTTTTTTTAAAATATATCTAGTGTTAGTGTAAATCTATTACAAATGACTGATCCGTACTAATTGAAACAACTACACTTAATTTAAGCTTTGTTTTTTTTAAAAACATATGTTTTTAGTATTTTACTTTTTAAATCATGTAATTATTTTTACTGAACTCTACAATATTGAAACTGTAAATGCATAAAATTTACGTCTATCTATAATATGAACTAATATTGCAAATCTGTCATGGAATCTTTATATTTCTCAGATGATAATAACAATTAAACAAGGCACTTGATTTTTCCACCCACATTTAAAAAATTCTAAAATCAATGTTTGTACATTATGCCATTGAGCACTTGATAATTTTAAAGCAACTCTATATGTTTATAAATTAAAACAAAAATATTTGCCTTCTTTGTCATATTGTACTTGTTCTACATTAATTGATGTTGAAATGTCACTATTCATGTTACAGCAACCATATACACGCATTGTTCATTGTACGTTTATATTATAATAAAATATTATGACTGATTACTGCACACAGCATTTCTGTTATTGACGGTAAATAATTGAGTGAGAACTTTTTTTTTCTTACTTGGTACCTGCTAATCTTTCTGCAAAGCATGGAATGGCATGTGTCTGTCCCAGGGGCGGACTGGCTATCAAAATCGGCCCTGGCATTTTCCATATAACCAGGCCCACAAATGGCATGTCATACTATATGTGTATTATATATGTAGATAAAGTTTGATAATGCATCGGAGACTGGATGTATGCTGTCGATGGATTACGTACAGTATCTTATACATGTATGTAGTCTGAAAACTACTAACAATACAATAGATGCCTTAATGGGTTTGAAATGAATATATTGTTTATCTCTGCACCTATATTGAAGCATATGGTGCGCACCAGGGCACTGTTTAGTGAATGTAGTTCACGTAATGTGACCTGTGTTAGTGGCAAGATAGAGAACCCTGTTTCAACCCTTTGCAACTTGAGGAGTGATCTCTCCATTGCTGAGGGAAGGCTTGGGTGATAAATTTGCGAATGCTGGGTTTCCCATACTTCAACAATCATCTCTCTTCCTTACTGACCAGATCCAAAGTGATGGAGAGGTGGATGGAGAGCTGTGATCTTATCAGAGTCCCCCTGCCTGCGGGGCTCCAGAACCGGATTTTTTGTTAGGATTCCTAAAACGATGCAAGAGCTGGAACGTGAAGAAGACTCTCAGCACTGTGCACGATAAGCGTTCATCGCCAGCTTGCCCATCACGACGAGAAGCAATTCTTCAGTAAAGTTATTGACAGTTTTGAGAACCACAGTCAACGTTTACAGTTTTTTGTGTTTTTTTTCGACCGTATAGGAAAACACAGGCCGCAAGGATTAAAATAACGTGTACAGTCAATAGTTTGTTCGCTTCTTTAGTTGTTTTGTTTTTAAATTTATTTCATGAAACAAGTATAAAAAAGGAGGGCTCACTAGCTCTTTTCTTTAGCAATCTGCGTAACTAGAAAGTGCTAAGAAAGTTAAAGCTACGACTTACGCCATAAGTCACAACTTGCAACCCCCTGCAAAAAATCTTGTGCCCCTGGGTAAGGCTATTAGTGGACGTAATTCCGGAGCTACATTCATATATTACGAGCATGCCACAAGCGGACACTTCACGTCAGTGTTGCCAGCCGGCTTAAGATTGAAAGTGTTAGCGTTAAAAACGCGAAAAAAAATACTTTAAAAATTCTGAGACGTCGGAAGTGTGGTCGAGAGGCTAAGCTTGAACTTGGCTTGGCTTGGCTACCTAAGAAGGGTTCGACACCCGACTCAAGCTGAGCGCCTAAAAGCAGCTCGGAAAACCTTCTCCCAGATACCCCCTCCCAACACACACTGGTCCAAATGATATTGGACCATAGTGCTCTGAATATCCTATAAGCATGAAAGTGCTATATAAAAGCTATTATTATATTTCCTCCTGGATGTAGTCCGTCCTGCCCTGCCTTAAATCTAGCCCTGATTATATAAAATAAAAAATAAATCCTCTTTCATTATGTATCGGATCTGACAGCGCTATATAAAACCAGTTCATTATTATAAGAATTGCCGTCATTAATGACTTCATACGAAGCAAAAGCTTACCATTAATTACATTAGCAATCCCCCCCCCCCCCCCCCCCCCCCAAAAAAAATAGTTTTTGGTTTTAGATCTAGATTTTGATTATTAAAAACATACAATAATTTTTTTTGTAAGCCCTCGGTGTTATTAAAAATAAACAAAAGAATGCTTACTTTTCCCAAAACAAAACACAAAAAGAAGAACTGTATACCCATCTTGAGCTATGAATTGGCTCGACGGTTTGCATTTTCGCAGCTTTGTCTTTAAGTTAATTCCTAGTACTGGTAACTATGTTATAGTGCTAATTGTCGCCCCTATTACTAGCTTCTCTCTCACCCGTCTTTTTCGGTAACATTGTCAATGGAAACATTAAAAGACCGGGGTTGGGGGGGGGGGGGGGGGTAAAAGGAACAAAAACAAATGGGAGTGCCATCATACGTCCACGCCGACCAGCAAAATGATCCGCCAAACACAACCTCGAAGACATCAAAGCAGTGTTGAAGTCAATGCCGCTCGTATATAATATAAAGTACGGTCTAACGTTTTGCAAATGATAATAAGTAGCCTACAGTTTGTATAGTGTAAAGATTTTGATATTCTTGTTGAACGAACAAAATTAATTGTAAAAAAAAAATAAATAAAAAAATAAAAAATTAAATAATATATTATACATATATGTATACACAGGGCTTTTTTGAGACGGTACACACAAGTACGGCGTACCGGCACCTTTTTCAATGTGGGGAAGAATTATTACTTTTCTTGTATTTTAACGTTTATTATTAATTTATTAGTAGTTAAAAGTTATGCAATCCATCACTGAGTACCGGTACCTATTTTTGTTTTTTATATAAAAAAGCACTGCATATATCAGTGGTCTTCAACGGGGGCGCTATCACTCCCTAGGGTGCGTTTTCGTGATTTTGGGGACGCTGGGAGCCAAAGGGCTGTAGAGGGGGGCGCTGGGAAATGAAGAAAATAAAGGTGTCCTGAAACAAAACAAATTTTAAAAAATCTTCAAAATTAAAGCTGGCAAACTAAATATAGACAATTTATTGTTCGCTTGCTTCTAATTTAAGAACAGATAGATAATGAGCTCGGGAATCCCATTTTCTTTTTATATAATTTTATTCTTTTGCTGTAATCGGAGAGTTTCTCTTGTCCTTAGATCTTGCTCGCATAAACCTTCATGATTTGATAAATAAACTAGGTATTTACGCCTTTTAGATTATAGTTTATTTTATCTACATATGTTCATGTATTGATATGAAAATGTTAATTGAAAAAAACGTTAAAGCTAACATTCAAAAAGAATAATTTAACCTTTTCTCAAACAATAAACATTGACAAAGTGTTGTTACGAAAACTCGCTGGTATGTAATGGAAGATTGTTAAGAGTTTTAGTGAATAGCCACTTGATAAAAAGTAATCCTAATTCCGATGTACTACTTTGAATGACGGCATTTTCAGATGTGCGATATGAAACCAAGTCGGCTAGACGAACATATAGCAAAAATTATTTAAGAATTTTAATGAACAATTATTCAAATCTACTATTCAAACAATATTAAAAACAAACAAAAAACAACGGCAAAGCAGAATATGTTTTAACGGCCTTTTAGGAAAATGCATAGCTTTTTTTTATGATATTGTTTGAAAATTGATTAAAACTAAAATAAAAAATTACAATTTTTCAATACATATTTTACACAAAAAGACTTTTTTTTGTTAGTGATGAAATATTATTTCAAAATTGTCTAGTTATGTAGCTTATGACGACATATAGGGAACCATCAGTGGTTGGACACTACAATGACTTTATAAGTAATATAGAATAAAGAACAGATCTATCCACTATTCACCTTGTGAGTTATGATATACAGGAAATATTTTAATAAAAGTCAAGCCCGCAATTTCATTTTTATTTGAAACTAATAAAAATTGTAAATAAAATACAAACCAGTGCCGAAAATAAGCGCATCTTTCAACAGTTTTTTGAAACAAATGATGAGAAAGATGTTAGACTTGTTGTAAACTAAAGTTCGCTGGATTTCGAAAGGGGTTTGTTATTGTTCATTTTGTTAAGCTCCAAAATACAATTTTTGATTTTTTTAAACAACTTTTGTTTTGAGTAACAGGGAGATTCAACGGTTGGCGATGACTTGAAGCAGGCTAAAAATAGTTTTACATGGTAGGCATCTAACGCAAATGAATGAAACCAGCCTCCGATAGCAAGCGAAGAAATTAACATTAATTTATCATATTATTCTCGCTTTTATCGAGATAGTAAATCTATTTTAAAGTATTTTACAATTTCACATAACTTGTTTGTTGACAAATGAATTATTTCTCAAGGACAAAGATATCTATGCAGTTCACCTAACAATGCTCTATGAAGAAATGACGATTCGCTTCTAGGATGTAAAAAAAATTATTAAAAAAAAATATATAAATGACAATTATTAAACATCTGTTATTGTTGTTACCATTGAGTTGCAGAAAAAAATACATTTACAAAATTATGTCTTCAGTAAAAAGAATGTTAAAAAAGGAGGCACAACTGCGATATGGCTGAACTTGAATGTTTCAGTAAAATTTCATAACAGTGGTCGAAAATGGAATTATGTTTTAGGTTTTCCATTAACATACATGGTTAACCTAGATTTAGTGCGTAGGCCCTAACAAACCTAATGAATAAGCAAAGAAATAGACTGGATGTGGCCAATAGATGAGACCTTCGCCTTGCATTGGCTAATTTAAAGCTTGAAATTTCTAATATTGTTGGATTGCAGGAGGCACAAGGTTCCCATTAGCTTAATTGCATTTTGTAGTGAATTCAGCAATAATAATATTTATATTAAAAATAAAAATAAATTTATAATTAAATCTAAAAAAGTAGGCCCTAATATTAAATAATTTAAAACTGGATTATTCTTAGGATTTGAAAGAAAGTCATGACAATGAGATTAATTTGTGTGTGTAATCTCTGCAAAATATTTGACATAATTTTTGTATAATGATACAAATGACAATGTCTTCGATTTTGAAGATAAAGGCTGAGTGCAGTGTATCACATAACTACGCAAACCCAGTTGCGACCTGCATATTTTCCCAAATTTTATGCAGACAAAGCTGCTTTCTGCTGGCGGTCTATTAAAGTTTTATTTCCGTCTTTTGCGCTTGTCTTCAATAATGTCTTTTCTTTGAGTCTCAAATGTTTGTCCCGCAGCTTTTGTGAGAGCTCACCAACAGGCTCTCTCAGAGGCCATCTGCTGCCTGAAAATGCTGCCAGGTACTTTCCTCTATGCCACCGAGGGCGAAATGGCGCCTGAGTGGATCTTTATAGCGCTTACGAGGTCACCTCTGTAATGCCGTCCTCCACTAATCTCGCCATAGAATATCGCCTTTAACATGCGGTCGTCTCCCATGCGGAATATGTGTTATTGACAGCATAAAAATTTACCGAGAGGCCCGTACAAGACATTGGTCCCAAAACACCCCAATAGAAAGAAAATTATATGGCGAGCTCCCTCATTCGGAAACCACTGCGCAGTTCATCTTATATATATTGGTCTAGTCATCTGAGCGTTCCAACATAACAATGAGAACGAGGAAGAAGAAGAAGAAGAAAAAATGACGTTGTGTTCAAATTTGCCTTTTCAAGTTTCTTTATAAGTGTTTTTATTAGAGCGGGGGGGGGGGGGGGGATGGTGGTGGATTTTTTTAAAAGAAAAAAATACGAAAAGGGGACAGTAGGCCAAAGAAGGTTGAAGACCACTGACCTATATATAAGACAAACAAACAGCATTACCATCCCCTGATAATAGATAATGAAATATGGAATGCCCATCATCAGTGGCGCAGCAGCCATGGCGCGAAGGGGTTCAATGAACCCGGGCCATTAAATGCACTTAAAAATGTGTTGAATTTAATAATTTAACGTATTTAGGCCTAATTGTAATATTTTAACTTATCATTTATGATGTTATTATATTATATCTACATATATCTACATATGCAAAAGAACAAATCGTCTTATGATGCAAAAAAAACAACAACTTCTATTTGGTGGCCATCGCGATGATAACACTAGTTAGAAAAAAAATTATTGAGCTGTGATATTTGTTTATTATTATTTTCAAGTATGTTCTGATGTTTGTAGAACTTCTCAAACTACAGTACCAAAGTACCAACTACTTATAACGTCCTCGAATGGGTGGCAATGTAATTGTTGCCAAAGAACAAAAGAAGATCCAATTCAAACTTTTCTCTATAATTATAAACTAGGTATTCAAGACATTAATCACGCCAGTTTCTAATATTGTTTCGTGATCTTAGTTTACGGAATACCCAAAGAAATAAAAATCAAAGAGTTATTTCTCTCTTTTCATATCTGAGACTACAAGAAGTTGGCAGACTTGTTTAAGCAAATAGGCCTACATCTGGCAATGGAAAAATCATCCGTTGTCTTGAAATAAATAACTCTGAAAATACTCTTTCAGGCTTCACTTAACCAGGCCAGAGTACCAAAGGACTGGAAAGAAGCTAATGTCATCCCCCTATTTAAAAAAGGAGAAAAATCTGACCCAGGAAACTACAGACCAGTATCACTTACCAGCATCACATGTAAAATCCTAGAACACATAATATGTAGTAACATCATAAACCACTTAGACAAACAAAATGTCCTCACACCATACCAACATGGCTTTAGGAAATATAGATCATGTGAAACACAACTAAAAGGACTAATTGATGATTTTTCTAAAGGTTTAGATAATAGTGAACAAAATAGATGCTATCTTACTAGATTTTTCTAAGGCTTTTGACAAAGTTCACCACCATAGTTTGCTTAAAAAATTACAATATTTTGGCATTAAAGGTCCACTGCATCAGTGGATTAAAGATTTTCTGATAGGGAGAGAACAAACTGTAATAATAAATGGCTCTAAATTAATACCGATAACAGTAAACTCAGGTGTACCTCAAGGAACAGTCTTGGGTCCACTACTATTTTTAATTTACATAAATGATTTACCAAATTGCATTACTTCAGGAACAAAAGTCAGATTATTTGCAGATGATCGCATTATATATAGAACAATAAAAACAACACAAGACACAGATATTTTACAAAGAGAATTAGATGAATTACAGAAATGGGAATCAAATTGGAGCATGTCTTTCCACCCAGAAAAATGTCAGAGATGCCGCGGCTTGGCCCAAAACAACAAGATGCTACATGTGATTGAGGAGTAGAGTGGGCTGAGTAGTAAAGAAAGGCGTCCTTAGGACACTTTCGCCTTGCCTGATAACTGGCGTGTAGACCCCAGCAGCATTGGAAAGTTTGTTGTTGATCTGGAAAGAGTTTTGACAGAGTTTTGCCAGAAAGGTGTATCTAAGAACTATACTCAGGAGTGTGAATCAAAGGCTTGAATATGTTTGTCATTATGAATAAACATCAATGATTTTTTGTTGTTTTCTTTATCGATGGTTATTTATATTAGTTGGTAAACATTTATTGGAAATATCCGCTATTACTTGTGACAATGACCAGACTTACGAAATGGTTTTTGTTGATAGTATTATAGTATGGTTTTACTATATAAATACAACTAGCATAAAAAAGTATTAAATAGTGATCAGTCTGTAGTCTGTCTCTGTATGAAGTTTAGTAAATATCTGACAGAATAATGGCACACACGCTTTTGTTACAGTGATCATTTATTTGAAGTTTAAATTTGGTGCCATTTTTTTTCCTAGTAAATCAACCAAGACTAGAATCTAAATGACTAGAAATTCCTTTACTGCGGATCATCGAACTGTGTCTGTGTTTTTCACTACATTTTATTTCTGTAATTAATTTTCTACATTTGGATATCCATGGACATCATAGAAGGTAAAAAGTGCAATGGATTTGTCTAGAACAGATTCCCGAGGCCAGTGGTAAAAAAAACTTGCCAGCAAAAAGAGATAAATTAAATTAATTTACGGAATCGAAGTTGATTCAAAGAGCCATTTTTGTTAAAACGTTGGTAAACATTTTTGTATGGAAATAATAAGCACTGAAAAGTACAATGTGGCGCTTATATCTTTCTAACAATGCCTTAGTTTAACTAACTGTACATCCAATTGAACCTTTTGTTATACGTAGGCCTATATAAAGATAGGATTTAAAAAAAAAAAATAAAACAAGTTGAATCATATTAAAGGTATCCTTTATAAGCATCTCCAAATACTCTATTGGTGATGACAATGGCTATTGGCTTTCCTTAAAAAGTCAAGGGGGGGGGGGGAAGTTTTAGTTTGTTGTTATTGCCCATCGTTGGAGGCACGAGTCCATAGTCTCGTCGAGAAGTCAATTTCTTAATTTACTTTTGATACCTTCATTGCTTGATTGTAGACATATTTTGACCCTAATAAAAAAAAGAACAGCTATCGCTTTTGTTTCTTTATTCAATTCTACGAGTCAGGAAAACTATTCCAAGTGTTCAAAAACATTCTTGTTCCTCTCCAGATCTTTCAGAACAACTGCTCTGTAAACTTCATTGAAATTTTTTTCTCCAAAAAACTAATTAGGCACGAAGACGCTCGGAGTTTGAACTTCACAATTCTTTTTTTTTTTTTTTAATTCAGAAACTATTTCAATTCTACCAATTAAAAGGCGAAGAAAAAATTATTTCTGTAACATTAACATTCTTCAACGCAGAAACGCATTCTCCTGACGTCATCCTATTAAAAAGGACCTTTTGAATAATGGTCTACTTAAAAAATATTCTAGTTTGAATTTACAGGCCCTTACTAAATTGCAAATACAACCGATATGTTCCTTGAAAAGATAATATACCCCACACATTTATATTAAGGCATAATAATATATTAATATAATTATAATATAATTAATATATTCATATAATTTGTTTGAATAAACCATTTGGTTGTCATTGTAAATTAGCTTTCACTTTAGACCTAGACTTAACTTAGGCCGTCTTAGGCATTTTTAACCTCAAACTAGATTTAGACTAGACCTTTAAAAACTAAAATCAACAAGAGTCATCATGAAATTGCTCTGGCTTTTTATCCTAATAATTACCAAAATACACACTAGCTGAACACAGAACTAGATCTACCTCAGTCAACACTAAACTTAAAAAGGAAAAAACAGTCATAATCAATCATCATCAAAAATAACCTAACATACACATCCATAACATTAAAGAAGATTACCCATCACAAATGGAAGTTCTCAATCAGACACAGTAGAAATAAATACCTATCACTGTTAATATTAATAGCAGGAGATGTAGAGTCAAATCCAGGGCCTAGATCTAAAGATAGATGCAACATCTGCAAAAAAGTATGCACCATGAAACAGAAAGCCATTCAATGTGACACCTGTACCTCAAGGAACAGTCTTGGGTCCACTACTATTTTTAATTTACATAAATGATTTACCAAATTGCATTAGTTCAGGAACAAAAGTTAGATTATTTGCAGATGATTGCATAATATATAGAACAATAAAAACAACACAAGACACAGATATTTTACAAAGAGAATAAGATGAATTACAGAAATGGGAATCAAATTGGAGCATGTCTTTCCACCCAGAAAATGTCAGTTGTTAAGAGTAACAAAAAAACTAAAACAAATTAATTCCACTTATCTTATTCATGGCAAACCAGTAACACAGACTAAAAACGCAAAATACCTAGGTGTTATAATAAATGAAAAACTGTCATGGAATCCACATATTGATGAAACTATAAAAAAATCCAACAAAGCATTAGGGTTTATTAAAAGAAATTTCTATAAATCAAATAAGAACATAAAACTAAAATGTTATTTAACCTTGGTTAGGCCAATAATAGAATATGCATCCACCGTTTGGGACCCCTCAACTCAAGAAAACATTAAGAAACTGGAACAAACACAAAATAGAGCAGTGAGATTCATAACAAACGAATATTCACATTTGACTACAGTTACACCTATAGTAAAATCACTAAATTTAGAAAGCCTTCAGGACAGAAGACTCAAAAGTAAAGTAGCAATTATACATAAAACACTGAACCATAATCTTCAAATACAAAAACAAAATTTAATAAAATACTCTGAAAGACACAAAGATAAAGGCACATTCCTCGTCCCCTATGCTAGGACAAATTTGTACAAATACTCCTTCTTCCCTAGTGCTTTTAGAGCATGGAATGGGTTGCCTGAGCTAGCCAGAAAAACCAGTGACTTGGCAGAATTTAAGTCATTGGTTAATATGCATGACTAAATGCATGACGCGTAGGACGTAATCATCTTCTTTTTTGAAGTAACGTCTGTATTATATAAGATAAGATAAGATAAGATAAGATATATATGAGAATAAAAAAAAGCAGTGTTTCTCAACCTTCGGCGAAAAAAAAAGAACCAAAAAAAAAAAACAAGCCATGTTGAGGCCTGTCTGTTGACAGCTAAGGGGTCTGAAGATGCAGGAAGGTCTTCGCCCCGATGCCATAAACGCCTTCTCCTTAGCTCATTATTCATCCTATTAAAAAGGGCCTTTTGAATAATGTTTTACTTAAAACATATTCTAATATGAATTTACAGGCCCTTACTACATTGCAAATACAACCGACTGGTTCCTTCAAAAGATAAGATACCCAAACATATTTAGATTAAGGTATTGAGGATCGCTGCTGAAAATAAAAATTATTCGAAAAAAAAAATTTTTTTTTTAAAAAGCTTATTTGTAAATGATACATTTTGTTTAATAGGCATGTTTGTAACTTTTTTTGTTACATAACCATAATTCAAAGCTCTAAACAAAAAATTTCGTAAGTGGGAGGAGAAATTAAGTGGACCAATTAGATTCTAAATTTTTTGCATTTTTAGGATTCAAGTATAAATTATAAGTTATAGTCCCAAATTCATTAATACTATAGAAAAATATCAGTATAAGTAAAGCTTGGAAAAAGGTGACTAGGAAAATAATAATTGGGTTCAGAACTCATCTCAATTGTTACTCTTATACTAAAAATTTCATATGAATTCTAAATGTTCCAAAATAAAGTATTTTTTAAAACAACTATGTCGGCCAAGATACCAGAAGGGTAGCGACATAATATAAACATGATATAGTAATTCAATTAATTTTATTCACAAACTATGATTTCTCTATAATAGTAGGACCGCCTCCTCCCCACGCAAAGAGCTTAGGTGGGAAGGACAGTAGATGTATTCTCCTCTCCCCCCCTTCCCCAACTTAATCGGCCAACAGGGGAACGACATAATATAAAGATTGGTTAAAATATCAATAACAAGTTTTAATCATATAGATATTTCATTAATTCTGTTAACAAGCTGTGATTTCTACAAATAAATTGGACCGCCCTGCCCACTCGAAAGTGTATGGTGAGGGGGGCGCGGGATTGATGCCATTGCTACCTCCCCACCCCACCAAATCGGCCAACATACTTGGGGGGGGGGGGGGTCGAAATAATCTAAGAATTTGGTTGAAATATAAATAACTAGTCGACCGGCGGCGTACCATACGCCGCTATTTTGCAGGGCTGGCCTTAGGCCACTGCAACCAAATCGACCGCAGTGGGCCCCGCACTTTCATAGGACCCGCAAACTGTTAATTTTCACTTATTATCCGTATCCCTACCCAAACTGGGCCCCGCGAAATCCGTTTCGCATTGGACCCATAATGGTTAAGTCTGGCCGTGCTATTTAGTGATGGGTGAATACTACTTCCACCCCCCCCCACCTCTTCTTTTTTTTTTTGCCTCTAAAATTACGTGGGGTAACTCTAGTCCGTCCGATTTGCAGAAATAAAAGAGTAATCCTTCTATTACATGGTGTCCAAACTCTTGAGTCATGAATAGAATTATATATAAATAGATTAGTATATATTATTAACATAACTTCGTGTGTGATTTCTTTACTAAATCCGTCCGTCCCCCCCCCCTTTCGGGAGGGGGGATGGTCGGCCGAGTGGGGGGGGGGGGGGCGATCGACCCAACCTCCCCCAATTTCGATTCGTCAGTGTGTCGAAAACTAACCAACATTCTTGTGCAACAGAAGAGTTTCATATCTATCTCAATAAGAAATTCTTTAAATTAGCGATAGCATAGAGCTATAGGCCTAGCTACAGTGGATTTGATAATCATAAATACCAATTCCTCTAGTTTGAAAATCTCTTTAGTAAATGTGCTTCCTGATCTACAATAAACAGGGATGTATCTCGTGATTATTTTTGTTTCAAAATAAAATAGAACAGAGACAAAGCCTTGCACTTACCATATATGCCACTTTATCTGTTGAAATCCAGGAAATAGGTATTCGTTGAATCACTCAGGAATAATATTTTTCTATATACTCCACGCATTTGAGTGGCAATCTCAATTGTTCTTAGAGGAGCCTTTAGTGGGGATAGGGCCTAATAACTTATCCAAACATTTCATGCAACTCTAACGCGCCTTCGTGGTTCCGGTCGCTCAACTGACCAACTAATGATAAAACAATGTATTGATGTACCTATGTTGCTTTGTTTATTGATATGATGCCCCCTAGGTGCAGCACTTTACCAGAACAGAGAGAATGATAGACGATGATACACTTAGTTACGAGCGACTATCCGTACTTTTTGGTGCTTTCTAAAAATATGCTAATTTCTGAAAGCTTAGGTTTGAAAAATGTTTCATCGTCTTTTACAAGGCAAATTAATACATTATATTCTGTGCCGGTACGAATATAATACATTATATTCTGTGCCTATACTAAAACTTTTTGTAGAAGAGCAGCCAAAGGGTCAAAGAGCCGCAAGCGGCACGAGATCCACAGTTTGCGTCCACTGCCTAGTGTGACAAAGCTATAGAATTTAATTACATTGACGTAGGGTTATACTATATAAATGAGTATTTTTAGTTTGTACTGAAATGAATTAATATTTTAAATGTAAAATGAACAAGAAACCGATAGACTCCTTCCATATTTGCGACAGTATTTTGTTAATAGTGCAATTAGTTTCAGATTACTGGATAAAAAGTTATTTTAATTGTATACCCTATAGCCTAAATAATAAAACTGAAACTGGATTGAATTAATTTTACACGTAGGGCCTACAACATAAATAGTAGAACTGAGAGCGTGTAAGATGCGTCATACAAAAGTAACTCTAATAAAACACACACACACACAAACAAAAAACAACAACAACAAAACAACAATCAAACCTGTGCCCAAGTAAACAAAATAAAGAGCTTTGTAACCTAACACAGAAGAAGCTATTTCAGAGAACAACTTGTATTATCAAAAAACGAACTTTTAAAAATATAGATAGGCTTTTAGGCCCCAGCTATTTTTCATGAAAATGTCTATCTTTCCAGAGGCTAACCCTAATCATGTTCAGGTGAACTTGAACGGGCGATTATACGAACTCAAATTTTTGAACAACGAAGGTAATTTACAGACAGTTGCTGAGGTAGGTCCGCAGTTATCTTGTACATTTAGGCATGGACGTAGCAAGGATTTTTTTTTTTGGGGGGGGGGGGGCGAAAAAAAAAATAGTATGTATGTGTGTGTGTGTGTGTGCATGATCTTTATTACATTCTGACCCTTCATTCGTTCGAAGACGTTTATTATGCCCAAGAATGCTTCTTCCTGGAGTTAGTGGAAAAATTGTTGATTCCCCGCCATTGCCTGCAATGGGGTCTGGGGAGCGCGGGGCGAAGCCCCGCCGCCAAGTACTATTTCTGGTAATGAAAGCCAACAAAATGATGTTCTGAGGTATCTACTGTAAATTTTCCTGCTATTAAAAAGTTTTATTTCAAAAACCTAAAATACTGTTCTTACTGACTTACTGGCGCCAAGTTGTACTAGGATGTTATCGCAACACTTAGTATGCGTACTTCAATTTGTCGGAAAACATGTCCCGCAAACCTCATGCGACGCTCTGTCACAATCTTACTAAGGTGTCGACTCCCAATTCTGCATAGGATATCCTTGATATACACCCGATCTCTATGACTCCTAAAATCTGTCTTAGCCATCTTTGTTGAGCCACATTTAGTGTTTTTCAATTTCGGCAGATGACTATAAGCTATTCAATGCACTTTATTAATGGAGCCCCGCCACTGGTAGAACTGTGTAACCTTTCTTGAATACGCTCTTGGAATTAGGTGACTGTAGGTTGCTTTAGCTTTATATCGAAAAGGGAAGTTTTATTGCAAAAATCATCTGTTGTGGCTTTTAAACTAAAAAAATCTCTGGAGTTGTTTTTTTCTGAACTCAAAACCCCATTTAGCTACAGACTTAGAATTTGGTAACTGTAATTTGCTTTACAATAATATTGAAGATGGAGGTTTCCACCTCAAAACTCTCTGTAGTGGGATTTCAAACTCAAAAACCATCTGGTGGGGTTTTAAACTTTTAAGAAAAGCCATCTGTAGGAGAGGGGTTTAAACTCAAAACCCCCAATTGGCTTGGCTACGCTCAATAAATTTAGTGTGTAATTTGCTTTTTTATATTAAAGAGATATTTTTTTAGCATCAAACCCGCTGAAAGGGGGTTTAAACTCAAAACCCCTTTTGGCAACTCTCATAGCATTTTGAGTGCTTAATTTGCTTTTTTTTATATTGAAGAGTTATTTTTTTTAGCTTCAAACCTCAATATAGGGAGTTTAAAACCCCTTTGACTAAACTCATAGAATTTTGAGTGTATAATTTGCTTTGTTTTTATATTAAAGAGATATTTTTTACTTTCAAACCCCGCTGAAAGGGGGCTTAATCTCAAAACTGAGTCAAAACCCATTAACATACGCTCATAACATTTTGAGTGCGTACTTTTGCTTTTTTTTTATATTGAAGAGGTATTTTTTAGCTTCAAACCCTACTGAAGAGGGGGGGGGGGTTAAACTCAAAACACTCATTGAATTTTGAGCGTGTAATTTGCTTTTTTTATATTGAATAGGGGCTTATAAAATCAAAATCTTCCTGACACTGTGGCTCTTGGACTTTGGGGATAGTTGTTTGCTTTTTTTTTGTTTTGTTTTTAGAAGAGAGGGATTTAACTGCAAAAACCCTGGTAGGGGGTTTTAAACTCAAAACCCTCTGGTAGGGGGTTTTAAACTCAAAACTCCCTGATAGGGTTTTTGAACTCAAACCCCCCTTGGTAGGGGGTTTTAAACTCAAAACCCCCAGGTAGGGGTTTTAAACTCAACCCCCCCCCCCCGGTAGGGGTTTAAACTCAAAACTCCTTAGCTGCGCTGGGGCAAGTGATGTTATAGTATTAAAATGTCACCCAAAATAAACAGAATCTAAGCAAAAAATCAATTACTGAATTCTGATTTGGGGGGGGGGGATTTCATTTCGGGGGGGGGGGGAAGGGTTTAAATAGTTCAATGTATGTGTGGTGAATATTTGAATAGTTCAATGTATGCGTGGATATTTAAATAGTTCAATGTATGTGTGGTGAATATTTAAATAGTTCCATGTATGCGTGACTATTTAAATAGTTCTAAGTATGCGTAAATATTTAAAAAGTTGAATGTTGTATGAATGTTGTATCAGCTAAAAGGTGGTCGACGTAACAGAGGTGCCTCACGGAAACGCTTTAAAGACCAGCTTAGGCGCCAACGTGCCTTAGCTGACATAGAAGAGAGCACCTGGTTGCATGCGGCCTCAGAACGAGACAGCTGGATGTCACTCACAAAGGCCGCGGGATACAATTTTGAGACCGAAAGAAAATCCGTTGCCGAGGACAGACGCAGACGGCGAAAAAGAAAATCTTAATCGACCACCGGCGGACAAGGGCTATGCTTGCCTTCGATGTGGCAAAATATGTAGGTCACAGCTGGGGCTTCGTAGCCACGGGAAATACTGCATTCCTCATTAATCTTTGGACTCGAAGACGCGCCTTATTATTATTATTATTATTATCATTTAGTTAGGCCAATGTATGTGAGAACAATATTTAAGTAGGTCAATTTATGTGTGAATAGTTAAAATGACTAAGAGCGAGCAATCCGACCTATGCCCCAAAATGTATCCAAACATTTATCATATTTATTTACCTTCTATTATTTACCAAAACATTTATGATTACTATTTTGTTAATTAGGCGAAAGAGACAGCTCTCACGGAGAGTAATTGGCCAGTACAGAATAGTGTTTGGGAAATACACTTGCCCAACACTACAAAGAAAGTGATGAACGACGGGGATCTGTTGATCGTCTACAAAGATGACTTGACCCAATGCTCATCGGTCACAACACAGTATACGTGATCAGAGGCATAGTTGGGGGGGGAGCATCGTACCCCGGGTGCGGGGTTTAGGGGGGGGGGCGCCACTACTAAAATTGTATGAAACACTGTTTTAAGTATGCTCTCTTGTTAACGCTGGGAAACTGTGTGGTGGGCCATCAACATTGGTTCTGACTGTAAGTAGAAAAGAGATCTATGTGTTCTCAAATTATTTTAAGACATTGTTACAACAACTGAATCTGTTATCCCGTAGGTCTTCCCAAACCCCGCAGTGGGTTCTTACAGTGCTCCCTTGGACCGCAGCTGGCTAAGGGTGGCCCTAACGAAATTATTTTCGCCACTGTTAAAAATTTGAGAACCACTGATCTACAGCTTGTAAATGAAATATGATTGGATATAATATTTTGTAAAATAGAGAATGCGTGTTAGCAAGTGTTTCTATAAATCTTGAAAAGGATTCTGAAGGCAAAAGCCATATCTATATACTTAACCTTAAGACATGCGATATTTGTTCTCTTAGCGAAAACAGAAGCTATAGTTAATTAACTTTTCGGTCAACAAAACTGTTCAAACTGAATCTGAAACACAACGGAGCGTCAGGACGCAAAGGGTTAACGTAGTTGGTTTAAAAATTATAAAATCTGATATTAGCACGAGAAACTGTTCAGTATTTTGTAGAAGTGAAGTGAAGTAGTAACTATTTATAGGTAATTTTGAATTATATTATTATTATTTTTGATTATATTCTACTCATGTAAATTATGAGTGAGTCTGGAGTGAATGTACATTTTATTTTTTTATAGTTATAATGCTTTGTTTGGTGTAATGCACAAATTATAAGGCACATTTTCTTACGGACAATAAAGATTATTATTATTATTATCATTGAAAACAATCTATTTTTTTATGTTACAATGTGTTGTTTCTGGAAAAGAGAGGTAGGGGGACGAAAAAAAAAAAACGTCATTCGCCGGATGCCTTCTATGCTCGCTACGCCTCTGTACAGGATTCTACTGGAAACGGTTGGGATTTGTCAGACATGACTCTTCTCTCTATATAATTCTCTTCATGGCTCAAGAGTTTGGACAACAAGTAATGGAAAGACCACTCTTTTATTTCTGCAAGTCGGACGGACTAAAGTTACCACACGTAATTTTAGAGGCGAAAAATAAAGAGGGGGGGGGGGGAGGGGGAAGAACAAGCACTCTTTACTCGGCAATAAATAGCAGGGCCTGACTTAACCATTGTGGGGCCCAATGGGAAACGGATTTCGCGGGGCCCAGTTTGGGTTGGGATACGGATAATAAGTGAAAATTAAGAGTTTGAATTAAAAAATATATTCGTCTTTGTAGTTTATTCCTTCGTTAGTACGCACAGAATGACTTGACGAGCCTTGCGTGTAGCTAAGTCATCATAAGAATTCTGTTTTATACATAGATCAAGCTCAATAGCAAGAATTACCAAATGTTTCAATCTATCTACGAGAATTGTTGACCTCAAGTAAGTAATTCTTCATTAGTTTGAGGCGCGAGAAGCTTTTTTCACTAGATTCCACAATTACGGGTATTGCATAAAGCCTTTTTTTTTTTTATTGCGCGTAGGATTGGCGTTTTCCATATTGAATGACACCCCAAAATGATTTGTATGAGTTTTCTAGAGATTTTCTGGATATTTACAGGACGTTTTCGTATATTTTGCAACTTCAGGAGATTTCCAGGAGCTCCTGGTAAATGGACAGGAGGCCGCGGGAAATCTGTTATAAGTATTAAAATGGTTTAAATTAATAATTTATACACCTAGATTTAACGCGGGCCCTATGAAAGTGCGGTTCCTATTAAAGCGCGGAGCCCACTGCGGTCGCATAGGTAGCAGTGGCCTAAAGCCGGCCCTGCAAAATATCGACGTATGCTACGCCGCGGTTGACTAGTTTGCAATATATCCACTCTCCATTGTCGTTGGGCTAGGACATCTCGAGATTAGCTACTCTGTCAATGTGATAAAATAATTGAACAAGAACAAGTTTTAAATCTTATTTGTCATCGCGTCGTAATTGTATCCTATTGTATTATAAAACATTATATGTAAAATCTGTAAAGATCAAAATTAAATAAAGAACAGCAAGGATTGCCTATTGTTTTGTCATTTTTGGGACATCAAATCTATTTAAAACACATGTACCCATTTATTCTAATAATTATATATACCCATTATTGTGGTATCATAACGTTTCTTGTTAAATAATATTCATATAATCAAACTTATACTAATTTTCACATTGCATATAAATAGATAGTGTCGAGTACAACCAAACCAAGACTCTATAACACGACGTTCAGAAGTTCGAGAGGCCGGATATGGCCCGCGAATCGTAGTTTGAACACATTGCATTAAAATATTCATCAACTATTTGTTGGTTGTCACGGTTAAAAAGATCTTGGGATCTTTTGATGTTATAATGCTTGACTGTCACAGCCTCTTATTAGTTGATCTTTGCCGAATTGTCAGGGGTGCTGAGATCTTCTAACCATGATGCCGATGATTCTATATGATGTATATCTCTAGATCTAAAGTCTATCTTAGAGATTAAATAGGTGAAGATCCTTTTAAATTCAAATACAGAAACTTATAAACTTCATAACTTAAAATCACTTAACATATAGTACAGTACGTCTGTATTATATAAGATAAGATAAGATAAGAAATAAAATTATTCAAATTTACTACTAGATTTAGTACAAATATAAGACTGTTCTCTACTAGTTCTAACTTCAAACTAATGTACGTCTATTCTCTACAAGATTCTTCTCCAGACTGCTCTATCTTCGCGCCTTTGTTCTCACTTTTAATTATGACCTTTGGCTTAACCAATGAAATTGTTTCCTTCAACCAATCAAATAATTTTCTATCAAGTGTTATACGCGTGATAGCAAAGTCATTGGAATTACCGAGGTTGAACTTAATATTGACTTGAGTTTATTAATATTTTAAATTAAAACTTGGCCTTGATACGTGACAGTTGGTCATACTCATCATCATCAGACTCCATTTGAGTGAGGGTTTTGGAGTTTTAAATCCTCTCTAGCAAAGCCCTGGACAGAAACCCAGCTGTTTTGCGTAGTGATGCATGTCGCCATAAAGGTCGAGAGTTTGTGGTTTCTGTAGAGACGGAGATCATCAAGTCTGGGCCAGTCAAAAAAAGTAAATGAGACACGGTTTCCTCTACCTCTCCAAATTGGTGGCAAAGTTGAGTCAAGGTTTGGCCTGAGCCGTCCGAAATATGAGACAACGGGACAATGGCCTGTCCTGTCCTGTGCTGTAATAGCTTAGGCTTGGGCAGCCTCCGTCAAGGGAAAGCTCGGTAGGGCGCTTCATAAGGTCCCAGTCAACGAGGGCTTGTTGGGACAATAGCACTAGTAGACCAGAATGTGCTTCACAACTAGGAAGTAGCTACACGTTGAAGAAACGCATGAAGTGAAAATGATTTTTGAAGTTTAAATTAAAGCAAAAACAAGGGAGGCAACTTAAAAAAAAATCCCGTACACGCGTGAAAGGTCTTTTACATGATTTATCTCTCTTATGCATAAAACTACCTCACTCAACAAAATGTACTATGACAGACACTGAGACCTCGTCATGGATTTATCTCAAACGCTTCTTTTAAAATGGATATTGTTTTTTTTTTAGCGATACACTGCTTACGTTAGCGTATTGATAATTATTTGCTAACCAAGATCTAAACATGCAAGCGTTTGGGAGTTCAAACAATCTCCAAATAAATATAGAATCTCAAAAATTCACAAAAAGCCCACCAAGAAGTAGGCCCACAAATAGTAGGCTACTATCTATGAATATAAGGAAGATACAGGAGAGAATAAATGCGTAACTATGAATTACCATAACTTAAGTCTCAGTTCGTTTGTAGGGTCCAATATGGGGCAGTCAACTCTACCTGGGGTCTAAAACAAATATTATTCTTCAATACATTATATTATGTGCAAATAATTATCACATTAAAAAATATGGGTCTGTGTTTCATTATTTTTGTTTAATTCGCATTCCATATGCTATAAACACAGGTATGACATATACTATTAAAGGCTACCTGGTAAGGTTTGCCTATACATATCCGATATCAAAAAGCTCTTATTGTTTTCGAATCTCATACAACAGCTACTTTTGTTTTTAAAAATAGATACGTATATGTATGAACATAGGTATTTACCATTATTAAAACAAATTAAAGAAAAACAAAAGACAATGTTGCGCACACTAAATTTTATCTGAGCAACGAGTAATAAATTACTGCAATATCCATATCTGTGACCACTAAAGAAGGGCGAGGTAGTTGATATAAAAGTATATTATAGTTTTTGTACTGAGTCCCAGAACTGTTGGATTTTACTAGTGAATAAAGACATTGACCTTCAAAACTCCGAAGATCATGCATTTCGTGTGAGATGCAAGCCCATCTGGGTTGTATGCGGATTTTCACGTGTCTAGGGCGGGAAAAAGAACAAGCAAATGAACGCAAGAACTATGAACAATTTCTGAACAAAGTTTTTGCATCTGTTCTTTTGATACCATAAAACTCGGTTTTTTTTTGCAATGTATCTTTTGGAAAGTGAATTAAAAAAATAGTTGTGAAAACATGGAAAAAAATATTACTAAATTATCGCAATACTTATATATCTTGCCACTACAGAAGGGCGAGGCGGTTAAAATAAAAGTATAATATAGCATCCTATAGTTACTTTGAAATATTCAGGTACCGGGTAGCCCGGGTTCGCTGTTCTGCCTCATCGTGGCACCCGGGTGGAAACGGCTATTTGAGGAGATACCTAGGCAAAATGAATGGCAAAACATAAGTCCCGTGGGGATGCCCATGGGTAGACGAGAGTCCACCCCTTACACGGGCGGGGTTGTAAAAAAGTCCTCACAAAAAACTGACACACATCCATGCGCCGTTCCTCAAAGGACCGTTCCATAAATGGCGGTTCCCCCACGGTTAGCTTGGTACAAAGAAGGAAGATGACGGAGGCTCCCAGTGCTCCTAGGCCTTCGGCCATGTGTCGGAGACTGAAGACATTGGATACAGCAATGCTTTATATAGGCATTGACTAGGGTCGCTCTCAAACAGAACTGTGTTCCCACAGGTTTGTTTTTCTTTTTTTACTGTTACGGCTGGACGACCTAACAGGTTTTTTTCTTTTCAAACTTTGAGCTCGAAGAGCCTTCGGCTCAGCTCAGACGACAATCAAACGGTACCGGGTAGCGACCTAATTTTCTACACTAGTCTTATCTCCATTTAGCTTGGTATATTTGCTATATAAAAGCAACATTACAAATGAAAAAAAGAGACTGACTAAATTACCTCCACACCCGTGTCTAAGGCGATATCCTCTATTGAAGCACGAAGTGGTTTGAATAAAAATAGAAGAATCTAAAAAATGATAGGTTTAAACGCAGTGGCGTAGCTAGTTGGGGGGGGGGGGGGATTTGAAAATCCTTCTCGGGCCCACACTTAAGGTGGACCCACAAATGAGTGTTGGAATTTTTGTCTACATTAAATATTACGCAAAATGCAGGACCCCAAAAGAGGTCAAGCCCCCTGGGCCCCCGAATGATGGCAAATTTCTAGCTTTGCCATTGTTTAAATGCTTTCGTATATCAGATTTGTACAATTATCTCTAAAGAGCTCGATATTGACCTAATTGCATCGGCTACGTTTTTCAATGTATTATACAGTGGCATAGCAAGGTACCAGTGGGCCCGGGTTCAAGAATATTTTAGCGGGCCCCACTCTCCCGCCAAAAAAGACAAATTTATTGTGTGACAAAAAAAAAGTAATTTGAATGTATCAGTTCCCCTTCCCCTTTCAGACCTTATGCCAGTAAAAATGTCATTACGTTTAATTTAGTTAGAACACCATGCCAGTTTTGAAGGTCAGTGTTTGTATGTACAACTTCTTAACAAAATTAAATCACTTAATGTAAAATTATTAATCATGTATAAAAAGTATTGTTTTGCTCTATATAAATAAATTAACCCTAAACAGATCTAACATTTAGTAACTAAACCTGCATTTGTCTGGTACTGTAAGTAGCAACGTCTGAAACCAGTGCATCTAGTTCTAAACATTTAGCTGCTTCTCGTTCAATGGAAAGAATATCAAGTGACGCCAAGCTGTTATGTCATAGAAAATCTTATGTTTTGATCCATTTCGAGAATGACCTGCTGAACTATCAAGTCTTCTCTCCATTTTGATTTTTTTTTTTCATACTAGTTAGTGATAGGCTCACCAAATTGCCTTTTAACTTTCCGCAACCGTGTAAATAACTGGATCACACCGCAAGATCGATCTACTTAAATAGCCTGATTTTTACACTCTTTAAGTCATTCTTTCTAGACTTTCTCCAGTTGAATTTCTGCTTTTATGTCAATCTTATTGTTCACAACATTTTCAAAACAACGTTGATTGCTTTTACAATTTTGTACTAGACAATATGCAGAACACTAGAAGTGAATATTTCTACTTTTTCCATAAGAGCCTCAGCTTTCAAAATTAATTTTTCTTTGAGGAACACAAAGTAATTTGCCTTAGCATATTTCATTAGTTCATCAAAATATCTAAATCTCATTCCTTGATGCCACATTGTAGGTGCAATTTAGTGAGTGTCCTATAAACTATGCTCTCCCAATTGGATTAAAAAGACGTCCCGTGAGCTAAAAAGAAATACACATACCACTTCATAGAAATCCGCAATTTCTTGAACAAAGCTGACGGAAACATTGAAGACCAACAATTATACTTTGTAGTTGGAACGGGGAACATAATGCGCTAGCCGCCCTCTAGTGGCTGCTTTTGATAAAGGAATGCCTGATGACCATTGTACTATCCACTCGTGTTAGAGGCACCATTATAGCTTTAGTAACGCAGTGCATTTAAGGATAAATTGGGATTACTTGAAGCATTTCTTCAGCCATTTCTCACAAATATGAGAGCCTAGAAATGATTATCTTATTCTTGTGTTATAATGTCATCGATGATCACTAATTAGACCTATGCTATTTTGATCAAGTTTTCTTATTATTTAGTGATGTCACCACTGAAAATGAAAAAGGGAGTAGATTGGATCTGTTTTTGCTATAACTGCAGTGCTCATATTCTATTACATGTTAGGGCTATGCACGACATCGTTTTCCTGTGAACTTTCAATATTCATGGCCATTTTAAATAAAATTCAGGTCTGAGGTTTTTGCATAAATATAATGGTGTTAATTTTCTTTAATAATTATCAACTATGTTTAAATCAAATACTATTTCATGATTAATTTAGTCCTGTCCCTATTATCTAAATTTTTGTTATAATCGGTTTCGCCATTCATTGCAATAGCACAAAAAATTTAACAACAGAATATGATGTTTCCTTTGCTTGCTTAATATTTAAGGCTTGATCTAGATTTATAAAGGAATGATAGTAGTTATGTTGAAAATTTAAATTCTTGACTATCAGAATCTAATTGTCACCCCCTCTTTTATTTCTGTGCTATTCATCAATATTCTCTTCACCAAACTCTCCCCCTTCCCTTGTACCGATGTCCTACTCTATCAAAATGTGTTTATTAACATACAGGAATGAAAAAGAACGGAATGATCTGGCAACAATTGCCAACAAAACGAATGATTTGGTCTTGCCACCATTACACTAAACCTGATGAAAGTAGTTCTATACATTGGAACAATCAATAGTTCTTACAACCAAGCCACTGTACACAGACTTCTATTGAAGTTCATATAAAGTTTGATTTGAAATTTAGTACGTTTTGAGGGAACTTTTTAGATTCTAATTTAATTGTTTTTTTTATAAAAGTGTTATAGCTTTTGTTCACTTTGATATCATCCCCAAGTTCTCATGTAGGCCTCTACTGGTCATAAGTCATAGGCCAAATTGCAATGAACCCCTTTGGGCCATGGTTGCTACACCACTGATTATCCACACAGTTCATATAACTGATTATATTATATTATATCATTGGAATGAACCCCTATGGGCCATGGTTGCTACACCACTGATTATCCACACAGTTCATATAACTGATTATATTATATTATATCATTGAAATGAACCCCTATGGGCCATGATTGCTACACCACTGATTATCCACACAGTTCATATAACTGATTATATTATATTATGTCATTGAAATGAACCCCTATGGGCCATGATTGCTACACCACTGATTATCCACACAGTTCATATAACTGATTATATTATATTATATCATTGAAATGAACCCCTATGGGCCATGGTTGCTACACCACTGATTATCCACACAGTTCATATAACTGATTATATTATATCATTAAAATCACGATACTGAGTCTTCAAACAAAAATAACATTGAGTTGTTAAAAAATATAGATTTTTTAAACAAATTTAAATCTCAAGGTATTTAATCGAGAAAAGCGGACTCGGCTATGGGCCCCTAATGGTCGTGGGCCTGGGTTCATTGAACCCCTTAGCGCCATGGATGCTATGCCACTGGCTTTATATTTTCTTAAATAACACAAAGTCGACCAAAAACTCCATGTTTTATCAAGTCGTGAGTCTGTCTGCCTGTCTGTCTGGTACAAATTGTGGACACGTTTTTTCTCCCACTTCTCATTCTCGGATCTGGTTTAAATTGTGAACATTATTCCTAGTCGATGACAATACACGAATCAATAAAAATAAAATAACCGATTAGGGAATCAATTTGAGGTAATTAATCAATTTTGTTTGATATAGAAATAGGGAGTTAAACATCGCAATATTGAGATATTTGTCAGTGATTTTTGTTGTTCTTCCCCTTAATTCAGCTTTGTTATTAAAAAGTATTTCGCTTTTAGTTCGCTTGTTTTTTTAACTATAGGTATAGTTCGTTTCAACCAAGATGAGACATTTAAGTTTTGTGATGTGTTGTTCTCGCTTGATTGAAGGTCCATCTATGTTTGTGTGAGTGTTGGTATTAGGTATCTCTCACTGCGCCGATTAGTTTACCTTGAAGAGTCACTAAAAGATGATTTATCGAATGTTTATATATCAAGGCAGGAAGAGACGTTATCTTCGTTTTGACAAGGCACGTTTAATTGCATATTTACTTTCGAGGGAGGGGGTGCGTGTATGTGCTTGCTGTGTTTGTGTGTGTGATGAGATCACGATGTGTGACGGTTCCACAATTCCCGCCACATAAATCTTGGTGGTTCTGCTGATATTTTGCCCTTAATCAAATCAACAGTAGCTAGGCTCTATATTCATTTTGAATAGCTTTTATTATAACGCAACTTTCGTGCTTATATCGCGCTCAAAGCGCTATGGTCCAGTCTCCCCCATGGACCAGTTGGGGAGGAGGTATCAGGAGAAAGGTTTTCTGTTCATCCATTTGGCGCTCAGTAAACTCAGCTCTGCCCGAGTCGAGTGTCGAACCTCGAAACCTCTGATAAGTAGCCAAGCTACGTCACAGTGTGGCCTTAGCCAGGGCTTTTTTTTTTGTGACAGTACGCATCGGTACTGCGTACCGGCACCTTTTTGAATGTGGGGAAAAATTATTACTTTTCTTGTATTTTAACGCAAATTTTTAATTTATAAGTAGTTAAAAGTTAGGTAATCAATCACTGAGTACCGGCACCTATTTTTTTACAAAAAAAAAAAAAAAAAAAAAAAAAAAAGCACTCGCCTTAGCTAAAGGTAAACAAGGCAATTGCCTAGAGCCTCCGATTGTTGGGGCCTCGTAAAGGAATTAAAACAATATTTTTGAGAATAAATAGCAAAATTTGCTCCATTGTTGGAGCGCACTAGGATTAAATAACGAAAAAAAAAAAGAATCCCAATTTATAAGTCAAATAGTTATGAAGATTTCTTTGTAATGAAAAACAAACAAAACAACAACAACACAGAATGTGGACAATCCTTCAGTAAAGCTCTCAGTACTTTACTGTACACGTGTAGCAGCGGAGGAAAGTGTCAGTGTACAATTTCTGTTCCCACAAGACTTGATCTTCTTCTATTACTTCCACACTGAACATCCCATAAGTTTGTCTGATGTGCTCAGTGTTTTGAGATCATGAACCAAATTGGTTCGACTCCAACACGCATTAGACCGTAGTGCGATTCTAAGGAGGAGAGAAAAAAGCAGAAAGAGAGAGAATACAGAGAGGGAGGGAGAGAGGGATGAAGAGAAAAAAGAAAAGAGAAACAGAGAAGTGAGAGGGAGAGAAGAGAGGGAGTGAGAGAGAAAAGCAAAGAAAAACCAAGAGAGAAAGAGAGACATTGAAAAGAGAAAGAGGTAGAAGAAAAAGAGTGAAGGCAAGAAGAAGAGAGAAGAAAGATCAAAGAGAGAGTTTAACGAGAGAAGTATGAGATTAAGAAGTGACAGAGACAGAGAGAAAAGGAGAGTGAATGAAAGAGGAGAGATAAGATAGAAATAAGAGAAAAGAGGGAGAAAGAGTGAGCAAGAAGAGAGAGAACGGGGAGGTAGAGAAAAGAGATGAAAGCTAGAACAAGAGACCGAGAGATTGATAAAGTGCAAAATATAGAAAAATTGTAAATTGGGCAACATTAATAATTTACCAAAAGAAAAAATAGTTCTTTGTTTCAACTTCGAAGACGATTATTTTCAGTCTTTTGAAAATCTTGATTAGTTGTTCAATTAATACAGATTCTTTAAAATTCTGAAAAATAATAAAATCAATCGCTAGAAAAGTTTAGGCTAGTTCTAACCATTAAACATCAAGTGTAATCAACAATCTAATCAATTTCATTCAAGTACCCCCCACCCCCAGAATGATGACAAATATTTCTTAAACTTTGTTTTTTTTCCCTAAGTAAGGAAGGGGAAAGCAGCGACTCTTTTGCTTCAAATTGGTTCAACACCAAGTTGTCAACTGGATGGGGACTTGGGTTATAAAAACTTAATGAGCTTAAAGTTGAACATCAAAATTTCAATACAATTACATGGACAAAAATTTATAGAAATACGCGACAGGCCACGTATATAATGGTGAGAGTGCTGGAGTCCAGTTAGAAAACAAAATAAAGATGAAGAGCTGAAAAAGAGCAGATGAAGAGCTGAAAAAGAGCAGATGAAGAGCTGAAAAAGAGCAGATGGAGAGCTGAAAAAGAGCAGATGAAGAGCTGAAAAAGAGCAGATGAAGAGCTGAAAAAGAGCAGATGAAGAGCTGAAAAAGAGCAGATGGAGAGCTGAAAAAGAGCAGATGGAGAGCTGAAAAAGAGCAGATGGAGAGCTGAAAAAGAGCAGATGGAGAGCTGAAAAAGAGCAGATGGAGAGCTGAAAAGAACAGATGAAGAGCTAGGTCCAAACTCTTCAACAATTTGAATAACGTTTAAGAGGTGAAGGGCCCCAGCTCGTGTCTCTTCAGTAGTCGATGTTTTCACCTTGAAGTCCTAGTAGCAACTAAATAAAATAACATATTAAAAAAAACACTGTCCGTGACGTCACTAAATGTCGCGTTCAAAGTCCATCAACTATGGTGCGCCGCTAAGTGCCAAACAAGAGTAACATTTTGAACAAGGCATAAGAATACACATTACCGAGACACATTCCCATTTACACTCAATGAATAAATCTCACCTTATAATATACACACTTGTCTTAACAGCTATGTCTGGTGTAAAATGCCGATCTCTACCAGAAGACCAGACGAGTACAAAGAAATGCTGACAGTATAGTTGAGTTTGCATGTTGACTCACAGCCCAGCTTATGAACTTACACTGTAATCTTGTATAGGTCAGTGAAACAGGGAACGACAAGACAGAAAGATTCCAGAACTAGATCTAGGTGGAAGAACCAAAGCAAATACAGACGAAAGAAATAAGCTTAGAGCCAGGTTCTTTTTATTCTTTTACGAAAAGTCTCTTATTGAATCGCCCAGAGGTTACATTTCCAAGTAGTTCTCAAACTAAATACAATCTACTTTTGACCATAGTATAATAGTACACTATTTAGAATAGTAGGCCCTAATGATTAAATTAGTCAAATTAATAACAGGAAGTATTTTAGTAACAATGGCCAACGAGGTCATCTTTTGTTACTAAAATCTTGTGTGTTATTTGATATTCAGTTTAATAACGTACAGTTCAAAGTCTGTAGGTCTATGACTGTGTAGTAGATCTTAAACTCTCATAATTTACTCTTTCCTAACGTCAAGTCCAATGACACATTTTAGTCACGCACTATTGTTTTATTACAAAGAGAAGTTATTAATGGATGCTCTATCTTTATTTGTTTCTTCGACAAGTACTAGAGCAGTCATCCGTATTTCGTAAGAGTGGGCGACCAGCGGCTTTCCTGCCTTCTTTTAGATCGCCATACAGAATATCTTGTGGACGTCGACCTACTGGTTTTCTACGAACGTGGCCAAGCCAGCCAAGGCGTCTGCTGCTGATAACAGAGCGGATGTCCTGGCATCCTGCTCTTCGTAGCACTTCCTCATTGGTTATCCTATCTTGCCACCTTATTTTAAAGATCCGCTTTAGGCATCGGAGGTGGAAGACATTGAGCTTTTTTTCCTGCCATGAGTAAGTTGACCAAGTTTCACTTCCGTACAGCAAGGTGCTCAACACACAGGTTCGGTAGACCAGGGCTTTAGTATTGTTAGTCCGGGTTATGTTGTCCCACACTCTTTTCTGCAACCGTGACATGGTGGCCATTGCTTTGGCTATCCAGTTGTTAATGTCTTTATCCAGTAGAGTATTGTTGGATATGATGGAGCCGAGAAAGTAATCCACAATTTCTAGTGGTTGGCCATCATGGGCTTAGCCAGGAAGGGGGAGGGTTGGGGTTCAAACCCCCCTCCCCCTAAATGAAATCCCCCTGCGGGGGCGGAACGGAATTAAGTGACTGATTTTTGCTTTCATTTTGTTTATTTTAGGTGAGATTTTAATACTAAATCATCACTTACCACAGCACAGCCGAGGGGGTTTTGAGTTTAAAACCCCCTACCAGGGGATTTTGAGATTTAAAAAACCCCTTTCAGGGGGTTTTGAGATACAAATCCCTCTACCAGGGGGTTTTGAGTTTTAAACTACCTACCAGAGGTTTTTGCAGTTAAATCCCCTCTTCTATAAAACAAAACAAAAAAATGCAAACAACAATCCCCAAATTCCAACAGCACAGTTAAAGAAGATTTTGATTTTAAAACCTCCTCCAAAATTTACGATAACCCCCCTCTTCAATATAAAAAAAAGCAAATTACACTCTCAAAATTCTATGAGCGTAGCCAAAGGGATTTTGAGTTTAACCCCCCCCCCCCTTTCCAGTTGGGGTTTGAAGCTAAAAAGTACCTCTTCAATATAAAAAAAAAGCAAATTACACACTATAAAATCTATGAGCGTAGCCAAAGGGGTTTGAGTTTAAATCCCCCTCTTCCAGATGGCTTTTTTTCTTTGAAGTTTAAAACCCCTCCAGATAGTTTTGAGTTTAAAATTCCCCTACAGAGCGTTTAATATTATCTCTTCAATATTATTTTAAAGCAAATTACAGTCACCAAATTCTATGATCGTAGCTAAATGGGGTTTTGAATTTAAAAAAAACAACAAAAACGCCAGAGATTTTTTAGTTTAAAACCCCTCAACAGATGATTTGACGAAAAAACTTTCCTTTTCGATATAAAATCTAAAGCGCAATACAGGCATGTAATTTAAAGAGCGTAGTCAAGAAAGGTTACACATTTCTACCAGTGGCTTGGGCTCCATTAATAAAGTGTGAATAGTCTTCTGCCGAAATTGAAGAACACTAAATGTGGCTCAACAAAGATAGCTAAGACAGAATTTAGGAGTCAGTTATAGACATCGGGTCTAAATTAAAGAAATCATATGCCGAACTGGGAGTCGAATCCTTAGTAGGGTTGTGACAGAGCATCGCATGAGGTTTTGCGGGACATGTTCTCCGACAAAATGAATTACGCAAAATAAGAGTTGCCGTAACAGCTTGCCGGAAAATGCGCCGAGCGGCGCGAGAGGGTCTAAGTCAGTAAGAATAGCACATTAGGTTTTTGAAATAAAAATGTTTAATAGCAAGATAATGCACTGTAGATACCTCAGAATATGCATTTTGTTGGCTTTCAATACCAGAAATAGTGCTCGGCGCTGCGAGCTTCCCACGACCCCTTTGCTAGCAAGGGCGGGGAGTCTACAATAAACAATAAACGTCCTTCCGAAAGGGTCAGAATGTAATAAAGATTAATTATGTACACACATATATAATTTTTTTTCCACCGAAAAAAAATCCTGATTACGCCCATGTTGGCCATTAATGTTTACTTGAGGTGCTGTATTTGTGTTCTGGACTAGTATCTTACTCTTGCTTTGACTAATGTTTAAGCCTAAATATCTGCTGCTTGCCAGATTTTACAATATAAGTCTGCTATTACTACTTAGATGCTGAAGCTACTAATAATTTTATTTGAATACTGTAAATATCACGATTAGATGAATGTTTGTATATGAATATATTCTTTTATACGTATATTTTTACAAGCGTGTAAGAGTGCATGTCTTTGTGTAAGTCTGAAACGAGTTAGTGTTGTATTGTTTAACAGATATTTAATTTATGTCAGAATTTTCTTGTATAAACAGCTGCACCAAATTCAGGCCTGCAACGTAATCAGTTTGTGCATCAGATAATACACCAAATTGAATTTTCTTCCGAAGGAAACAACTTTTCCTTGAGAACGATTTTATGTATGAAAATATATGTCTTGTCTTTATTTCCTCTCTTTTCATGCGCTGACTGATTTACGCTCCAGTAAGTTTTATAATAAATACCTGATGATGGTTTAGTGTTTCTCTGTTTACTGTAATTTTGGGAGCAATAAATTACTGGTCCACTGTAGTAGTCGCGATAAGATCTGATGTCAGAATAAAGTCTGACTCTTGTGTTAGACAATGCTACTGTTGAAGTGTTACCTCTATTTGTCTTACTCTCCTTGACAGACAGACAAAGAGGAAGCTGTGAGTGGACGACCTCCCTGACTTGGCAGATTCATTAGTTATTAATTGAAGATTTATCGATACCCGGCCTGAACAAACAGAACTACTGAAGAGTGAAGATATAATGGTGTTATTAATAGAATGGTTTTCAGGCGTTTATTGACCATTACATTTTTTTTAGGTTCATTTTTTTTTAGTTGGTCATAGCCATTGCATAAGTTAGATATAACAAAGATAACTCGGGGTCTGTCAATGTGGCAGTTCTTGCGAGTAATCTGTGTAAGTCATATGTTTGATGATATGGATGCCTTCTTTCTCTCCTTACAACTACTAATTCAACACAGACTAGCGTTGTTTTGTTTTCTAATCACAAAGAGGCTGGGCGTTCTCTAATCTACACAGTAAACTAGTAAAGTTCTCCATTTAATTCGTTGCGATCTATAGGGCAGTTGGTGTAAATGTTATCTGTTTCTTTGGCCAACGGTTAACGAACAGGGTGTCATGTGGCCAGCGCAACGACCAACCGCTTTTATTTTCCCAAATAAAGTTAGGTACCCACTAGAGTTTGGTGGACCCTAATAATAATAAGGCATGTCTTCGAGTCCGAAGATTAGTGAGGAATGCAGTATTTCCCGTAGCTGCGCGGCCCCAGCTGTGACCTACATATTTAGCCACATACAGGACAAGCATAACCATTGTCCACAGGTGGTCGATTTGGATTTTCTTTTCGTTATCTGCGTCTGTCCTCGGCAGCGGATTTTCTTTTGGTCTCAAACATGTATCCCGCGGCCTTTATGAGTGACCTTCAGCTGTCTCGTTCCGATGCCGCATGCAACCAGGTGCTCTCTTCTATGTCAGATAATGCAAGTTGGCGCCTAAGCTGGACTCTAGGGTTTCCTTAAAATCCCGAAATAAAAAAATCCCAATCTTTATCGAGATTCGAATCCTGGACCTCTCGGTAGTAAGCCAAATTAACGCCCAGCTACCAGGTTCCTCTCTGAGTGTCTGTGAACTCTAATAATTACTATAAGCATTCCAGTCTTCAATTTTAATTTCGTCATTGACTAGATTTATATATTCTGCATACGTAGAGTGGTGCACTATGCATACCATCAGGTTTATCCTCGAAATGCTTTCTATAGATCTATAAACCTTGAAAGGTTTAGCTAGTTATCAAAGCTCTCACGAAGCTGGTCTTCTATAAGTCACGTGGGATACTCGATGTACGTTTGTTGATCTGTTGGGTTTATATCACAAGCTTGGAAATGGAAGGCTGGTAAATAAAAACAAATGTTTCAATGAAAGCTCAAATATGTTACAAACTGACTTTCCTACATATGACAGTTTTTCAGAACTAAAGAAGGAAGATAGAAACGTAATCCATAAGTGCACAAAGACTTGCAAATTAAAAGAAACAATGTAAAATACAATTGTATTAAGCTCGATTATAGGTGGAGGAATTTGCACCTATTCAAGTATCTGCAGATATGTTAGTGAACCCGAGGAAGCAAGTGTATAACTTCAATGCACGTCAAACATTGTTCAACAAAAATTCACCAGACACCTTCTCAAGAAAATTATGAACAGCAGGTGGTTAAGGAATGGAACGTTAAAAATGAAAAAATTATTTCACCCCCATTTGCAGTCCGCCCTCCCTCTCCCTGCTGTATGTAGGCTAGCCACATCAAACCATCAATGGTAGTTCGTTGTATTTTGGGCTAGTTAACAGCATCGTATACAGTCTGGGTCAGTCGGAAGGGTTTAAGAGTGTATAGAAAAGAAAAGAAGCTTACAGACTTATAATTATTCCACATTTTCACGATTTTCTTTGCATTGTAATTTTTAAAAAAATCAGTCTAAATCTATATATCTAAATCGACAAATAAATAAGATCCATTTATCGCAGTTTCTGTTGTAGGCAAAGAGAAATAGTTAGATTAATAAACATTGAGTCATAGTGTTCTATTTTGTTTAAGATCTGATCCAAGTTTCGTATTTTTTTTCTAGTTTGTTTTTAGTCCTGTGCTAGGCCCCCACCAACTGGAAGCCCTTGGCGACTTTGCTTAAGGCCGGCCCCTGGGAGAAGGGAAGCGCCAAACAGATTGAGAAACGCTGGTCTCGCTCTAGGTCCAGGAAAATCTATACGTGAACAATACTCTCCAGAAGTTGGATGTACTCTTAATCGGTTAAATATGCGTAATCTGTTAGAGCAGTGTTTCCCAAACTGTGTTCCGTGGAACCCTAGTGGTCCGTTAAGGAAAAAGTTTGGGAAACACTGTGTTAGAGCAATGGATGAAAAGTACGAGGACAAGGTGTTTACATTGGGAGCGTCTGACTAGGAATAAGGGTGAATTGTTGAAAACTTAGATTTAGAAAAAAAAATAATATATCAATGCGCGTGAGAGAATGTAACTAGTCCAAGAATGAGGCCAGATTTAGGAATATGCAAAGTGTGTCATGTCACATAGCCTCAATGATAGAGGCTCAAACCTCTTAACGATCTCGTGACTGTTTTCTTTTCCAAGCCCTAGACTACTAGAACAAACCAGTTACCAGCACCTCCATGGAAATGATCAAAAGTTTTATCTCCGTTCTTGATTTTCAGTCGTTTTACGTTTTGTTTCAATTCTTCGATTTGTTTCTTTATTTTTGTAAAAAAAGCTTATATCAAAACAATCTGAATCTCTGTCTGGTACAAATTTTGAATACGTTATTTCTCCCACACACATTCTTGGAGTAAGTTGAAACATGACACTTTTGTTCCTAACAAAACGCTTGTAAATAAAAACAAATGTTTCAATGATAGCTAAAATATGTTACAAACTGACATAAACATAAATTAATTAAAAAATTAACAAATAAGTCTATAAGTTACTGGTAATTAATTATTGCGTTTGATACAAAAGGTGAAGCAAATTCTACATTATTGAGAGATATCGTTGGAAATATGGAGTTCTTCTCCTTAGATAAGCTTTGTTTGTTTTTTTAAGTATTATCATATTTTGTTTGTTTATCAAAGAAAATTTAATTATGGTGCAATGTATATTCATTGAATGATTTAATTGGATCAATTTTGTGTGCCTTACAGAATACATCATCAAATTTCCAACAGGATCTTTGTCTAATCATTTGAACTTGTGTTACAAGGTCAGTTTGTTTAACTTGCAGGGAAAGAGTTGATCATTTACACTCAGATCTCTAGCTAACTACTTGTAACAACTAGATCAAAAAAAATCAGCTTTCTCAAGTCTAAATCTAAACTAATACATTATTTTCTCTGCAATGGAGTCATACATAAATCTTAGCACATTACCAGATCAAGATGGCAGCTGAAGAACTTCTTCAACATGCTATTGAATTAATAACAGACTTTCGATTCATTTAGTCCGCAGGCCGCATGTTTTCCATTCATCGGTAACATGAACCACAGAATGAAGATTGAACGCCTACATACTCTTTAGATAATGAATCTGGAAGCCAATGAGAAGTCGTATTGTTTATCGCTGCGGGATTAAAATAATATACATTTCATACCATTAGATGCAGTTGATATAGACGCCATAGATCGTCATAATTAATTTAATATCAAGACTTATTTTATTATTATTTTATTATTTTTTTATTTTTTTTTTAAAGAAAAACGATAAAGATCCTATGCCCCTCCCTCGCACACTCACTGATTTTTAGCGGCCCTCGAAAGGGGAAAAGACGCTATTAGTTTTGTGTGGCCTGTCTGTCCGTCCGTTCGTCCCGTTCAGATCTCAGAAACTAGAAGAGAAAATGAAAATCTGACAATATGAGATTTTAGATTCAAAGTTCTGATGCAACGGCTACTTTTTTTCTTTTCCGAAAGTGAACAATCTAAATTATAAATTATATATGCAAGCAGATTTGTCAAAAAATGATATCTATCTATCTATCTATCTATCTATCTATCTATCTATCTATCTATCTATCTATCTATCTATCTATCCATCTTTCTATCTATCTATCTATCTATCTATCTATCTATCTATCTATCTATCTATCTATCTATCTATCTATCTATCTATCTATCTATCTATCTATCTATCTCTCTCTCTCTCTCTATATATATATATATATATATATATATATGGCTGTAAATATGGAGTCCTTCCCTTTAAATAGCTTTGTTTTACCTTGCTTGTTCTCTTCCCCTTCCCTCCTTTCTCTCAATATTTCTCTCCCTTTCTTTCTCTTATTCTTTTTTAAATATTTTTTCTCCGTCTTTATGTTTTGTTTTGTTTTTGTTTGTAAATAAATTACTTTTATGTTTTTAAAAAGCTGCCAAGAAAAGGTAACCGTGACATGGCAGGTGGAGATAAATATGTTATATCTGAGACACAGTTACCCCCCACTCCTCCAGTCAACACTTCAAGAATCTGGTGCCATAAATCTATTATTTGGTTTAGTTCCATCCAAGTGCTGAGGCTCTCTTGTCATAATAAATACACCGGCAGTTTATTTCACAAAGGATTTGAACAGTTGAAAGCTTTCTGTATAGATCTGTCTCAGAATTCTATGGTGATTCTAGTTGGCAGTACTCTTCCGTCTTACAAACCTCTAGGGATGTTGGACACGATTTAAGAGAAGAAACAGAAAAAAATAAGGACATAAAAAAGTTAACTTAGTGAATTTTCTAAAAACAAAACAAAAGTTCTGTGCTTTTATTGATCAACTTTTATACATTATAGATAAGATTAATAAATCATCCATTGATTTATCAAAAATCTCATATTATTTTTAATACTTAAGTCTTGTTGTTCAAAGCTGTTCAAAGATAATGGGAGTTTGCGTTCTCATAAAACTCGTAGAAGGACCCTTTGGGTTCGATGTGAAGTAAAAATTGGAAGTTAAAGTAAAGATTTAATATTTTTAAGCATTATAAACATGGGGGTAAAATGAGAATTCAACGTCGTTTTGATGCATGAATAATTTACGTATAACTTTTAAAGTAGTTACTATTAATATTAAGACTTCAACGTACATTTAATTTAAAAATATTTCACATGTGGATAATGGAAAGTATGGAGTACAAATTATCAGCAACAACAATCCTATATTCATCTATAACAAATGTACAATAGCAAAATTGTAAGACATAAATATCTATGTCTTATTATACATTATTTCAGCATCGTCTTCATAAAGTTTTCTGATTGTACTACGGGACTGCTCCTTATCTCACGCTTATCATTACAGCTAATACCAGGCTAGTTTAAAGAAACAAGATATTGCTTCCTAGAGAAATCTTATATTGGAAGCTTGGTTTTCAGACACACACACGAAATGCTGTGTAAACAATGCACTTTTCCTTTCTTTGCGTATCGTAACGATGGAGCTGACCCAAGCGTTTTCAAGGATTGACCTGTCAATTAGTTTTTAGAATAAATGACATTGAAACTTAAGTTTATCAAGAAATCTAGAGTTCGCTTATTTTGGCTTCAGTGAAACCAATTTAAATTTCAAAACCCATGTTTTTGTATGTATGTACGCTGTAAGGTAGAGGGGGGGGGGGGTTGAATAGCAACTCATATATATCTCATATTTTTTACACTAAAAGAATTTTTTTGTTTGTTTTAAGGACTTGATATTAGATTAGGAGGGCGGATATGCAAAAAAAAAAAATAAAAAAAAAAAAAAAAAATAATGCACAGATTGGGGCTAACATAAAATTAGATATCATAGAGCGGTTGAATATTTTGTTTCATGCATCTAATGTGCACAGGTAACGTTTGATGTATCTATATAAATAGAAATACGCACAAGAATGTTTTGCAGAAGAAAAGATAAAGTTCAGATGGAACATGAAAATATTCATGTATATAAACATTCTCGTTATAACAAGGGGCGAATTATTACTCGTTCTACTGAATGTACGCACGCTTGACACCTACTGATAAGATTCCTATGTCATTGGGCCAAAGTTAAGAACATAAAACGAACTTTATCCCTAAGAGTCCACATTGGTGCTAGTGTTGCCATAGCCTGCATTTTAACATTAGATTTTTTTTTTAAAGTACTGAACATGAGTACAATATTTAAACGAGAAAAACATTTTTTAAATGCCCTTTGAAAGAAAAGGGGAAAAGGTGAATGTATTGAACTACTAAACTTTATAATATTACAATGAAAGGCCTTTAGATCTAGACTTAGATGACGATGCGTGAAATTTGCCTGAACATTAATTTATTAAATTTCCTTAATCAATAAAACCTAAATTCCTAAAAGTGATAATCCTTTCAAAAACGTTATAATCCTTTCAAAACCGATGTTGGATCTGACCAAATTTAAATTAATTTTTTCTTTTGAAAAATTATAACCGTCGAATTACATTTTCCCCCATGTGACCAACTAGCTAGTATTCTTTTCTCAGTGACATATAGTGCTTTTTTTGTAAAAAAAAAAAAAAAAAAAAAAAAAAAATAGGTGCCGGTACTCAGTGATTAGGTGTCGGTACTGACTCGGTACTCAGTGATAGATTGCCTAACTTTTAAATACTAATAAATTAATAAATAAAAGAAAAGTAAAAATTTTTCTCCACTTTAAAAAAAAGTGCCGGTTCGCCGTACCGGTATGTACCGTCACAAAAAAGCCCTGTATATATATATAGAGAGATATATATCAACTTTTAAATTTCTAGGAAATCGTTAGAGCATTTTTATAGATCAGCCTCCAGGGTCCACCATCCACAGTCCTCACACCCAAAGTCCAGTTGTGACTTGAGTATGAAAAATGTTTTTCATGATTAGCGCTTTTGGGATACATTTCTGATTCCAATCACCAGAACAAATATAGCATATAAGAAGATAGGACACAAGGAAATTCTCTTAGCAGTTGAACCACTGACTCAGCTCTATTCATTTCCATGTGAGGATTTTTCAAGGCATTGTCTTCGACTCCAAAGATTAAGGATAAGTGTAGTAATAGTAGTAATTAACATTACTCACAAGCATTGGGTCTCAAAGGTGTGTCTGGCAACCCTAGTAAGATTTCTTTAGGTGTTTTCCTCAAACTTCGGTAAGAGCAAATTGACTCCTGATGAGATCTTTAAAGCGCTTCGGAGGGGCACCTTTTTTTTTTACGCCTAGGCTCGATATAAAAGATCGCCTTGGATGATAATACAGCAACATAAATGAAAATCATTTGATTAGTAATAGTAAAAATGTTATAATAGTTGTATCCAGTCTTTGTAAACAAGGGTCAAACTTTCGACATTAGGGCCAACTTTCAACATGGAGGCTAAATTTTGATATGGGGACACGCTTGTCACTAGACTGCATCATCTCAACAAAAACAAGGTTAGAAAAGACAGTTTGTGTGGAAACATAAACCTAAAATGGCCCGCGAAGTGGTCCACCCAGGCAGGCTTCAATATTTTCAGAAAGAACGTCCAAATGAAATTATATCAAAGACAAATGAGAGATAAGAATGGAGAAAGAAGGTTAACAGATCTTGTGTAGTGCCCTAACGGTCCCGCAGATCAAAGGATAGGTGAAAGAGAATGTAAAGTAGGATGTGAACATGGCCTAACTAGTTCCCCTTTCAGTCCGTGTGGTCTATAGGGCAAATAATGTAAAGTTCATCTGTTTTTGTGGCCTACGGTTATCGAGGGTGTCATGTAGCTAGCACAACGACCAACCGCCTTTACTTTTCCCCAACTAATGTCAGGTACCCATTAGAGCTGAGTGGACTCAGAGGCGCCCAAAGATTCCAAAGTTGAAAATTCCAGTCTTCACCAGGATTCGAACCCGGGACCCCCGGTTCAGAAGCCAAACGCTTTACCGCTCAGCCACCCTGGCTTAACTGATGTCTTATAATTGATCTGTTTTGAGAATGCATTATTAAAAAAAGAAGAAAGTTAGGAAAATGAAGTTTAAAAAATTGCTATTCGTGTTAAATTAGGTCTAATTTATAATGCATACTAATTAGCTTTTTCTCTTTAAAAACTGCTTGCATAACTGATTTTAAAAATTAGATTTTTCGCTTTTAGAAAAAAAAAAAGTAGCCGTTGCATCAGAACTTTGAATGGTCTAGAATATTGTGATGTCGGACTTTCAATATCTTTTCTAGTTTACGAGATCTAAACGGGACGGACGGACAGTCGGACAGACGGACAGACATTTCGCACAAAACTAATAGCGTCTTTTCCCCTTTCGGGGGCCGCTAAAAAAACGCTATACAAAAGAAATGTTAAAAAATGCCACTGTATTCCCATATAAACATAAATAAACATTCTTATGAACTTCAGAGTGTTTCATAGATGAATAGAAAGATTCTTCATGCTCTCCGGAGTTAAACTAAAATGTTTAAAACATTTTTTGTACTGTATCCAAAACTCATTGCACTAAAATCATCATTTTCTAATTGAATCAAATTAACGTATACAATGACAATATATGATAGGGATCCCAACAATTCTGTATGCGTGTGTGTGTGTGTTTAAATAAATACATATCTTAATCAGCTAATTGAAAAACTAATTCACGTGTAAGTTGATACGTCGGGGTACAAAAATAGAATGTGAAATGTAATAACATTTAGATAAATGTGTAAACAGTACAACACTGGTTAAAAAAAACTAAAACAAATTTCAAAATACATTAAACATTGACATTGGAAAACTTTATTTTAGTTCATTTGAAAAAAAAGCGATTAACAAGAAAGAAAAGAAAACTTGGTATATTATGCCCATATTTTTTTTATCAAACTTATTTCGCTAATAATACGGTTAACTTTCATTGTATTGGGTTACACATGATATACAGATTTCATTAAATCTGGTCGATTTTCTGAAATGTAAAATTAAATCAGGGCTATGGCTACTAGAAGAACTGCTCTATAAGATGAACCCTGAACCATATTTATTTTACAACTGAGGGCGGCCAATATATCCGACATATAAATATACAGTACATAAATGCATAGGGAACTTAAGGCACTACACATGTAGCTTGAAAATCAGGGCATAGTATGACAGAAACGACTAACGAACTGCTTCCAAACACACGTCAGATAATAGTATAGGCAACAAATGGGGGACTCTCCCACTCTTTCCCCTCACATGCACACACTCACACAGAATGTATATACACACACACTTACACAGAATGTATATACACACACTCTCACATAGAATGTTTATATCTTTTCAAAGACAGAACCGAGTTGAAGTTGGTTCTTATGTTCTGTCAATCCTAAGAGCTGCTGCTGAATGTTTAACTCAAGTCTGTACAAGTACTTTAAAGTTGTTCACTCATAAACTATTCATTCGACAACAATACGGTATTATGAAAGAGAAAGAATTGAGAAAGAAAAAGTGAGATATTCAGTGAGAGGGAAAGAGAGATACAGAGAAAGAGAGAGAGAGAGAGAGAGATACAGAGAAAGAGAGAGAGAGAGAGAGATACAGAGAGAGAGAGAGAGGAAAGAATTTAATAAAAAACAACAACAGAACAAAAAAAAAAACCAACAAAGTGGTGAGGGTAAATAGTTGGGGGCCTCTTTTGGTCGTAACGACTATGGTTCATCTCGCACACTTTTTCAGAACTGTGGAGCCCAATTTGGGAGAGACACTCCCGTCCACATATCGCAGGTTAAGTAGGCTTTTCCTTGGGTACTAGAGGAGCCGGTCATTTTACGGAGCTGACGCCCATTTTTTTTCGCGGTCCATAGCTTTCTTGGTCACCATCTCTTTCCACCCAGTGCGGTCTTCGCAACGATCAGAATCAATATTCACTGCTTTGAGGCCCTGTTTGATTGCATCCACGTAACGGAAGTGGGGCGACCAGTTTTTATTGAGCAAGTTGCCCGCAAAGAATGATTTGCAGGTGTCCTCTGAGGATTGCGAGGATCCCAGGACGACCCGTTTGTGCACTCTCTTGCTTTATGAGTATTAAGATCCTTTGGAGGCAGCACAATCGGAATGAATTTAGTTTTCTCTCTTGCTTTGCATAAAAATAAATGGTATATTAGCGAAATATAAAAGGAAAAGATATATATATATATGTATAGAGAGAGAGAGAGAAAGAGAGGGGAAGAGAGGGGAAGAGAGGAAAGGGATTAAGGAAGGAAGAGAAACAAAACTAAAGTAGTTATTCAAAAAAGTAGAGACCAATAGAAGAGTAAAAGTCATTTAAAATACAAAAAAAAACCCCCCAAAAAAACGACAGAGAAATAAAACAACAACCGACACCACATTAAAGAAGAGTGTAGAGGGTTAAAACAAGTCAAGACTTGACAACTGGGTAGGAACAACAAAAAGGGGCCACTAAAGATTAGGGGGTAGAGAGGGGATAATGGAAGGCAATGATTGAGAAGGGGAAGGAGTCAATGAAAGAGAGAAAAGATGTTTATGTGTAGAATGAAAAAGAAAAAAAAAAAGATTAAATGGAGAAAGTGAACTAGAAAAAAAAAAGATATTTATTGGGGGTTAGTGAAACAGGGTGGGAGAGAAAGTATAAATGAGAGAAGGATAGAGACAAGTATAATGTGAAGGATAGAGAGAATGATAAAGAAAAAGATAGACAAGAATAGAAAGAAGGATATCGAGAAAAGGATCGCGTGAAGATTAGAGAAGTATAGAGAGAAGGATATTGAAGGATAGAGAGAAGAATACAGAGAATGATAGATAGAAGGATAGCGAATAATAGAAAAAGGGTAGAGAAAAGGATAGAGAGAAGGATGGAAAGAAGGATAGAGAGAAGGATAGAGATGGATAGATAGAAAGATAGAGAGAAGTATAAACAGAAGGATAGAGAAGGATAGAGAGAAGGATAGAGTGAATGATATCTATTATATATACTTTCAACTTTCGAGATGTTTCGGAAGGAACATTAAAGGTTAAATCAGATTTTCAATAGCTTTTAGAGTTGTTATTTTTTTGTTATCTAAACGTAACAGACCAACCGGCAAACAAAACGCCCAAAAAATAAGCGTCTTTTCTCCTGATGTAGCGGCACTAAACAAAAAATCTGATTATTTAAAAAATTGAGGAAACTGATTAGTAACAAGTTTTGCCGCTACTTGTTACTCTTTTGCACGAAAGTTGTTGCATAAAATTTCCGTTTAAAAAAAATGTGATATTTACACACAAAGTGCATTCTTAGCCTTTATAAACAAAGATAAATGTTTCTTTTAATTGTAGCAGCTAGTTGACCAGAAAAACACTTTTAACTAATATTTATATTTGTTGTGAACATTTCTAGTACATTTTATAGATATATTCGACTTGGTGATACTGAAAATACATAGGTTCAATTATCTTTGTTAACATATTGTTACATTGCCTCCCTTACAGTTATGTAATTGTTTTAGAATAGGTGTATTTTTATGAAAAGTGCGCTTGCATAATTAATTTTATAAATTAAATGGTTTGCTTTTAAGAAAACCAAAAGTAGACGTTGAACCTAAAATTTTCAAGCTGCATCGCATGGTGAAAAAACTATTTTTCATTTCTCTTCTAGTTTTCCAGATCTGAGTGTGACAGACGGACAGACGGACATTTTGCATAAACCTAATAGCGGTTTTTCCCGTTACGGTGGCAGCTAAAATTAGTATAAAGATTTTTGTGTTATGTCAATTTTTCTGAAACAAAGATTAAATAAATACAGTAAATACGATTTTATTTTTTTCGATTTGTCACAGGAAAAAAAATAATTTTAGTTTTCATTTACTTACATAGTAAAATAAGATATCAAGTAAAAAACACATTTCCTGTCGGGGTTTATATTCTAAATCTAAAAAACAGCTAAAAAATTCTTGTAAAATATGTAACAGTTTAGACTTTCTTTATAATCCAATGACTGGATTTTTTTGGTTTGTTATTCAGCATTGCGAATTTGCAGTCTGTGAACTTTGTGGTTGGCTGTCTTGTCGAGTGGCATGCGTTCCTGTTGTCTCGACTGTTCTACTCTGCCTCGGTAGGCAACGATCGCTACAGGAAGTGAGTAAACGAATTTAATAAGTGGAAGTGTTGAATGGGAATGCAATAGCTTTCCGATTCCACAGTGCAGAGTTGTAAAAGAGCTTCCAGGAGCCATTTTTGGAGGGACCGTTACACTAATGGCGAGTCCTGCACGGTTTGCGTGGTAAAACTTAGGAAAATGGCGGGGCTTTCCGGTGTGATCGGCCTTTGGCCATGTATTCTTGACCATGCGACCTCAGTATCCGACACATTGGAAATAGCAATGTTTTATATAGACATTGACTTGGACCTCTTCCCTTGTACAATCAGGCTTACACGCCTAGAGTTCAAAGAGCCTTCGGCTCAACTCTTGTGACTATCACATGGTTCTATTCTTTAACCACAAACCCAGTAGTAAATTATCCATTCTTCGCCACTCAATAAATATTAAACTTTGGTAACGCTTTTAAAGTTGTTCTCACTAATAATAGCCCTAAACTAAGATTTTTATCGGCCCTGGAAAGGGGAAAAGAAGCTATTAGTTTTGTGTGGCCTGTCTGTCCGTCCGTTCGTCCCGTTCAGATCTCAGAAACTAGAAGAGAAAATGAAAATCTGACAATATGAGATTTTAGATCATTCAAAGTTCTGATGCAACGGCTACTTTTTTTCTTTTCCAAAAGTGAACAATCTAATTTTGAAAATTATATATTCAAGCAGATTTTTCTAAAAATTATACCACTTTTCAATGAAAAACTTCAGGGAAGGTAACTTTTTTTTAAAAAGGTCATGGACTTCTTCATTAATAACTTAAGCTTCATTCATAGATTCGCGCATTGGTACAAAAAAATTGCCTTTAGGGTCACAATGGTAAAAGTGTCAATGGATCATTATAAAATATATTTTCCATTTATTAACTAGTTCATTGAATAGAATACTGATTCAAATGTTGTTTTTAAAATAGAATTTTGATACGAACTTCGTTTTAGTTATAAGTTTCAAAAATAACGAACTACTTTTATGGCGCGCAGTTTTTACATATCATCATTATTATAAATGTATTGATAATTTGAACAAAATTTTAATTATTAAGGCAATAACTTATCTTCTGACAGCTTAAGGGTGCAGATTTATTTATTATGTAAGCAATAGTATCAGATTAAGAAATGAATCGGATACGAACAGCATAGTCATAGTACACCATTACCTGGTAACAAAAAGCCTATTATTCATGATCATAACATTGGTCTAGGTCTAGTAATTGTAAGATTAAACGTGTAAATTCATACAAATTCTAGTTTATATATAGTAGATTCTATATCAAGATTCTATATCTAGATCTAGATCTAGACTGAAATCTAGATATAGACTTAAATCTAACTCTAGATCTAGACTTAGATCTATTTCTATATCTAAACTTAGATCTAGTTCTAGACCTAGACTTAGATCTTGAATCTAGATGTAGATCTAAAACTAGGTCAAGAATTATTTATCTTTCTTAGTTTCTTTTTATTACATGTAACATGTTATTAATGTAGAATGTATCGGTAAGGATAATAATTATTATTTTAAAACACAAGTGTACGCTAAATGAATATATGGAGATGCTGTGGCTGAGGGGTAAAACACTTGGAACCGGAGTCCCATGTTCGAATGCTGGTGAAGACTCTCAGCGGACCACTTCGGGGGCCGAAACTGTCTTCGTAATCTTGTTTATTTATTTAAGAATTACAGTGACGTCCATAGGTGCTAGTTGAGAGGCTATACGTTTTCTATGTTTAGAAAATATTGTGGAAATGAGAAGCTTTATCTTGAGACGTGTCGCTGTGTATCCATTGGGTTTCTTTTGAAGAAACGTAATATAGTTTCAATTAGATTAAATACTTTTCTTGGCCTAACTTTTCTTTAAGTTAGCCCAGAGCAACTAAAACAACATTGTTCATAATGTCTTTGATAACCCATAGACACAGTAGTTGATCAAATAACTTACATATTTCTTTGACCTCATTCTCTCAATTATCTTTTCGGACCTAAACCAGTCAATGCAGATATAGGAGTTTGAGAGTCGATCACATTTATTTTTACATTCAACCACCCATTTTATTATTTTATTAGAATCTTTCAGACTTTCCACTATGCTAAAGGGATTCAACTCTAGATAAACTCTTCTCTACAAGTCACTCTTTTCATTCTGTCTTCTTTTCCCAATCTGTTTCTCACTACTCGTTGAATCCAGCCCGTCCACTTACTCCTCCCTGTCAACATGGAGATATCTGAAACCTCCCTGGAGATACCACTAGTAGACACTGAGAGTCTATAATAGACAGTCTTGGCTTTACACGCTTTTTTTTTTAACTTAAGATTTCTAACAAAAAGCATAAAGCTAAAAAAAAAAGCTATCTTACCAACCAATCATTCATCCAACAAGCCTTACAACCAACCAACCAGCTTTCAGCTAAACAACCAACCCACTAGCCAACCAACCAGTCTTCCAACTGTTCAACTAACCAGGTTTCTATTCTGTCTTTTAAACATCTATCAACTAGTATTCTAACCAAGCAACCTTTCAACCGTCTCAGAAAACGGTCTTCTAGCCAGCTTTCCAACCAGTTTACCGACAGCAATTTTTTAGCCTTGCAACAGTTTAACCAACCAGCCTTCCAACCATCCAGCCTTCCAACCATCCAGCCTCCCAACCATCCAGCCAATTTAATAACAATTACAACAAAAGCTCATTCTTGGAAGAAACAAGTCATTCATTGATGTTTTACAGTCTGGTGCGGTATAGTTTGACCGTTATAAGTTTCAAAGTATAAAATAATTAATTTAAATTTGGCTAGAGGACAAGAAAATATTGATTTCGAACAGACTACGTCTTCAAGTATCACCGCATGTAGACCCTGTTCATTGAAGAGTTTAATAAACTAATGTTCAGGGACACTTTGAGCACTGTTTAGATTTATAGACTTATTTATCATTAGAACATTATAAAGTCTAGAAGATTAAAACATTTTATCTTATCTTATCTTATATTTTACAGACGTTACTTCAAAAAGAAGATAATTATATCCTACCCCTATCATGTGTCAATCTAGTCATAAATGTTAATCAATGACTTAAACTCTGCTACGTCGTTGGTTTTCCTGGCTGATTCAGGCAACCCATTCCATTCTCGAATGACATTAGGGAAGAAGGAGCACTTCTACGCATTGGTTCTAGCGTATGGTCCAAGAAATGTACCTCTTTGTGACTTTCTGAGTATGTCATTAGGTTTTGTTTTTCTATTTGTAAGTCATAGTTTAGTGTTTAATGTGTTATTGCTACTTGAGTTTTAATTCTTCTCTCATGAAGTGTCTATAATTATAGTGATTTTACTAATGATGTTACTCTAATCAAATTGGAATATTCGTCTGTTATAAATCTCACTGCTCTATTTTGTATTTGTTCAAAGTTTCTTTATATTTTCTTGAGTTGAGGGATCCCAAACAGAGGATGCCTATTCTAGCATTTGCTTAAACAGGATTCTTTCTCGGTGGGGGAGGGGGGAGAGAATGCGTCGGAGTGCACAATTCTTCTTTTTTATTTAACCTTCATTAGTTATAAAGAACAAAGTAATCGATGTGTACGTTTTACAAAGGCGGTATCGTCTTTTTGCAAAGTTTTTTATTTTTTTATTTTCTTGCTTCTTTTCACATTTTACTCAAAGCTTAATGTTGGCAGGTGAATTTTTCGTGTGAAATTTTTTGTTTTTTTTAAATAATTGTTTCACTTCCACTTACAGTTACAATTTTTCAAACTTTTGTTTGAACGTTACAATTTTTTTTGTTTTCTTATAAAGTTGTTTCGACATTAAAATTGCAAATATTTTTTTGTAAAATATTAAAATATTCGAAATAGAATTGTGATAATCGTCTTACGTATTTGTGTCTATGCTGTTCGCAATGAAGCTGTTTGCCTTTTTTTTTTACGATTCATCCTTTTTAGCAAGAAGAAATGATGTACGAGACATTCCAGAATAACCCTTGTGACATTATTTTAAATCTTCTGACTGAATACCAAGTCTACATGCTAAAATAATAATTTAAAAAGTTGAAAGCAGTTTTTGTCATGTATAGAGACAGAGGACGAGGCCATGAACTTTAATAGGAACTGGGGAATGACCAAGACACCAAGTATTTTGACATTAAAGTTAAATTCTAAAAAGCATCTTATAATGTGACTTGGTGACTTGTGTACAATACCTCTTATTATGTGATTTCTGTACAATGTCTCCTATAATGTGATTTGTGTACAATTCATCTTATCATATTAATGCTAAGCTGTCAAATGTACATATAGACGTCAAACAAGTAATTGTACATAAAAAAAAAGAAAGAGAAACAGTTTATTTGTTGTGTTATTTACACATGGGTTTATTGCAAAATAATTGATTCCAATGTCACAAATCTTTCATAAGTCAGACGCCTTTATTAAAGTATTAAACAAAAAAATGAAATTGTTCTACCTTTTATAAACAAATTGGGACAGACAAGTAACGTGAACACAAAAATAATGAAGGTATTACAGTAAAACAACCACAACCCCCCCCCCTCCCCCAAGTTTTAGTCCCTTCAACACTTTCATGATTGAATATTAGCAGAAACCAAAACAGAACTAAAATATTATAGAGTTAAAGTTGTATATTAATATAAAAAAGACTTCTTTTCCGGAATAGTACATTACAAACTGTAGGAATTGTTTTCATCTAGGACTAAGATGTAACATATAGTGCAGATTTACACGATTCAAAGGACGCTAATTGAACTTCACTGTTGCCAACTTCATGAAGAGAATTCGGGCTGCTACGGTCCTATATTTCCATATGGCTCAAATTTCCTTTATTACTGAAAATTGTTAGTTTTAATTTAAGTTTAAGCCCCACGGAATAAAAGTCTAATGTTTCCCTCATATTGAAATTATTTTGTGATAAAAACGGAAAAGCTTAGAACATTTTGATCAACTTAAAAAAAAACAAAAAACTTATTAACACTTCCCTTGTTTTGTTCACCGGATACACAAAAGGCTTGCTATTTATTTCTTTTCCCCCATGCTATTTAAGAAGAGTTTGGTGTAGAGAGTCCATTAAAAAATAATAAACAACTAAAACCCCGTGTTTGTATCAACATTTTTATTTTCTCATCACTGCTATGAACTTTTTCTGGACACCCGACGAAATTGATATTCTGATGTAGTGTTTCACCAATTCCTTGTTACTTTTCAGTCTCAGTTTAAGCTCTATATTTTGTTTTCTCAATTACAACATAATAGTGAAAGTCTAGAGGTGACTACATAACCACACATACAGATTTTAATGTCTGATACCTTTCTGCTCACTGTACAAGTAAAAGACTTAAGATTGTCCTTGAACAAAACGTCCCTAGTTTTACTCCATGTGACTGTCTCCAATCTTATGGTTGTGATCTTTGTAAACTCTCAGTGACTCGAAACTTTTGCTGTCACATTAGACGTTTTCTTTTAGCTACTCAAAATATCATTATAGACTTTTGGATAGTATGAAGACAGTTTGATAACAGTATGGAGCTTGTATGACTATGACTAATAAACCAAATTTAGTTGACTAGTATACAATGGTAGCATGTACCTGTACTGTCAGCTAGCCCTAGGACAGATGAATATACATGCACGAACTGTGGCAAATTCTCGAATTGGCTTGATCAGTTACTCCAGATTCTGCCCCGTCTCAAGACGAAACCAAAGCCAGTGACTCATCTGAGCGCATCAATTGTCTTCCGAGACAGTAGGAGCCATATGTATTTACCTCTACAAATCAGCGTTGGGTCAGCTGACATGTCTTGACTCTACTATGAAGTAAATTTGATTAACAAAAGTTTTCAAAGATTCTCATAAAGTTAGGGGTTTCAGATTTTAATGTTAGACAAACTTTAGTGTACATGTATCCGAGTATTCTGTGGTAGCAAGCGTATCATTTATCAAAGTGTTACATGTTGTTCCGGTAAATGTTTTCATAAATGATGGTAGATTTATTGTCGGTATTACAAAAGCTACGACTACCTTTTTCAATCTAACAAAAGAAGAATTAAAAATGTAAAATCCCATTGAAAAAATCAAGACAATGCCAATACTTTTCTGCGACTTATTTTAAATGAAAAAGAAAAATTCTAAACTTTATGTTTTTTTTTTAAATAAGGAAAATGGAAAAGGTCAAACTAACTGTAAAAAACACAAGATATACAAATGTAAAAACAGCATCTTTTGCAGAACATCTTTGATCTCGTGTTAATTTAAAACAATAGTGGAGCAGATATCTTGTCCATACACTACACGACCAGTGTACGCTAGACATTGATTTAAGTAAATAGAATCAGACAAACTTGTGCAAACATTTCATTATGAAAGCAAATAAAATAAAAACACAACACGCTCTGGTGTCACAGTGAACTTTGAAACCACAAATCCTACATGTTATTATTATACAGTTCCATTGACATTCAAGTAAGCTTGACACTTTTCGTAGACATGTTATTAACCATCTAATGATACTAAATATTTATGATCCAATTTGAAAAAGAGAAATAGATTAGATTAAATAACAAAATGAACTTCACTTACACTAAGCTAAGTTTCTTTTTTTTTAATTATCTAAAATCATTAAAATTATATTTATAAAAGTAACAGTTGACAATATTTCACATAGTTTACAACAACTGAAGGACGGTTGAAAAGAACCAGTTTTGACTGGAAATCTAATTAGTTTCACACTTTCACACGCATGACTTTGACGAATTAGTTGGTTTTTTTTCAAGCTACAGAAATGTGAACACTCACACAGATTTGTGGATGGACATTTTAGTTGGCACTGTTGTTAGGCTTGAAGGTGTATTGGTTATAAGTTATAAAGTGATGTTGACACACACACACATTCAACTTGGTTGAAAATTATGCCTTCTAACACTCATATCATTAGCAGCAAGGTAATAGTGAACACTTTAAGTCCAGAGAGAATAGAAATGATGCAGTCATGAAAACTTCCCCAAAAAAATAAGCGAGAGTTCTCTCATGCATGCCAGCAAAAAAAAAAGGTTCTAAATGTGCCAAAATTCTTGACATTCAGATACTCAGTAATATAAGTTGACATATTGTAAGGTATTATCAAATGTTGTGTCCAATCGTATTCATAAAATCTATCTACGGTATTTGTGAGGGCATACATTTGTGAAGGCATACATTTGTAAGGGCATACATTTGTATCATTATGTCATTTTTCTGGGTGGAGTGGTGGCTGAGCGGTAAAGCGCTTGGCTTCATAACGGGGTCCTGGGTTCAAATGTTGGTGAAGACTTGGATTTTTAAATTTCTGGATCTTAGGGCGCCTCTGAGTCCACCCAGCTCTAATGGGTACCTGACGTTAGTTGGTGAAAAGTAAAGGCGGTTGGACGTTGTGCTGACCACATGACATCATCGTTAACCGTAGGCAGAAACAGATGACCATTGCATCATCTGCCCTATAGATCACAATGGGTGAACGAGAAGCTTTACTTTTATATAATCTTAGAGCAATCTCTGACTAAAAGTTAACTAGGGTGTTACGCAACAAGCACAATGACCCATAGACTATCGTCATTACATGACTCGCGGAAACGTCACTGGGGATTTGAACACAAGATATTCGTGCATCTTCGACTACCTAGCTTTGTAGTTAGTAAGACCTTGCGATCTGTGGGGCTGATGATGTACTAAAAGTTGTGTAAAATCGCTATGGACATGAAAGGGATTTTCAAACCGCAAAGGAATAGGACATCCTTAGGAAATAAAATTGGAAGATAATTGTTTTCTTTGAACCTCAAATCAGTTGATGGAACTACACTCTGATCCATCGCTCAAGGACATGTGCTACAAGACTATTTCAGCGTTTTAAAATTCAGTCCGAATTATTCGCTGGTCCAATAATCTTGAGACATGATAGACTTCACTCTATGTTAGAGCCTTCTCAGGAATTTAATCTATTAAAAGAAAAATAGAACGATGTGTGTGTGTCTGTGGGTGGCGAGGGGAGATCATTGCCTCATTTTGCCGATCACCTTGACCTAAATAAATCTCTAAATCTTAATATTCCTGGAGATTAAGTAGACTGTCGTAAGTAAAGTGTCAGCTGAGTTTTCGGACCTTCTTTTCAACTTTTTTTCTATTGCTTATATCCAATTTTTACTGATTTTTTCCCCATTTATTTTATTAATGTATGCTTCAGGGCTATCTGATTGATACAAATTCATACAAGGTTGCTAAATGATTTTTTTCTTATTTCTTATTAGCTGATATGGCCCTAACTATCTATCCTTCTAAAGTCGCCTTCGCTTCTTAAGGGATTTCATTTTTTTGTCCCCATACAAGGTTGCTAAATGATTTTTTTCTTATTAGGGACTAAGATTTGTTAGCTGATATGGCCCTAACTATCTATCCTTCTAAAGTCGCCTTCGCTTCTTAAGGGATTTCATTTTTTTGTCCCCAGTTTTTTACAAGCATCTCGTTGGCTTGCTTGCATGTCCTAATGAGGGTCTAAAATAGTCTAGACCTAATGTGTTTAAAGTATTGTAGTGCATACATTCAGGAACATTTTGTATTAATTGAAGGGACATTTTTACATTGAACATTAAAAAATAGATTAAATTTAAGCTTTTATATAGTGCTACTCTAATGCTTATAGCATGCTCAGAGCGCTATGGTCCAATCTCATTTGTGGACCAGTCGGGGGAGGGGGTATCTGGGAGAAGGTTATTCCGTGCTGCCTTTAGGCGCTCAGTAAATACAACTCTGCTGGAGTCGGGTGTCGAACCTCGAGCCCCCTTCATAGGTAGCCAAGTACAAACGTTCCTAGCCTCTCGACCACGCATGCCAAAATAAAAGGAATAGCTTACACGTAATCACTCTCTATAAAAATATATATATATATATCATACAAGGGTTGCACATTTCTTAATCTGCACGCTAGGACAAAATCATACATGACATCGTTTCTTTTGAAGTGTCATGTTGACATTATAAGTACTGCTCAAAAACAAGAAATCCAAGCCAGACACTTACATTGCAAGTAATGTCAACTGTTATTGAAGGAAACGTATGCATGTTTCCTCAATAAGATAAGAAAAAAAAATGCATGTAAGTTGATATACTACATGACAGGAATGGACATTGTCTATGATACAACGAATTGCAACTTGCACACTTTAGTTAGACTATTGGAAAAGTGAGAAACTATTAGGACTAATGTATTTCAGCTCCGCCAAATGGTATGGCAGTACGGATAAAAGGAAGATCTAACATTCAATGGACGTGGAAACTAAATAGCAAACATCAGACACAGAAGTTACGCCTAGAAGATGGACATAACTGTCTCTCATAATCTTGTACCTCCCGGACAATATCTACCCCTATTTTAGTAAAGCCGAACAGATGGATTGTACATCATTAGTCTCTGACTTATGACTAGTCTCTGACTTATGACTAGTCTCTGACTTATGACTAGTCTTTGATTTAACAGTCGCGTCATTTTATCCCTAGCATTATAAAGAAATAAACTCTTCCCGAGACTTCGGACGGATATTTAATTGTTCATTCCCTAAAGCTAATGATGAGTAATCATTTTTTTTTTTAGCATACTAAACAAAAATAATCCAAGAAAAGGAAAACCGCCGCCAGCTACCTAAATTAAGAATAATTGCAATGGTGTCTGATTGGCTGGTTTATAAGCAGACATTAGTAGGGACTTCAAATTGCAATACCGTCAGTGCTGGACAGTGAAGAAACATTTATGTAATTATTATGTGTGTGTGTGTCGCTAGTTTATCAGTTGTGTACTATAATCATTTGATACAAGGGTAACAGTTCAGCAAGGTAAATGGTGAACAATTTACAAAGACGACAAATTATTCTCATGAGTTACACATTGAAAGGAAAGTAGGTAAGACATATATCACAGGCGATGGGCCTAATATTAGAGCACAATTCATGTACAAAAGTAATGTTATTGTTGATTAGAATAAGTTTTAAACTAAATCAAAGTACAACACAAATAGTTACACAAAGACTTTAGATCAAAAGTTAAAAAAAAAGTAGCTCCAGTATATCCAGTGTTGTATAAAAAAGAAACAACTTCAAACTTATATATTTTGTATACTAATTATAAGCAAGTTTGCTTGGTGTGGGTCAACATTCTATTCAAAAGTGAATTTAAAGAAATAGTTTGACGTGTTTTGTTATGTATCGCTGTCAGAGCCCTGTGGGCGTGAACGATCATGAGAAATAGAAAAGAGCATCAGTCATCCTGGAGTAAACACAGCAAGTGCCGCACGTTGACCGTTCAAACACACATGAACCATAGTTATAAGATTGATACCCTAAATACATTCATTTAAATCAGTGAGATGATCTATCATGTTAGAAGAACATGCTCTAACATACCACATCAAATAAATGTTTCCAATGAAATAAGAAAGGCAGTGTGAACTGATTTCAAAACATTCGGCTGTCACAAAATACATTTTTCTGCCAGATTTCAAATGATACTTTGTCTAAATGATCTGATATGACACCATGTGTCGTTTTTGTACCAGAACTAATTCGGTACAACAAACAACATTTCAAAACAAAAACTGTACGATGAACTAAGAAAGTGTTCACAAAGATATGAAATTAAAGTTTGGTTACTGTTTAAAAAGTTACAACTCTTTGATGTCAGCGTACTCGAGTCGTAGCTAATATACTTATCCAGCTCATAATCTTATCCTGTTCATACACTTATCCTTTAGATCATGGGCGTAGCCTGTTATCAGTATTCTTAATTTTTGTAGATCTTCTGACAAACGTTGGCACCAGATAGATGTGTCGAGGCGCACCAGAGTGTCGAAGAAAGTTAAATAAGGCTTCATTGAGTTCCTGTTTTAATGTCACGTCTCAACGGCGTTCAAATATAAACTCATTGTAGTGTTGCCACTTTGACTCTTCTGTGTCTAGTCCTGGCTTGACTTCTCCTGCGCTATTGGTTCCAGAGCCACAACTGCCAACCATAATGAAGCCTTCCTCCTGAAGCATGTCGAAGGCCTGTTCCAGAAATGAATGCTTCAGAAAAAATCTACTAGTGTAGCGGTCAAACTCCCCGCGGTCAGGGTCACGGCTCTCGTTCAGTGTGTCCTTGAAAACTTCCCGGCAGAGCGAGACTTTCCCGCAGACGATAATGCGACTCAGCTTCCGGAACTTCACGTCTGCTAGACCGTCTCGTCCAAAAGCGAAGGTTCCCCGGTACCCCACGGTGATGAACCCGCTGGCTCGCTCGCTGATCGGGGACGGTGAGGAATTGATGTTGTTGACCATGGGCTCTGCCGTGGGCGACACAGAGTCCACGGGGGGTGAAGCAGGGGGCTTCGAGGCGGAAGCTGGCTGAACTGGAGACAGGTGTGTGGAAGCTCCAGTCTGCGGGTCCTTCGAGGCCACCAAAGTGGGAAGCAGATGACGTGACGTGTAAGCGTTGATGATTTTGACCAAATTCGGAAGCTGGAAAAATTCGGCCTCCTGGCGCAATCGATCTTTTTCATGGAAGTTCTCAGGGAGCACAAGTTTGAGATTTCGTAGGTAATCAAGGATATATCTGGAAAGAGGACAAAAAAAAGCACGATATAAACATTTAAGGACTTAAAATTAATAAGGACACTCTTTTTACTGTTGTCTTTGTCTTCCGATTACAAATCCAAATGGTTAATTTATTACTTAAAGTAAAAAAAGGGAACATATTCGGGAGATATATAGAATATATTTTAAATTTTCACAACAAACTCAACACTATCCAAGACACTATCCAAGACATTATGCAAGACATTATGCAAGACATTATGCAAGACATTATGCAAGACATTATCCAAGACGCTATCCAAGAAACTATCCAAGACACTATCAAAGACGCTATTTTGAACTTTAATCTTACCAACTAAAAGAAAAAAAGAGCTTCGTAGAATTGAAAATGTGATTAAAGAATGTTGCATAATATATGTATGTAGGAAGGGCCGGTCCTAACAGTCGCGGGGCTCTATGCGAAACTGATTGCGCGGGGCCTAGTCTGGGTGGGAATAAGGATAATAAGTGAAAATTAACATTTTGTATAAGAAAAAAATTCGACTTTGCATTTTATTCATTCTTTAATAAGTACAAAATTGCGATCACATTAACTTTACTTTACGAACCTTGCAACCTAAGGCATATTTATATGCCAGTGACTATAAAAGTAAATAAGGTATTGGAACTTTCGGTTTAGTCGAACATTCGTCCGATTATTACATGAAAGCTGACAATGTCTTTTTTATTGCACTTAGGATTGGCGTTTTCCATTTAAATGACACCCACTAATGACAATTTTGTCTATTTTTCAGAAGATTTTTATGAGATTTCAGGAGATTTTAATAAATGCAGGACTTTTCCAGGAATTTTTTTTTTATGCGACCGCATAGGTTGCAGTGGCCTAAGACCGGCTCTGTATGTAGGTCGCAGCTGGGACTGCGTTGCCTCGTAAAATATTGTACTCTTTATTAGTATTAGGACTAGAACACATCAAATTCTTTAATCTATAAGAGTGATATTCCAGGTGTAAAAATCAACAAATTTTCCCTGTCCATAACTTTCAGACCAGTTTTGCTGTAAACTTTATTTACATTTAGTTTTCTGCAATAATTCTACATAGGCTCCACACAACGTTCACTTAACATATCCGTAGGTCCATTCAAAGTCCCTGACTCAAAACAAACAAGCAACGCACCACCCCAAAATTCTGTATTTGTTTAAATCCAGCAATTCATTTCAAAGCTGCTACTATCAATATTAAAAGGCGAAAAATTATATTTCTATTAATGTAGAAATCAAATTTTTTTTAAAAATGCTATCGTCGCTTAGCGCTCCTAAAGTTTTTGGGTTATTTGAGAAAAGTCTCCTTCAAATTTAACAGTGATGTCCTTAAATACCAAATGTCAATATTATATTTTTTTTGTGACACTATTTCAATAGGTAGGAAATAGAATTAAAGTTTTTGCATCGAATCTTCAGCAAAATCGAGAAATTGTCGAATTAAATTACTTCTAGCACTGAAACAAAAAAAGTGTTTTCTATTCTTGTAGCTCAAGATTAAACCAGGTATAGATGAGATGGAAAATCAAATATGAAATTCCATGTTTGGTTCTACAGATCTTCCAATAACACTTCACAGATAATAACAATCTTCCCAAGATGCAATGTTTTTAATTCAGAAAACTACGTTTCCTCTTCATGTCAATATTTTTAGAATAGAATTAGATGCTTTTTTTTTCGAAATTACGTTACAACTTTTGCTACGTATCTACTTCACGCGTTTGTCACTTGAGTGGCAAAACAATCCCGAAAATTCCTCCTTCGGGGCCTTAGTGGAGATAATAACTCATGTAAGAAGTGCACGCACCTCCATCGCAACGAGGTGCCCCAATGTTAAACAATAAATACACAAAATGACTTTTTTGTGGAAGAGCCTAAGCCAAGGATTCAAAGAGCCGCATGAGACTCGAGAGACGCAGATTGTGATCACCTTTGTAGCCAAAAGTTTAAAAGGAAACATTACACAGCTTAACAAAAAGAAAATAAAGTAGTAAACAGAAACATAAGAACCAAATTCAATCATTTATTAAAATTTAGTATAACCCAATTTGAACTGGACCACAGCGTGTCGCCGAACAAAAAAAAATTAAATATCTTTTCAGTTTACATTATTTTTCAATATATACTGTTGTTTTATTTTGTTTTTGGACAATATTAACTCTTTCACTCTTGACTTTGTAACATCATAATATTTCATAATCTTTCTCTCTTTTCTTTCGTTTCCATTTTCTACGCATCTCTATTGCTTTCTGACTTTTTCTTTTTCTCTACTCCTTTCTTATTCTCTATTTCTCTAAACCACTTTCTCTCTTTTTCTATTTCTTTCACATTCTCTCTTTCTTTCTGATGCCTTTACACTTTTTCTTTCCTTCCATTCTTCCTATTCACTCTCGTTCTCCCCTTTCCCTTCCTTTTTTAAAAATCTAGTACTAGTTGGTTCTATTTCTTTCCCTACCTGAACAATACTCCATCTCTGTCTAAGAAATACTTTCCCTTTGCATCTCTAATGGCTTTGTGTCTGTTGGCGTCAGAGAACAATTTGGCCAGGTGACTATCTGGCTCGTTGCGCAGGGTCTCCAGGCTGGTGCTGTAATAGACTCCTCCTACGTTCAGTTCCACAATGCTGGGGCTGTCGTTCATCATAGCTGTAGCAGACACTTTATCTGACATCTCACGGGAAACAGCACCTGACATATAAAGACAGATGTTAAAATTTTCATGCCAGGATAGCCTACAGCAGGAAAAGAAATAGTTTAAAAATTCAATATTAATTAATTAACTCATTATAAAGGGAAAAAAGAATGAGTTGAAATTAATAATAATGTAAATTCTGCAAGAAGTTGTCTAGATTTTTAAATATTAAAAAATTAATCAAAGAGACATTTTCAAGTAAAATCTGAATTTAAAGTGCAAACGTCCTTTTAAAGTGCTGTCAAAAAATCCCAACTCTTCAAAAAGTAGACGTATGATGTAGGTCAGTGATATTTAAAGCATGATATAAATCAATCATTCCCAAAGTATAATATAGATCAATTAAACGTAAAGTATGAAAAAGATCAGAGATGCTCAAACTATTACATGGGTCAGTTATTGCCAAAGTATGATATAGATCAGAAAGGACTAAAATAAGATATAGATCAGAAAGGACTAAAATAAGATACAGGTCAGTGATAATCAAAGTATGACATAGATCAGAGATACTAATTAATAATAGAGATCAGAAATGCCCAAAGTATTAATGATACCCAAAATATGATATAGGTTAATGATACCCGAAATACGATATAAGTGAATGATACCCAAATATGATATAGATATATAAAATAAAGGTCAGTGATGCCCAGCCTTTTTGGACTCAAGACTGCCATTCCAACACGCAAAGAATTGTCTGTGCTAATGAAACCGTGGGAAGAAGTTTCGAAATGTCTAATAACTTCACTTCCTAACAAACTCCCTTTTTCTATACAAACATAATGAATTAATTTCATCTATTTGATTGACTAATTGTTTTTTTTTATTGATTCATGTATTGTCATCGACTATGAATAATCATGCAAAATTTCAACTTGATCCAAGAATGGGAATTAGGAGAAAAACGTGTACAAAACTTAATATGAGGAATAAATCCACATATACAGCCACATGTCTAGATAAGAAGCATTTATTTCCATGTTTAATATCAAACTAAATAATTAATTACAACTAATAAATTAACTGATTTATTATTTTTTTATTTGATTCAATTTTTGTTAGGTAAAACAAACAAAAGATCCGAGAATGGGTGTGGGAGAAATAAGGTGCACACAAATTCAGACTGACAGACGGACAGAGAGAGAGAGAGAGAGAGAGAGAGAGTTGATATAAGCTTTGTAACTAGAAAGCTAGTATCTTGCACTAGAAAGTTTCAGTCAATCCAGTGCTTCCCCCCCCCCCCCCAACCGCACACACATTTGTTGCTCATAAAAAAATAGTATTGTTTCAACATTTTTATATAGTAACTAGAAATATATACTTCATTCTTAAATCGTGTGATATAAATACAAATAAATATTAGGTGAGGTACATTTCATTCCCTCTAAGTTACCAACCACATTGAGTGGATAGGAGACTATCGTGAGCCTTACAATGACACAGCGCCTTTAAAATTAATTTCATTCATTTATTCCCTTCTCTAACGTAGAGTATACCAACAGAAGATCAGTCCCTGCTGTCTGGAAGTATACCAACAGAAGATCAGTCCCTGCTGTTTGGAAGTATACCAACAGAAGATCAGTCCCTGCTGTTTGGAACGTAATGAATGGAGAGACACAAAGCCACAAAAAAAAAAATAAAAAAAATAAATCCGCAGTTCAATAACTAATCAAGCTTATATCCCAGTCGAAAATAAAGTCTAAGATCCACGGCATGCTCGGACTACAAGATAGGTTCTTTATCAGGGCCCCGACGCACCCCTCACCCGGGCACCCACTATGACGACTCTTCCAGACTCAATTTAGGATTGCGTCCGCATCACAAAAGAGCAAGCACGCGCTTCATCTACATAGAGATAGGGTCAGCGGGTTGGATTTGACCACCACGACCGGACAGAGATGTTCCCATAACCCTGTCTCTGCATGTCCAATTGCTTCGATCTCAATGTTTTTTTGTTTTTTTTACTGATAACAAAAAAACACCACGAATTAGTGTTTCTATTTAAAGAACTATTGACTGAGACACAGACGTTGCGACACAAGGTCGATAGGTTTCAGATTTTAAAATGTTAAATCTGTTATCAAAATCGATCAGAAGCTTTAACCTTAAAATAATTGCAAGATCGATACATCCAAATGTCTAGTCAACGATGTCACATTCAAAAAGATATAACTTTGTATTCTGGGAATGAACGAATATTCTTTCCTTTTATTTAATGATCATTATTATACTATTGAAAAGCACAAACAAATTACAAAGACATAACAAATATATATTTTATTTAATATTGTAATAGTGCACTATTGTATAATACATCGGACATCCAGTATCCTCCATAGCTAACTACCGTCGCCATCTACTTCGCATCGTTCCAATGACAGTCCATCGTCCACAAAACATTCTCGCATGTTGACCCCGGGGTGACTCTAAATTTTCCCTATTTTGCAGTCGACATGTTTTAGAAAATGTCGACGCAAGAATTAACACTCCTAGAACCTATGATCCAGAGGATAATAGAATGTACTTTTCAGTAGAAATTAGGCAATGTATGAAAATAATGAGTTAATACGGTAAGTTGATTTTCGGTAGTTTATTTTATTCTTTTGTTTTGTCATGCACTCCGTTGAAAAAGAAAACACAGGTGAATTCCATAAATCAGTTGGAAATATGAATATAAAAGAAAAAATGGAATAGATGCTTATACGATTACTTACGACACGCCCGCAACTCGATACCGCCCCCCAACTCGCTACCGTCCCCCAAATCGCTACCGCCCCCAACTCGCTACCGCCCTCAACTCGCTAGCGTCCCCCAACTCGCTACCGCCGCATCTGGCCGAGTATATGATATAGATAACATGCAATGGTGTCTGTTGGGGTGTGGGAGGGGAGACAATTTCTTGAAATCTGCAGGTAACAGGTTTGATTATTTTGTTCTCTCTTCCTCTCGTGTTGCTCAGAATTGACATCAGTGTGTAAACATTGAAATATTTCAGACACAAAATGCAAGTGTAGGTTAAACTTATGAGAATGTAAAATTTAAAGCAGATCCTTGTTTTTATTTTACTTCTAGTTGCCCTTTTCAGGAATATGTTCACTTTTAATATCGCAACTAATAAAACTAGTTCATGAAGAATTCTAAACAAAACAGTTCTCATCTTACAGTTCCATAATTATGTTTTTCTAGAGTCATATTTCAATACTTGTATTTCAGGGGCGATCCTGAGAGAGAGGAAATGAGAGTGCGAGAGAGAGAGAGAGAGAGAGAGAGAGAGAGAGAAAAGGAGAAAGACAATAAAATATAATTAGAGAGAGAGAGAGAGGGAGAAAGAGATATAGATGGTACATTGATAAGACAGAAAGAGATAATAGATGGTACATTGATAAGACAGAAAGAGATAATAGGTGGTACATTGATAAGACAGAAAGAGATAATAGATGGTACATTGATAAGACAGAAAGAGATAAGAGATGGTACATTGATATGACAGAAAGAGATAATAATTGGCAGAGTGAGAGAAAGAGAACCAGAGATAATAGATGACAAAGTTAGAAAGAAAGAGATAATAATTGGCAGAGTGAGAGTGAGCTAAAAAGATAATCAGTACAAGTGGATTGGTTGTGCCAGTATTGTTGAGTTGAGTTGTTTAATGAAAATTTTAGCTTTCTTACAAAAAATTTCTTGGTATAAACGGAAAGGGTGAATATTGTCCAGACAAGTGATAGCGTTAATATCTCAAGTTTTGATAGCTTCTCTTAAGAGTTGTCTCAAATAAGTGTTATTATTTGTTGTTGTTGTTTAAAGCGACTATTTCATCCTACAGTCCATTAGGTTTGTCATGTACATAGACCAAGTTAAGTTATTTATTTTGTTGTAAAACATACGAATCGACCAGCACAACAAAAATGCGGCCAATGTTAATCTACCTATCGACTTATAGAGCAATCCTCACCACTGAGACATATTTGTTTGTTTCATTTCCAATCTTCTTATTACCCCGTGCGTCTCATTCTCTATGTAGCTTGTGCCATTGGACAAAACACTCATCTCTCGGTTCACATCCATCTAAAAGAAGTTTAAAAAACAACAACAAAGACTCGCATTAAACCGTCTCTACGAGTGAGATACGGCGAGCGGTTGAGCTTCGGTTGAGATCGTGACACCGGGCAACTCCCCGAGCTCAAGAACCCTGGAAGTAAAGAGAATAGATCTATAACAGGCTGACACAGAGGTGTCGCCGCGTTCCCATTTTTGGGGGGCTCATGATAGCCAAGGGAGTCTCGGACTCGTCGCTACGAGACTGATAGCTAAGGATTAGATTGGAATAAATGACGACAAAATCGTCGTGTAGAAAAGCTGATAAAATATCTTTTTTTTTCTGATGATGAAAAAAATATTTTGTTTTTAGATCTTCACAAAAGTGGATGAAATAAATAATTATTTTTTTGTGTCCATTTCCTGAAATTCACACTCAAGGGAAATGGATAAAATTGTAATAAAAATTGTTTTCATTTGCAGACTATGCCGTTAGTAGAATCAACATTGACAAGTTTTATTGAATAGAATTACAGCTTATTAATAGCATGCAGTACGTAGACAAAAGTGTTTACATTTGATTGATTCGTGACACGCTCAAATTGACGGGCCCAAAAGACAAGGATTGGAGAATGTTCCAATGGAACTTAACAAATACGAAAATTGACGGGACAAAAGTATTTATGGTAGAGCGTTAACTTTCGGTCCTTAGTATTACAAGGTTTAAAAAAAAAGGAGAAGGGTCCCTGACGAAATCAACAATTCATAATCTGAAAACAAATCAACGGACGTAGCCTGTGGGTAATAAAAGTAAAGACCTTGCGATCTATAGGACAGATGATGTAAAGGTCATCTGTTTCTGTGGCCTACGGTTAATGACAGTGTCATGTGGCCAGAACCTCAACCAACCGCTCTTACTTTTACCCAACTAATGTAAGTCAGCCTTAAGAGCTGGGTGGACTCAGAGGCGCCCAAAGATCCCGAAATAAAAAAAATCCGGGACTACTCAGCCATCGCGCCTTCTCCTGTGAGTAATGCTAGTAGTAAATAGAAGTAAAATGAGGTTTCAATTCAAAACGAAGCTTTAATACAACAAGAAAGAGCAGATAACTAATTCTTGGGTATATAATGAAAGCTTTGAGATTGGCCAGACAAGAGATTGCATTAGCATCTAACATTTCAAGAACTTCTCTAAGTGTTGTCTCAAAATAAGAGTTTTAAAAAAAAGCAGACTTTTCATTTTTTGTTCATTTGGCTTAAAAGGTACACAGGCTGGGTTACTCTATTAGCTAAACAGCAGTTGGCCGCCATGGTACTCAGATCTGGTCCTGGGTAATTATAGGCTCCGTTGGAGAGAGGAGGTGGAGGAGGAGAAGGAGAGAGAGAGAGAGAGAAGAAGAAGAATTTGACAGTGGAGCTACACTCAATACATCAATTTAAAGGGATAGAGAAAGACAGACGGAATGAGAAAGGTAAATATAGAGTGACAGACTTATGGAAATATGGAGTGTGAGAGAAAGACGGAATCAGAAATGTATATACTATATATGTGTAAAAAGAGATAGAAAAATGGGGCAAGAAAAAGAGAAAATGAAAGAAAGAGAAAGATGATGATGATAGTTTCAAGATGAATTAGTAAGCACAAAAAAAAAAGTTTGCGAGTGAATGAAATAAAAAAGAAGTTTTGGTTTGATGTTTCTCTGCTGTTTGTTAGCACAGCTCATGTTTCCTTGTTGTGCGGTCACTTCAGGTTAACAAAAGACAGAACTAGACGAATTTTAAATGAACAAAAAAAATCGATTTCCAAATGTCCTAGCTTCTTATTAGAAACTAGAGTCTAGCTATGTTCTAAATCATCAAAGAAGTAGGACAGTAAAGTCTTGGTGAAACAAAGCATTTCATTTGAGTGTGTCTCAAGGGGTGAACTAGACGTTTTAGAGAAGCATTTCTGAGCGAATCAACGAGAGACGGATAGACAGACGAACAGAGAGATGAGATTGAGAGAGATATACTATGAGAGAGAAAAAGAGAATAAGAGAGAGATAGACGTCAAAAAAACAAACTTACTAGAGCTCAATACATGAACGTTGTATGTATGTCGCACATTATATGAGACTAATATTTGTAAATATGGCTTGTACACACTTCCTGGTCGAAAACATTGCTATGGATGTATATTACTTTTACTTTATATGGTTATTTCTAGATTTTCTATGTCTCGCTATACTAGTTTTCATAAAATACTAATGGACTGTAGTATCAAAGTTTGAACAACTTTTTTTTCTGGTAGTTACATTTACGGTTATGTGAATTTTCTTTTTTTGGCGAATAATAAACAATTATAATAATGTACACTTATAATAATGTACACTTATAATAATGTACAATTATAATAATATACAATTATAATAATATACAATTATAATAATATTCAATTATAATAATATACAATTATAATAATATACAATTATAATAATATACAATAGTAATAATATACAATTATAATAATATACAATTATAATAATATACAATTATAATAATATACAATTATATAATAATATACAATTATAATAATATACAATTATAATAATATACAATTATAATAATATACAATTATAATAATATACAATTATAATAATATACAATTATAATAATATACAATTATAATAATATACAATTATAATAATATACAATTATAATAATATACAATTATAATAATATACAATTATAATAATATACAATTATAATAATATACAATAGTAATAATATACAATTGTAATAATATACAATAGTAATAATATACAATTGTAATAATATACAATTGTAATAATATACAATTATTATAATAATATACAATTATTATAATAATATACAATTATAATAATAATATACAATTATAATAATAATATACAATTATAATAATAATATACAATTATAATAATATACAATTATAATAATATACAATTGTAATAATATACAATTGTAATAATATACAATTGTAATAATATACAATTGTAATAATATACAATTATTATAATAATATACAATTATAATAATAATATACAATTATAATAATAATATACAATTATAATAATAATATACAATTATAATAATAATATACAATTATAATAATATACAATTATAATAATATACAATTATAATAATATACAATTATAATAATATACAATTATAATAATATACAATTATAATAATATACAATTATAATAATATACAATTATAATAATATACAATTATAATAATATACAATTATAATAATATACAATTATAATAATATACAATTATAATAATATACAATTATAATAATATACAATTATAATAATATACAATTATAATAATATACAATTATAATAATATACAATACACGCTACTAGCTTGTTGCTGCAAAACTAAACCAAACAGATTTCTGTGAACATCAATGCTTGTGGCACACTAGGACATAGAGACTTTTGAACTTAGTGTTACAAACTTTACTACCAATGTATACCACGACATACAGATGTAGCTCAGAAACTTGAACTCAAATGCTATACTTACGTTTTCCGTGTGTTGACTTATGCCCTGGTCGTTTTTTGTGCATTGCAATTCAGACTGTTACTAAGCTAGACAAATAGATGTAAACTTTTGCTACATATATAATAGTCTTTGAGAAGCCTTAACAAGCAACATACTTTGATAACCCCAAAAAATTAACAGACTTTGATAAGCCCTACAATTAACAGATTTTGATAAACCCTAAAAATTAACAAATTTTGATAAACACTAAAAATTAACAGATTTTGATAAACCCCAAAAATAAACAGACTTTGATAAGCTCTAACAAATTAACAGACTTCAACAATTCCAACAATCAACAGACTTTAACAAGCTCTAACAGACATGGATTTAAACTTCAAGAGACTTTTTAAAAAATCTCCTTTCTACCTACAGCAGACTGAAATATGTCTAGAACAACAGAAACACTTTGACATTTCCCTCAGACTGAAATATGTCTGTATTAATTGACAGAATTTGAAATTGACACTCCCGTGAGACTACTCAGACTGAGATGTAACAGTAGACTCACTTCCTTCAGACTACTCAGACTGAGATATCTCTATAACAATAGACAGATCTTGAAACCTACAGAATACACATACTCTGAGGAATACTTAAACACTAGATCCTAACAATCAAGCTCCATTCAGAATCCTGCTTCTTTTACACACAAATAGTTCTTAGATAATCCACACTCCCGCTGGCCATGACCCAAATCCTCAATGCATTGGGGTTGTCACTTATTTAAATGTATTGATTTTTTGTTATACTCTTCTTATTTTGAATCCAGCTAACGATGCTTGCCTACACAAGTACGCTAATCAAGTGTCAGATCTTGATTTATGTCAATGTTTTAAAGAAAAAAATGTAATGGTATACTAGATTGTAGGATTCCATCTAGCTATGGAAGAGTATCACTAGAAATTGAGAAAAAAAGTGGTTTTCATTATATCTAACGACGCCTATTAGAACTAATTGATTTCTTTACAATTTCGGAGAATGTCTGAGGTATCCATCAAATTGCAACTTCCTAAAGATATATATAGAATTCGTTTTACTCTGGGTTATTTACACTAATTAAAATGTCAATCAATTCTATAATAATTGCATTACTGAGCTATCAAACCCCAAATACCATTCAACAAATAATACAAAATAAGGTTGAATGCCTGTTGGTTCACTTGTATTACAAGATATGATTTTTTCCCCAATGAATTTTTAATGGTATTTATGTTTGTGTCAAATGGACAGCCTTCAGACCCAGATCCACGGATCACTATCTGAAGCTCTCTGATAGCCCACTCTCTCACTTTCTTTCTCTCCGTCCCTTCCTCTTGTCTTAGGTCTCTCAGTCTCAGATGACTTTTTAAAAAATAATATTTTCTTTCTTTAGAATAGTGTCCTTATCAGTTTAGTGGTAACATTAACTCTTTCTCTCCCAATTGACGATACCATTGTTGATTTGACCTCATTAAATGAAATTAATGTTGACTTTTATAAACTTTATTTTGTTTTATGTAAACAGTGCATCCATTCCCCTTTACTTCTAGACGAAATACAACAATTTCTGGTAACAAACGGCAAAGCTAATTAAAGCTTAATAAATAACGGGGGGGGGGGAGTGAAATATTTATGAGCAAAATGAAGAATTCCGTCGAAACGTGGAAAAATAATTACGGAGAGAAAGAGTTAATTCACATTTACTAACAATTGTCTTTGGCATTTGTATCTCTCTTTCTCTCAAGTGTTTTGCTTTACATATAATAAAGAAAGAGAGAGAGAGAGAGAAATTAAGGAAATAAACTGTTCATTCTATTCTTACTCTCTATACATGGGACCGCTAGATAATAACACAAACCTTTTTTTTACGATTCCACTATGGTCATTTTTTTCCTATGACTCATTTACTTTTATTATTTTTCTGTATGATTTTTTTTTAGTCTTTCCATTTTATTTTAATTTCATTTTTTATAATTTTCTTAGTCATTTTTATGTTCTGAAGTTTCCGACAACAACACAGCTCCGGTTTCCGGCCCTGTTCCGTCCCAGACTACACAACGTCCATCTGTTTGCTCCATTACGTCTCAGCCCAGGCCCGACACGGCCAGTAATGACGGTTAATTTAGGATCCAAGAGAAATGGAATGTTCTTCTGGGTAGCCCTTCCCTGATTTTGTTTCTACCAATTCCAGTTCTAGACATGGCTGAAATAATGTTGGCGGATTCATCTCTGATTATTTTGTGGTTGTTTTTTTTTTTAGTGTTAGATTTGGTAGAGTAGTTGCTTCTATAACCAAGTGGAATAGGAAGGAACAAGATTTCGAACAGATATTTGTATTTTATTTGCAGCGCGGCACTTCCTTGCCATCGATGTTGTGTTCCATTTTTACAGAGCTTATATCAGCTCTGTCTGTCTGTCTGGTAAAAAGTTTCTATACCATATTCTCCCAAACCCATTCTCGGATCAAGTTTAAATTTTGCACAATTATTTCTTGTACCTAACTTACGACACAAGACTCTTCGAAATAATAATACACTCTCAGGTTATTACTCTATAAATACTTTAATATTACAACCAAGTTATGTAAATACGAACATTTCATTTCTCTTCCTGTCAATTTCTCCCGGCTTCCCCTTTTAAACATCCCTTCCATTCATTACCCAAATTCGCACCATTATTCATGCACACCATGCTGCGCTACGATCGTAACACTGACAAAACAAGATTCAATTTTTTTTTTAAAGTTAATTAATTATTGGTAACTAATTATTTTGTTTGGTATCGAACATGGGAAAGAAATCGTACTCAACAGATTTGGTGGTATAAGTTGAATTAGTTCCCTTGAGGATGCTTTATCCCTGAGAGAAAAAGTTTTTTTTTTATGCATTTGAAAAGTGATCACGGTAACATTCATTTTTCCCCACCCCCTTTTCCAAATGGTCAAGACAAGTCATAGCGCTTTGAAAAAAGCTAAACCATGAAAAAACGCTAAACAAAAACAAATGGTTAAAATGTTTATAATCGCAAAGATTTCTTATTGTCAGGCTAGATCTGTAACAAATTTTATCACATGGCTGATCCAAAATAATCGATACAATAACACAAAATACAAACTTTGTTTTTTTCTTTTATTTCTTTCTTAAATGTTTACCCTTAGAGCAGCTTGTCATAGTGGTCAATGGATCTAAAATTGTATGTATAACACAAAATACAAACTTTGTTTTTTTCTTTTATTTCTTTCTTAAATGTTTACCCTTAGAGCAGCTTGTCATAGTGGTCAATGGATCTAAAATTGTATGTACTGCTGGACCATTTTTGAAGAGGTAGAGAGAGAGAGAGAGAAAGAGAGAAGGTATATATATAGAGAGATGGAGATAGAAGTAGGGAGAGAGAGAGTTATATATAGAAGAGGTATATATATAGAGAGAGAGGGAGGGAGAGAGAGGGAGGGAAAGAGAGGGAGAGAAAATGCATCGACAAAAAGCACACATTGTTTCGTGAAAACGCCACTCTGAGATAATCTTCGATCTTCCAATCAATGCCAACAATCTCGAACAGACAAACTCAATAATATTCTGAATGTAACATTGATTTTCAAATCAACTTTGTTGACATACAGCAAACAGACAAACACCTATACGTTAGAATGAGTCTTACTTCCAGCAACGAGACAAACACACGTCCACTATAACCTCTTTACATTTACCAAACAGGACAAACACACATACAGCCTAGCCAATTGTCAAGCCTTTTTGAATTCAAATATGCAGATGCTAACATTATGACTGCTCATACAGTTTGAGTTTGAATGCTACAACATTATCATACGGCTTGAGTGGGTCATGCTACACCATTATTATACGGCCTGAGTGGGTCATGCTACAACATTATCATACGGCCTGAGTGGGTCATGCTACAACATTATCATACGGCCTGAGTAGGTCATGCTACAAAATAATCATACGGCCTGAGTGGGTCATGCTACAACATCATCATACGGACTGAGTGGGTCATGCTACAATATTATCACACAGCCTGAGTAGGTCATGCTACAATAATATCATACGGCCTGAGTAGGTCATGCTACAACATCATCATACGGCCTGAGTTGGTCATGCTACAACATTATCATACGGCTTGAGTGGGTCATGCTACAACATTACGAATGCTCATACAGCCTGTGCGGGTCAAGCTACAACATTACGACTGCTCATACGGTCTATGTGAGTCATGCTAAAACTATTGTTGAATCGTTGTAGAATTGATTATATAAGATAAGACCAGTCTCTTGGGATATCCTTAGTAAAACTTAGGGAAAATGTACAAATGATTTACAGATATAAAAATGTATGTGGTTGCCCACAGCCTGAAGCACTGAAGTCTCAACATGCTTTTATAACTATTGCCTATGGCGACAAGATTGAGGAGAAACAGCCTTGATTAACAGAAGGGATAACACATTGCACTATGATCAAGCTATGACACTGATTCCATATTTACGCCCATGAACTCGAGAAGAGCCTGGTTAGTCACAAGAGATTCTCTCCATAGATTAAGAACGACATAATCCGTCCGGAACTGGAGTTCATTTTGTTGTTTCTCCATAAAGAAGGAATATTTTGTTTTATGGTTCCTAACTCAAAGCAAAATATTGCCTATCCCCCCCCCCCCCCAAAAAAAAAATAAATCTTCATATATAAAAGAATATACTAACTTGCTATTTAACTGTGAATGGCAAACATAAGGAGAAACACGCCCTCTCCTGTCTTGTAGAGAGTGCTAAAAATACATCGATCGAACTATCAGTACACATAAATTGTGAGAATTAAAAATGCCCTGTATCAAATGCCAGATCTAAATATAGACCAGTCAATCTAATGCGCCGGTATTACTTGTGTCGTTCTCGTATAGGAAACAAGCATTAGATGCTAAATTTAGATAAAGTATTCATTGTAGCAGCTACATGCAGGCATGTCAGGATGGGTACGCAATAGTTTAGAGGTATTTAGTATATAATTTAAAGAAAAAAAAATTAGCAGTTGATTGCCATGTTGAAACAGACTTAGGAGTTCTAAGTATTCTTGTTGGAAAAATGAATTGCGCTACTACCCAGTTTTAAATAAAATATCAATGTAGTGTTGAATGTTGAATAATACTAACGTAAACATCATCTATTCTTCACAACTACTGGATTTTATTTAGAGAATAAATACTAAATTTAATTTTTTAAAAATATTTAGCAAAAACATAGCTCATCATACATTTTTTGCACACATTGTTTGTTAATCATGTGAATTAAGTTAGATGTGTGTAGAGTTCACTTTATAGTTAAGAAAGAAAAATAAAACGTAGACCACTATGAAGGTAAGTAAATAAAGGAACAAACTGGTTCACTGTTGCCTCAAGAATACGACTGTAAATGTACAGTGATACATTGAATGCCAACGGAATGAATTGAGGGCATCGGGGCTTGACCAATCTTTATAGTAGGCCTCAACATTGACCTGTGACGTGGCAATGAGCTATTGGTTTCCACTGCCCACAGGCTGCGGCGTTGCAGGTCAGTGCTCAGGCCTTCTATGACCATTGGTGTCGATATAATTTAACTAAATTGGGCTCAGCTGAAGTATCTCTGGCATGAGACAGCGGTATGAGCGAACGTATGCCCCCGTTGATGTGGGAATAATCTCTGTGTTACGTGTTCAAGCTCCTACTCTAACTTTCAAGTATGTAGACTAGTAATTAATATTAGAATGGCTAAAGACTTTTAGACAATGGAATGCGCACATTGAGTGGTTGAGATAAAGTGATTGTCAAAGTCAAAGTAAAAAATGAAAATGTGTAGAGATAAAAATAAACATGCCAACACGTTTTCTACACAGCAAACATTTGTTTCAAGTGTTGTTGTTTTTTAATATTGTTCTTTTTTTTTTTCAAAACATACCGTTTCTCAAGAGTTTTTGATAATGTTAATGCCTTTATACGACGGTGTTAGTGATGTATTAGAAAGAAGGGAGTTAATCGCAGAAATGTCATTACAGTCGTACACACATACGCATACACAACACAAAGATGCACTTTCAATATGAGACTATCTAATAATGGAATATAGGAGGGTGGATGGGGGGGGGGGTAGGGAGATATTTGCATGGCTGTGAAAGAAGAACTGATCAGTGGTGTACACGTACATAAATAATGCAGTATGTCTTTCAGACGTTGCAGCCATTTTGGCGGATATGGAGATGAGCATCCAGCGTGGAGACTTACTGGGACACTGGGGGAGGGGGGAGGAGGAGAGGGGGAGGCTGCATTGTACCAAGATCAATCGTTATAGAAGGCCTGAACACTGACCTACAACGTCACAACCTTTGGGCAGTTTAGAGCAATAGATCGTTGCTACGTCACAGGGTCTGTACGACGTGGCAACGAGGAATTGGTATTAACTGCCCCTACGTGACGTTGTAGGTCAGTGTTAAGGTCTTCTATAACGATTGGTCTCGATTATACTCGCCTTAACAGTGCCCTGGGCAGATGTTCTTTGCATGGCATAAACCTAACTCTAGTCAAGAGCTTCCAAGGTAATTGGTAATAGATGCCGAAGTGGTTTCGTCACAATTGAGTAGCAAGTCCTTGTACTGTTTGCGAAAAAAATCCACCACAATGTGTTTTATCCTATAGTATAAAGTATTGGTATGGATCAGCTGAATACTTGGTACAGTTCTCATATTTGTATTAAGGTAGCAGATGAATTTTTATATCGCTGGCTCCCTTCACTCGCGTAATCTTGGGCGGTGGCCCCCTTTCTGTACCCGCAAAAGGCCGCCTTAGTTTATCAGAGTAAAAAAGTCTAATGTAGATATTTCTATCGCCTGACACTAAAAGGGGAATACTATTTTGTTTTTCTATGTCAGGAAGCTATCTCCCTCCTGCCCAACCGTTCCAGTGTACCGAGTGCACAATTTGAACCCGATAAAATCTTTTTGAAAAGAAAAACGTCAAGCCTGGAAGAGAGTGTCATAAATATGTCATTGGTGATGGGGGCATACCATTAACGTTTAGAACTGTTAGAAGATAAAGAAGATAATAATAAAACCAGAGGGATGACGTGATAGACTGGTAGACCAGTGTAGTCTCAATGTCTAGAGACGCGGTGGCAGAGTGGTAAAGCGCATGGCTTCCGAACCGTAGGGTCAAGGGTTCGAATCCTGGTGAAAACTGGTTTTTTAATTTCGAGATCTACCTATCTCTTGTGCGTACGTGACATTAGTTGGGGAAAAGTAAAGTCGTTTTCTGGCCACATAGCACCCTCGTTAACGGTGGGCTAGAGAAACAGATCAGAGCTCTGAGCCCTATAGACCGCATGGTCTGAAAGGGGAACTTAACTAGCCTCAATGTCTAGAGGATATTTCGTGTTTAGGTTTATTTTGAAAAATTCAAATCCTGGTTCAATGAAAGGTTGAACAATACAACAATTTAAGCAGAAAGTAAGGCGTGTTTATTTTATGTTTGTGTGTGTATGTGTATGCATGTGTGTATGTATATCCCGAATACAAATCAAAACAGTTTGAACAATAAAACATAAATGTTCCTTGGATACTAACATATGTGCAGAAGCCCTAAAACAAACTTAAGACCCTCAAAAAAAAAGTTGCCTAACTCTATGAAAGTATTACTATTTCATGGATCTAGGTCATATAACCGTGTTTACACGACCAAATGATCACGCATGCATAGAACGGAAAATCTCGCGAAGTCTAGATCTTATCTTCGTAAAGATAGTTTTTTACTTTAACACATGGACATATGTAGTATAGTCTATTCGTTGAATAATTTGGTCAAATTAACCTTCAAATTTGTGTTTCAAAAGCAGTTCGCTAATGCAGTGACTTTATCCGTCTTGACGTACACACTTTATCCGTCTTGACGTACACACTTTATCCGTCTTGACGTACACACTTTATCCGTCTTGACGTACACACTTTATCCGTCTTGACGTACACACTTTATCCGTCTTGACCGTACACACTTTATCCGTCTTGACGTACACACTTTATCCGTCTTGACGTACACAATTTATCCGTCTTGACGTACACACTTTACAGCCTTCATGATATTGCGCGGTTCTTACATTAGACACTACCGAAAGATCACGCATGCGTGGGCAGCGGGTTATTTATGGCTAGAGTTGAAATAAAATCGTTGACCTCGAGTTATATCATTAGTAGCGACATCTTATCTACAGACATTGCTAGAATAATGAAGATTATCCATTGTATGTGTATCCATGTGTTAATCTCGTCGAGCATGATATTACCGGCTGATTCAGGCAACTCGCCTCATGCTCTAATAGCTCTAGGGAAGAAGGAGCACTAAAACCTTAGGGTTTTTTTTCTAAGGGAGCCACTACAAACAGTTAAAACACTTATGTATGTATATCCTAAGTGTGTGTATGTATAAAATATTTAAGAGATTTAGTTTCACACTAATTGTGTTTCATTTCATTCTGATCAATTATGGTTAATGTTGTGACTTCAAATTTACTCAGCAAGTCACTAATTCCATTCAAATTAGAAAATCAAAGTCCTTTTTAGAACTAATTTGGTCCCTTTGTCCAATTAGTGCGTCAGCTTAATTAACTCTTAGTGTTCTGCAAAGTTTACAGCCTTGAAACCAGATTAACGCCCTTAAGAAATCAATGCTCACGTCACGGGGAGGGGGAAGGAGGGACACACTCGAGAAAGAAATGTGAGGAGGGAGGGGTATGAGTGCAATAGGTTGACATCACGAGCTCTGATCTACCTTGCAGGAAGTACGTTGACATAAGTACCTGGCTAAACCTGGGCCACCAAGGATTAGAAATAGCTCCAGACTGTTATTGCTTTGAGTGCACCACACTGGAGCAGAGAATCAAATTAACGCGGTTGGTGTGAGTATTGGGTTTTTTTTTTTTGATTCATTGAAATGGAAATCTGGTCGATTTAGAAAAAAACTAACGTGGATGTATATAGAATGGGCAAATAAAACGATTTTTTTTCTCTTTGGGTTGAAGAATTACATTTGAAGAACTTTGATGACATCTTACTTACACATAAAAGGTTTTAGGTTTATGAGATCGTTACTGAGTAAATGTCATCAGTTCAATCAGAATGATGTCTCTAATGAGCTCGGGGACAGTAACTCGCTACGTTTTCAACGCCATTATATGGAAATAAACTTATTTGTACATTTGGGAATTTCATTAGTGTATATTCCTTTAAAGTTTATAAAGAATCACATGATCTCTAAAGGTCATGACCCATACTGAAGCTGATAGAGGTGAGCTTTTGAAGTCATGACATCTGCTAAAACTAATCAGGTGACATTCAATGCCATGCTAATTTACAGGTCTCTCTTTCAATAGGTTAATTCCAGTAGCAGATGTAGGTCTGCTCATAGAGAAGCATGGGTACTAAAGCTGATGTAAAGTAGATCTACAAAATATTTGCGACAGGTGCTATGTTGGGTGACACTTTGGAACATTTGAAACGCTGATTTTAATATTGCCAACAAAAAAACAACAACAAACACATCAAAGACCTAAATAATTTCCACGTCATGCCATAGTTCATGTCACAGTTCATTTGGCAGGTTATGTCACAGCTCATGTTACGTGTCATGTCGCAGATAATGTCAAAGGTAATGTTGTAGGTCGGGTCACGATTCATGGTACAGTTCATGACAAGGGTCATGTCGCAGATAATGTCATAGGTACTGTTGTAGGTCGTGTCACGATTCATGCCACAGTTCATGACAAGGGTAATGTCGCAGGTCATGTCACTCGTCATTTCACTGGTCATATCGCGGATCATGTCACGGCTCATGTTGTAGGTCGTGCCGCAGAACCTGTTGCAGGTCATTTTGCAGGACATGTCACAGGAAGTGTCGCAGATTATTTTGCAGGTAAAATTTCAGGTTTTATTACAGGTCATATCACAGGTCATGCCAAAAAAAGAGTGTAAACAAAAAAATCATAACTCGGTTACGAAAATGTCTAGAGTTTATAAATACTTCCGTAATATGCACACCTTTTACAACAAAAAGCTTAATGTGCATACATTAGCCTTCAAACCTCTCTAACTAAATGTTAAAGACTAGTTTATGGTAATAAATTATTATTTTTTTCTAGATTCTGCTTAGTTTGTTGTGACTGCTGTAGAATCCTAAACTTGAAAATCAAATTTGTTTTCATTTGTTTTGTAAGTTGAGCAAGAAGAGCTTCTAGAGCTGTCCGTCTGTCTGTCTGCTAAAATTTTTGTTATTTCTCACACACCATGACCTGTGATATGACCTGTAAATATTTACCGATAACAGAGTTAAATTTAAAGCTACTTTAAGATTATTTAAATATTATCTAAGTTTTGCTTATATTTTTACGTAAATCAAATATTGGCTACATTTAGATGAAATATCTAGAAGTAGATCTAGATTACATCTTATGAATTCTAAATCAGAAATATAAGTCCAGAGTCTATTCTCGGTTTGAACCAATTAAAAAAAAAAATGTCATTATATTTTAAATTTGTTAATGGAGAATGGAGATATTTTCTTAAAAAAATGTATACAAAAATGGTTTTTTCATATATAATCGGTCTTTGCAGTGAATTTAACTGACATTCTAAGACAGTATTAAGCTGTGTAGATTGTGCTGGCGAATGGAAAAAGATGAACTGGTTGAACTCGACTTGAAGGGTGTCTATGTTGATCAAAGAGATGTATTAAAACAGACTAAAGTCACAAATCTGAAAAGATTTGTCAAGAGATCGATCTGCCAGGCATACCACTTTCATTGAAGAAGACACAGAGAGAAAGAGATGAACTCTGAATGAGGTCAGGGCAAGAAGGTTGGCTACTCCCGTAGTGCTTTGGCAGGAAACTCGTCTGTACGACGTAACGCCTCGCAGTTCCCACACAGACACAACTTGAGATACTTTCCATCTAGGAGCTGGGGGGGACATCCGTACAATATATGCGCTACTCGATGACGCATAGTTAAACATCCCAGGATAACTTAAAGCCACGAACTTTTAGTCATGTATAAGGTAATGTACACAAAAGGATATATTGATGTACACTTGACTCTGTACACATTCAGGAAAGGAGCAACAATAACTCATTATGAACGTTACTTGACCTGGTTCTGTTACAAGACATTGTCTTTTGTAAAACATGTATAGTATATTCCTTAAAGTTACGCATCTCTAATTAAGTGCGTAGCAAAGATGAGAAATATATATATATATATATATATATATATATATATATAAAGAGAGAGAGAGAGAGTGAGAGAGAGAGAATTTATATATACAATATAAACCAAAACAATCAGAAATCGAAATTCTAAAATTATATAAGATGTCATGAATTATCATTGATTTTATAATTGGCCACTTTACTCTAGAAAAAATACGATACGTTGACATTTCATAACCTTTCATTACGATCATTCACTCCTTCTTTACCAGCAGCTTATTGAAATCATCAATGAAATATGGATTTATGGCAAAATGGTATAAACCTCTTACCTACTTGTGAGTTCGAGGTCTAATCTGTAGGAAGACAGTGAGTATTTAGAGGCTGAAATCGAGGTAAGTTTTCTCCCCCACACCTTTCTCATGTTCGCCCGTGGGTCACAGGCGCGTCAAGGTTGCCAGAGAAGTGTAAAATAAAAGTTCTTTGCATTCTAGCAGTTTCTACAACTAAGAGTAACAAAGGAAATAATTCGCATCTTGCGCGTGTTTATTCTGGAATTTTTTGTTTGAAAAAATATACATAGAGGGCACGAACTCATTTAAGGGTTCAAAATCAGTTTGTTGAGTCTATAAGTTTGAAGCTTCATGTGAAGTCAAAATATTATACATTTATTATTGAAAATTGAAATTGAATTATACAGTTTTGACATCGTTCGATATATATATATATAAAGTAAAAAAAAAGTTTCCCCTTTCAGATCTTGCGATCTATGGGGCAGATGATGTTAAGGTCATCTGTTTCCTTGGCCAGCGGTTAACAAGCAGGGTGCTATGTGGCCAGCACAGCGACCTACCGCCTTTACTTTCTCCATTAAAGTCAGGTACCCATTAGAGTTGGATGAATTCAAGGGTGTCCTAAAATCCTGAAATTCAAAATCCCAGTCTTCACCGAGATTCGAACCCAGGACCCCAGGTTTGGAAGCCAAGCGCTTAACCACTCAGCCACCGATATATATATATGAACGTTATTGAATCCTTCAAGAAGAAAGGATGAAATATTGAAGATTATATATATATATATATATATATATATATATATATATATATATTCTATATATAATCTTTAATATTTCATGCTTTCTTCTTGAAGGATTCATTTCGTAAACAGGAATTCTGCTCTTCAAGTAACCTAGCATCTCAGGCGTACTGTTGGATAGTGGTCAACTCTATTCAACTGATAGAACTTTTTGAAAATACTGTTATGGCACGATTAGGAATCAGTTATTAGTTTCATACAAAGGGAAAGTTTTGACTTTGAGACAATGACGAGACTGGTAAAAACAATGACTAGTATTTGATGAATAATAGCGAAATGTAAACAGCTTACTTTTTCAGGCTGTAGAGAGAGGTAGTTTTAATGAACGTAAGATTTAACTTGAAGACATTCGATGGCTTCCTTCGTTAATGTTAAGCTTCTTATTCGACATTCATTAATAGAGTCAACTCACTTCTAGTGTTGGCCTTTCGACTGTCTTATTGAAATTCGTTATTTGACCTCCGTTTGATTTACCTGCATAAGACACAGCGCGGAAGCGCCTAACAATAATTAGACCTATTCACTACTCATTCTTAAGCAATACACACACACAGACACTCACTTACATCGAGATGGGAGAGAAAGAGAATGAAACAAAGAGACACTGAGAGAGAGAGAGAGAGAGAAAAAGAGAGTGAGACAGATAAAGAGATAGATAGAGGGAGAGATGATTTTATAAGTACTTTTTATAATGCAAGCGAGTTGTTTTTACAAAGCTTATATTAACTCACTCTGTCATACAATTTTCGTACACGTTATTTCTCCCGTACTCAATCTCGGATCAAGTCCAAATTGTTTGCAATTATTTTATTTTTACCTAACAGTACAATCAATAAAAATATGTAATTAATTTATGGTAATTAATTATTTGTTTGGTATCGATGTGGCGGTATACTTTGAATTAGACTACTTTATACATTAGATCGTCCCTTAAAAGTTTGAAATTTATAATAAATAGCTGTTAAACCTTCTAATTCATAAGCACTTTATTGCCACAGTGGTTAGTGTGTTGGCTTTAAGCGGTTTGAGCCCTCGAGTTCGAATTCAGGTCGTCCAACTTATTTTTAATAAAAACCACTTCTTCTCCCCCTCCCCTCCCCTTTTTCCTAAATGTTCCAGACGAGCGACAAGCTCAGAGCACATTGAGAAAGCTATAAGCATGAAATTGCACTAAACATTATCTATTTATAAGAATATTGCGAATCGCATACATTTATCATTTCAAGACTAGATTGTTGGATTCAAATGTAGAATGTATTTTAATTTATATTATTTGCTTGTTTTTTGTGGGGTTTTTTGTGGGTTTTTTTTTTTGCTTCGAGATAGTCCAAGTTTACCAAAGTTTCAAGAGGGTCTCTCTTAGAGCCAACAAATCTCTGTCTGGCTTCTACCTTTTCATTGAATACCTATTTAGAAGTTTATTGTTTAAACACTTTATGATATCTCTTTTCTTAAACACCTCTGTTTTGTATTGTCTTTATTCTACAGCAGTCTCCCCCAAGTTTTCTTGACACCTTCCGCCACAACAAGATCTAGGTCAGAGTAACGATCTCATCCACACAGCGGCTAATTATAGCTAGATGGTCAAGATATCCTGCTTCCTGAAAGTGTTTAATGGTGTGACCAAATGTCTGGAGACTTGGAAGTAATTGTCATTAGAACTAGATCACGTCCTTTTTACTCATCATCTTTTCCCCCCTCTTTCTCAGCTGTGCCGTTTTTTCGATTTCATTTGTCTGCACTTCTTCCGTTTCCTGTTCTCTTTCTTCTGTTCCCTTAGAAGTTTTGATCTTCCTTTATTGACAACTTGATCAATTAAATGCATAAATATTACACAACACAATCAAACATGTACAGACACACTCATGCAAATGGATACATACATACACTGACTGTATACTTAGTAGCGTCAGGTGATATTCGCTTGCATCGAATCCAAGAATATAATGGTGCCCACCCCAGACGTGGAAAAAGGCAAGGCGAGCTAGGAGCGCTTATAGAAAAAAAAAAGGTTTGTATTGTGATGTAATAACTTCCATTCCATTGTGGAATCAAATGTAACGAAAGAGCCGACAGTTTGGCAAAGCTACTCGACCCACGAAAAGAACCGCAAACATGAAAGTGTGCATGAGCAAGGATTTGTTAATGGTACGACAGCTGGAACCATTGTAGCACAGGACGGGAAGTCTGGACATGACTAAAATGCCCAAACATAGTAGACGAGTGTTGGCGGCTAGACAGAAAGGATCAAACAATTCTAGCGCGTTTTCGTATTGGCCATAGTCCGATAACAGCCTACTTCGGTAGGACCCGAGAAAACTTCTATTCCACATGTTCACACTGTCCAGAGAACATCACACAATGATGAAACATGTCCTACACGATTGTAAGATGGTCAATAACAGTTTCAACGTTACGTTTGGTCTTGATAGAGTCTGGTGCGCGTGGGGTGTTTTCCATGTACGGAGATAAGTAAATCCCGAAGAACACTGCAAGATACATGTATGGAGATAGGTAAATCCTGAAGAACACTGCAAGATACATGTATGGAGATAGGTAAACCCTGAAGAACACTGCAAGATACATGTATGGAGATAGGTAAACCCTGAAGAACACTGCAAGATACATGTATGGAGATAGGTAAACCCTGAAGAACACTGCAAGATATCTGTATGGAGATAGGTAAACCCTGAGGAACACTGCTAGATTCTTAGACCTTATCCTATCTTATAAAATACAGACGTTACTTACAAAGATGATTACGTCCTACGTATGTCCCTGTACCTTTATTACTTTTGTTTTACATGTTCAGACGTTGTTATTTTCAAAATTAAAGATTATAACTTCCTGCCCAACTATACCACATGCCTGCTGTGGATGGCGGTGTTCGAACCCCGGAACATCGTGACGACATACCACACGACCATGCCTCAGTCCTGCTAAAAGAGACTTAAGTTTCAGTACACTTACAAAGACGCAAAATATATAGTATAAAAATAAAACACTAAACATACATACTCTAAAAATAAAACACTACATTTTTCAATGATCAACCATAAAAAAAGACCTATCAATGGTTACCAGATAATTCTTGAAATCAAAGCCATTTCCAACATAGCGTATGTGTATATCCTGGTTCTGTCTTTGAAAATCAATAGTAATGCTGAACATGAGCTGAGTTCATTAGTCAAGTGAAATGTGAGCAAGTTCTCTTGTTGTTTTAAAATTTTAGCTTTCAATATAGGAGATTTTTAAAAAAATGAATGCTTTTCTTCAAACTGTTACAACCATTCAGTAAGTTCACCTTTCAGACCTTATCCTCTATAGGGCAGATGATGTAAATATCATTTGTTTCTATGCCAGAAGTTAACGAGGGTGTGATGTGGCCAGCACAATGACCAACCGCTTTACTTTCCCTAACTAAAGTCAGGTACCCATTAGAGTTGAGTAGACTCAGGAGCGCTCTTAAAAATCCCTATATTCACCGAAATTCGAACCTATAACACTCGGCCACCGTTCACCCCCCCCCCCCCACGCACAAACACAGACCTACACACACCCCAACCATTAACCAGTAGATAAAAAAAGTAGCATTCTTCAGCTGTGCAAAGATTAAAATCAGGGTTTGCTAGTGAATCTAATTGATACAAATTTTAATGTAATTAAATTAAATTAATTACATTTAAAATTAACAATCTCCACATTTTACGTTCAGTTCATATATTTAAAAATATCTTTAAATTGTGAGAGTAATCGTACTAAGTAGTGTCTTGTTATGGCCTCTTGATAAGGAACGCATTTTCGAAGGAAATGGTCAGCATTATCTCGTGGGCAAATTTCTCAGGTCCCAATGTATAGTTTCCGGAACATATATTGTCTCATTTTGATGTGTCCGGTTCTGATGTGAAAAATTAGGCATTGGTCGCAATGGGATAATTTATAATAGGCGTGCAATATTTTGTTTTTAATTCGCATGAGAGCTTGTCTAGTTCTCGTTTATTCTATTCACTATTAGTTTCTTCATTTCTTCCGCACGAAGTACGATGTTCAATTGTGTTATTGTTCTCCTATACTTGGCAAGTATTTCCTTCTCATTTCTTTCTAGTTCAATATGTGCTGGTATCCATTGAATAACAGTTTCTATCCTTTGTAGGACTCTTTTTGCATCCGTTACAATGACAATCAGATTGGCGTGATTTACTAGCTTCATAGCTGATAGTTCTAGTGCTCCCCTTTCTCTCCTGTGGCTGTGAGAGAGCTCAACATTTGCAATGTTAATTTCTGAATTAGTTTTTCTCCATTGGGTGATGAGCATTCCAGCTCCTCGGTTTGTGGTGGCTTCTTGATATCAACCATATGCGTAAAAATGGATCCATTGGTTGTTAGGCTAATGAATGTGTAGAAGAGTTCACTACATTTTTGAGCTCTGTTGGAATGTAGTCAAAATATTTCTTTCTTTTATGCATTACTTTGCAAATAACATACTTCGCCACTCGATATATTTCTCTATACAGCTGGCTGGTAATGAAGTATTTTTAATGGCGAATGTTCGATTCATTATAGATCAAGAAATCAACGAAAAACTGTTATTTGTAAAACTTTTACAATGATACTAAAGACAAATAAATATTTAATGTTTTGAAGAATTACTTCATAGAACAACAAATCCCGACATCCCGATGGTAAGCTTGCGAATCTCTGAAAACAAAGCGTTTGTTAATTGTATGTAATAAATATCAACTTTCATTTTGATAGGTTTAAATTAGAATTCTATTAATAATTTATTTAAAAATAGATACAACTTAAAATTTAGCTTTCAATAACCTGTTCACTATTTGACTCACTAGTTAGAAATACGTTTAAAACACACACACAAAACGTGAAGTTTGAAGTTAATGAATTTCCAAAAATGCTATACAACTTAAGCAGGGGTCTACCGAAAACCGGAAATCATAGCAAGGGGTCTACGAGACAAAAAAGTTTGGGAACCGCTGTTGTAGATGGACAAAGGTTGTGCAAAGTATAAAATTAAGTAATAAAAATGCCCAGAAGTTGTTGGGTGACATGCAATATTAGATGTTATAACCAGAGCTGAAGACAGGAGAGTGCAGAGAAACTCAACAGTAAATAGTGCAGAAAAGAAAATACAGATCAAATCAGATAAAGGCTTTGAAGAGGATCAAAATCTTCAAGGTAACGCCACGAGGATGGAAGAATAATTATATAAGACCTTATTAAAAAAAAATACTCAGTTTATATTTAAGTTACAACAAATATAGTAACTATTGCCAGTTACTGATACACATTTTCTATTAACCAAATAATTATTCAAATTCTAAATCTTAGTCCTCATGCCGCAAACTCTTGCTAGTTTAATGTAGTCAGTATACGTAAATAAAGAAAACTAGGACCTAAAGTAAACCCTGGTTTTTGTATTTTCCCACTCCATTTAATCTAGCTACTTATATGATTTAGTAAGCTACGGTCCTGAACTCCATCGACTTAAAACTCCACTCGTGATTCCCTTAGATAACGTTCAGGCTTCACTTTAAGCCTCCACTGCGCAGATGTGACATATTTAATGATCATCCTAGTTCTCGGCTTTTTACCCCTCAGTTACCCAACCCAAACCCACACACACACGTCTTCCTTTTAACCATCACACTTGAAACTGATCCTGACCTCGAGGTATTTCCGGACCGGGTCTGTCCGGCTTATCCGGGCTGGCCAAAAGGCACTTCCGGAGTGTCCAATGCCTGACAAAATTTGGAAAGGTACAAATGACATGGCAGCGCGTAAGTTACGGAATGTGACGTAGCTACTCGAACAAACTAGTACTCTACATTGTAACATTAGTACAGCGCTCTACATTGTAACATTACTACAGCACTCTACATTGTAACATTACTACAGCACTCTACATTGTAACATTACTACAGCACTCTACATTGTAACATTACTACGGCACTCTACATTGTAACATTACTACGGCACTCTACATTGTAACATGACTACAGACCTTTTTTTTTGTAGTCTTATTTTGGGAAAAAAAATGTACGTTATAGAAAACAAATCTTAGTGCTACATGCTACTATATGTGAATATATATATATTGTTTCAACAAAATAATAGAAACATGTTATAAAATCTCCTTTTTAAATACATTATAGAATATCAAATGACAATTAAGTTCAATGAACTGTCGACTAAAATTAAAGTTTATCTTATCTTATATATTACAGACGTTACTTCAAAAAAAGCAGATAATTACGTCCTTCGCATTTCTTCAGAAGGAAAGACTAATTACTCCACATTAAACAACTCAGAAGTACACGATTTATTCAGATCCTTTTTTTTTTTAGCCCCACATGTATTTTCCGAGGAATGCATTTCTTAGGGAGGCATGGTTGTAAAGCGCTTGGCTTCCGAACCGGAGATTTCAGGCTCGAATTCTGGTTAGCGGGGATTTTTATTTCAAGATCTTAAAGGCGCCTCTGAGACTGAGTCCACCCAACTCTCATGGGTACTTGACATTAGTTTGGGAAAAGTAAAGGGGGTTGGTCGTTGTACTCGCCTCGTTAAAATGCGCTTAAGGGGAGTTAATATTTTTAAAAATCCATTTATATTGTATAGTGGAACTTTTATTCTTATGCATGCTCAGTGCACTGTACTTCAATATCTTAGGCGAAAATGTATCTGGGAGGTTTCTGTGCTGTTTTTAGGTAATCAGTTAACGCAGCTCTGCTTTCAAGACGCTCGATTCCAAATCCCGATCCCAGAAGAGTTAGAAGAGTCTTATTATTGACGACGTGTAGTCCTGTTTGCTTTCAAGTGAAAAATAACGCTAAATGATTTTTTTTTAAATTGTATAAATTTAAACGATCATAACAAGACTTGAATATTCCTGGTCCATGTGCATTCACAGGGTCTGCCTCTAAGTTTGTGTGATAACACAAACTCTCTTAGTAATCTTACTATTTCTGAATTTCTAAATAAAATAGATAATATATACAAATAACAACTTAGAAGAGTAAAAGATTGAATTATTGCCTTCTCATTAAGTAATCTGCTCTCTCTCTCTCTCTCTCACACACACACACAGAGAAACACCTTTTCCTCATACTCATGTCCAATAATCTATTTGGTCTAATGCAATTTTCTGGTCCAAAATTAGCGCTTTAGTCCAACATTTTGTGTGCCGAGTGATGAGTGAAATCATTACTAGCTGTCACAAGACAGAAAATTCCCCCATGGGAAATCTCGGTGGAAAATTCGAGACATTTCCTTAGAGGAAAAAAAAAAGTTACACCATAAAATGAGCTTCTCACTTTGGAAGTCTCATAAAAGATTCTTGTTCTAGAGAGTGTTCTAGGCGCGCTTGGACGTTTGTCTTGTCACGTGTTGCCCATAAAACAATCGATCATTACAATTATTTCATTTGGTGTGCAAGAAAGAAGAACATCTTAAAGTTAAAAAAAAACACCCTGAAAGGAAACAGAAAGAAAATGTAATGACATTCCAACTAATGCATATTGTTGCGTGGATAGAAAAACAGCTTAAAGAAGGAAGAGGGTCATTTGTGTGTGAAAGGGCCAGGGGGATGCGGAGAAATGATATTTATAGAGATCATCGTCAATTCTGTAGAGTCAAAGATAACTAGAAGCTTAAACAAGCAAAATACACACAAAATCTGTTTAAAAACAAAGCTTATCTAAGGGAATATCTATGGCACATATCTAAATAGTGCATTAATAGGGTCATTTTTCTATATAAAGAAAATTTATTTTAATATCATAAGTTGAGTAACTAACTGGTAATTTGTTTTATATATTCATATGTTGCCATCAAATCTGAATACTTTTGCGAAATTTCAACTTGATCCAAGAACGGGAAGTGGGAGAAAAAAATAATTTTACAAAAATGTAATAAGGGGAATAACTCAGCATATATAGCCACATCTCTCATTAAGTAGCCTTTATTGCTCTATACCAAACAAAATTAAGCTATAGTATTTTTTCCATTCGTGTTTTGTTAAGTACAACAACTAAAAGTGTTAAGTTTCAACTTGATACGAAAATGGGTGTGGGAGAAATAACGTGTACAAAACAATTTTATCAGACAGACAGAGTGAGTTGATATAAGCGTTGTAAGAAAACTAGTATAAATAAATTACTACAAGAAATTATAATAATAAATAACATTGACAAAAAAATAAAGTAGTCATTGTATACATAACTTTAGTACCACCTCCAAGTGCTTTACAGACCATTAATAAAACAGACTATAAAATCCCATTTAGTTTGTATAACTCCCGCCCTGTTCTACCACCTTCATTCTCGGGTTGCCACCTTGTTTGCCCCATTTCACTTTACGAACTACTTTTGATATTCTCAAACGGAAAATTTGTAACCTTCCCTGCCATTTGAAGGATTCAAGTGGTTAATGACGATTTGAAAAACGTGTCTGCACGACTCTCAGTGACAACAAAACAACGGCCCTCGTTCGATCCTACACAATGACAGCCAGTCAGCGCCATTCAAGTAGCGATTCTAGTGTTGGCAAGATCAACAAGACCAGGGGTCAATCCACGGTAATATTCCGTTAGTGGTTTGTGACCAATTAGTAAAAGCACTGGTGACAAAGAGTGAGGGAATGTGTTTGTAAGTGTGTGTGTGTGGGAGTGTTGATGTGCGAAAAGGTGTGTTTGGGTATGTGTGGGAAGAAAAAAAAATAAACACAAAAACCATCGACCAGTTTCCCAATTGACGGCCAGGGGAACTGTATCGGGGATGATATTTGCACTGGCCACCAATATGTACTCACCCACATACACGCACAAACAAATGCAAAGATGTGTCATGATGTCTTCTTTGTTCTGTAGGACGATAAACATTTTAGTGGAACAATAGACGGGTTGAACTAGTCAAGTTATTCATTTTAGTGGGACAATAAAAGGGTTGAACTAGTCAAGATATACATTTTAGTGAGACAATAGACGGGTTGAACTAATGAAGACTTACATGTTAGTGAGACAATTTACGGGTTGAACTAATCAAGTTATTTATTTTAATGGGACGATATAAGGGTTGAACTAGTCAAGATAAATTTTTTAGTGGGACAATATTCGGGTTGAACTTATCAAGATAGACATTTTAATTACACTAGACCAATATGACCCGCATCCAGGGGGGCCTTAGTTTCGGTATAACTGATCTACTGGATTGAATTTAGACCTATGTCAAGCTAGGAGAATGTTCCCTTCAAATTTTTCATTTTGCCACGAAAATAAAAGTAGAGCATGAAAATGGGTTAACCCGTCCAGCCTACATATCTATAAAGTAGAAAGTAAAACGTATGTATGTATGTATGTATGTATTTATGTATTTATGTATGTATGTCCCGCATGGAAATCAAAACCGTTTGACCAATCTTGATAAAACTTGGCTGAAATGTTCCTTGGGTACTAACTTAAACATTAGTGTATGTTTTGTAGCCCTAAACCAAACTTAAGACCCTCAAAAAAAAGTTGACTAACTCTATTAAACTATTAGTATTTAATAAATCTAGGCCATATTTATCATGGTTACATGAGAGAAGATCGAAAGGATCTAGATCTAGATCTAATTTTAAAACTATACTTTGCACAGATAGTTTTTTACTTTGACACACAAAAATTACAAAATGTAGTCTATTGATTTCATTATTTAATAAAATTAAGCTTCAAATATGTCTTTTAAAAGTATTTTTACATAAATTTGTTCCTTATATCTGCGAATTTAGAAGTCCTGACGTACATTTTTTCATTAGACAAGACCGAACTGTTACACATCTCTCTATTCAACTCTAACTTCTTGCAAAGATAGTTTTATGCTTTAACACATGAACATACTAATTATAGTCCATTCATTTCCTATTTAATCAAATTAACATTTAAATTTGGTTTTCTAAAGCATTTTTCATACATTCGTTTGCTATAGCTGCGATGCCGTGTTGACATGCGCAGTGAAAACACGCTGTGATTGGACACGCAAATGAGGCTCTATATGGGTGATATTAAATATACTAACATAAAATAATTAATAAGCTTATTGAATCTTAAATTCAACCTTAAACTGATAGATCAATAATGTTTAGTGAAAGTAGATGTATTTTACTTAATTTAAACAAATGAATCTAACTTCAATCTAGGTCAAAAACTATATTAGACTCTAGATCTAGATCTCAATATATATGCAAGCAAATCTTTTTGTAACAAAAATGGATTTAGGTCGATTAGCTATTTTAATAGCACTATTCTTACTATTTTTACATTCACGCATTCGCTTTACTTATAACATTATTATTTTGTTTAATTGTTTCTAATTATTATTATAGCTTTTATATAGCGCTACTTTAATGCGTATAGAATGCTCAGAGCGCTAAGGTCCATTCAAATGTGTTTCCGTGCTGCCTTTAGGTGCTCAGTAGACACAGCTCAACTCGAGTCGGGTGTCGAGCCTCGAGCCCCCTTCATAGGTAGCCAAGCCAAGCCAAGTTCAAGCGTACTCAGCCTCTCGACCACGCTTCCCACAAACTATTCTAATGTACTATATCAGTAACACGTATATGGCTAGTCCAATGTAAATGACTGTGAAAACGGGTTTACCCGATTTGTTTAAAAGTTTCGTTATTTAAAAGAAATACAATCAAGTCCTTTTTGTCTATTTTTAGGGCCCTCCGGTTGTGGGAGGGAATTAAACATAAACTACAGTCTCCGCCATGATCTAAGGAACTTTTATGTCAAGTCTTATCAAGATTAGTCAAACGGTTTTGATTTATATGAAGGACATACATACATACATACATACATACGCCTTACTTTCTGCTTTATAAATTAGATATAAGCAAAGAATATTTACAAGCACAAACATTGATGACATAAGCCAACTATATCAATGGAGCTCTGGAAGTCATTTGGACCTCAAATGGACTCTGTCAATACGGCTGTCTAGAAACTCAGCACCGGGACAGACCTCCCATCCGAAAGTCATTGAAATGGACACCTCGAGACAGGAAGCCCCTGGTCGGAGAAAATCGTCTGGTCAAGAATAATGACAGCAACAGACGTGTCGAGTGAGGGGTGCTAAGATGGGGAAGGGGCGTGACCCCCCCGGGGGGGATTGACGTAACTAACGCTTTCTACGTAGTTTCTATGTTAATGTCACAGACTGAGTGGCTGAGTTGGTGAGCAATGTGTTTGTGTCATGACGTGTACGTTGGAGCGTGTGTGCGTATCTGTGAATAAAGGGATCAGTCTCTTAAGACTGGGAAAACTTGGCCCATTGCATAATTAATTTTTGAGGACGGTGATTGTTATAGCTGCTATGGGCGAGAGTTCGATGAGGCATAAGTCCTTTATTTGAACTCATTCACACCCCCACCCCCAAACCACCACCAATTCTCTGTTTCCCTTCTATAGCCCGTCTGATTACTTGTGATTAAAGCTCAAACTAACATCAAATTTAAACAGAACACGCATGCTTACATTATTCAAGAGTTTCGAAGAAGAAAGGGAAACAACCTATCATCGTTTTTACTTTCAAGTCAACAGGTTCATTCGAATCGATACTAACTCCCCAGACGGCCTGCCCTCTTAGGATAGGACATTACCAGAAGATGACACATTTGATTGTACAGTAGTCTCCCTGTTTCTTGAACAGTGTGGCATGGTCATTTATGTCCTCCATAAGACTGGTCACTCACTAAAGATTTAAAAGCATAGCGTTGTCAAGCCGCCCATCCAGACTGAGATAAGTATATACTCTACAGGGTTTAGTTTCTTTAAGGTCTAGGTAATGACTACGTTTGACGGCAAGTCCCTTCTGTCCACACGTAAATACCATTAGATCAATGCATATAGCTCCCAAGGTGGAACGTTTTCAGACATGGAGACCAAGTTTCTGAGCAGAATTTGCAGTGTAAATGCATTATAATGTAGTTACCAAATTAAGATGCTACATAAATCTCATTAAAAACGTTTGAGCCTATAATCATCTCTAGTATATATAGTCAAAGAAAACAAGCGGAGGATTCAGAACAGTATTCGTATTGATACTATGATATTAAGATTCTGAATTTGCGACTAACCCACTGAGATGTCTGCGAGACATGAGAACCACAGGCAGCAATTAAAGTGTGTGGGAGTAAAGAACATACGACCGAACTGCAAAGAGACAGACTGTGCGTGCTGGTAAGAACTTCGCCGAGAGCAAATGAAACGTAGCTGACAAGAAGAAGACACACAAACCTTCCCAGTCTGCTAGCCCTAAAACAGATTCACATGCACGAACTGTGGCAAACTTTTGCCGCTCCAAAGTTGGCTTCATTAGTTACACAAGATTCTACCGCGTCTCAATTAGAAACTAAAACCAGAGACTCATCTGGGTGCATTCTCTCTGTCTCTCTCCGTCTCTCTCTGTATCTCTGGAGGTCACTTACAAAGGCCGAGGGATACACATTTGAGACCAAAAGAAAGTCCGCTGCCGAGGACAGAGATAGACGGCGAAAAGAAAATCTAAATCTACCACCGGTGGACAATGGTTATGCCTGCGCTACCTGTGGCGAATTATGTAGGTCACAGCTGGGGTTGCGTAGCCACGGGAAATACTGTATTCCTCATTGATCTTCGGTATTTGTGCCGGACACATGACACCTTCGTTAACCGTAGGCCATAGAAACAGATGCCCTTTAAATCGTCTGCCCTTTAGACCACAAGGTCTGAAAGGGGAACTTTATTTTTCGGACTTGAAGACAAGCCTTTATATATCCATATATGAATATCTGTATGCGAATGAGTGGGAGAGACAAAGGGGAAAGAAATGAGGATTAAAAAGGGTAGACTTTTTCAGTTATTATGACCTAAAGAACAGTCACATAGGTTACGCCCCTGGATTATTTAAATGGCTTCAAGTTTAGATGTTAGTATACTATGTTTTTCTATTGTCAGTTTCTTCCTGGTAAGTTCTTATCTTCTTTACTGCCTTCCTCTATCACAGCATCACGGGAAGCCCTGCAAGTCTAGCCATAAACTTTGGTCTTCACCGTCAATGATTTCAACATTTCCCTGGCCTGACTATAGCTCCATTCAGTCGTCTGACCCTCCCAGTGTCCCGACTGACCTATTTTCACCCGACACCAAACGGGGGTCTCATTTATCTGGTCATCATGCTTGACTCAATCAAGGGAAGTGCCCTCAGATGGCCGCAGAGAGAACAAGTTGAAAAAATAAAAGTTAACTTGAAGCTTGAAAGAAGCCTGGCATGGAATTCCATTGACTGGTTGTGTGTTTATATACGTGTGGGGATGTGTGTATCGTGTGCGTGGGGGGAATGTGATGTGTGTGTGTGTGCGTATCTCATGCCAAAAACTAACATCAGTGATCCAGATGGACACTAAATGAATTAGACTTCTATGCTTTCATGTGTGGGTGTGTAAGCGTATCTGTGTGTGTATGTGTGTTGGCTTTTAGGCTTGTTGAGACACCATCAACTTATATAGAGGACCAAATAAAAATAAAAAAGACTTCATTTTGGTATGTTTAAATATGTCGACTATAACTAATATATGTAAGGGTTTAAAACACATGTGTTGATCGCTTGCATAGGCATTCGACAGGGTGCACTTCTGCTACAGGATACTATTGTAGGTAGTGTATTGGTACACATGTCGAACCAGATTGAGTATCTTTTGCTTGCATCGTATAACCTCCATGAGCTGACCATTCAAACATGTCTGGAATCTACTATCCTAATACGCTGGTCATTGACTGTTCGATAGCATCATGTTGTTTTTACTGGAAGTCTGAAGTGATGTATGGTAAGAGTTCCGTTTCCTTGTATACGTTCAGAAATAACTTGGCTCCTCTGTATGCAGACACTACATGACGGTTACCAATGATTAGATATACTTCTTTCATCAAGCTACTAATGACTCTATTGACAACTTGTAAGCACTAACGATGACTATAGTTAGTAACTAAATGTTAGGATGGCAGTACGTTTCTCACGATTTTATTAAAACTAGTGCATTGTATTAAGTTGGAGTTGCTTTCGTTTGAGAGAAAAAATTCTTTTGTTTGATTTCCAAAGTATGATTCGTACCTTTTGAATCTTCTCTCTTTCTGTTTATCTCTCAAACTTTTTGTACCTATCGATCTATCTATCTATCTATCTATCTGTCCGTCCATCCATCCCTCCTCTATCTATCTATCTATCTATCTATCTATCTATCTATCTATCTATCTATCTATCTATCTATCTATCTATCTATCTATCTATCTATCTATCTATCTGTCCGTCCATCCATCCCTCCTCTATCTATCTATCTATCTATCTATCTATCTATCTATCTATCTATCTATCTATCTATCTATCTATCTATCTGTCCGTCCATCCATCCCTCCTCTATCTATCTATCTATCTATCTATCTATCTATCTATCTATCTATCTATTTATCTATCTATCATCTCTCTCTTTATATATATATATATAATAGGCCCGCTTCTCTTACACCGTGCCTAGACAAGAAAAATCCCCAGCAGTCCTAATAAGAAAAACCTACACAAACGCAAAAAGAACACAGTTGTTGTACGTACCTTAAAAAAGATCCTCGACCACTGGTCACGAGTTGTTGTATTTTAAAAAAGGTAGTCCAGGGAAATTTCAATCCGTTAGTCACAAGACACTGATCACTAGAGTTCAACAGAATACAAATCTATTTCAACTAGCAATACGTTGTTAGCAAAACCAATAGACAATTTCCCGGACTCTTTGTTTCATGCGTAATGTTTCAGGCAACTGTTTGTAGTCAAGCAAGTGTAGGAAACTTTTCTAATAAGTACAATGTCGTAAAAGTTCTTAGGCGTGAACTTCTGGAAACTGTTCTAATTAGCAGACGTATTTAAATTGAGGTTATTACTGTGTTCCAATGAAGAGTGGGACATCACTCTTGCCAGATGAAGTCTTGGGATAGCATTACACTTCTGACGACACACACAAAAAATTAATAATTTATTAATTCAATCATTTCTTGATATATGTTCAAATAAGTAAAACAAGAACATTAAAATTTTACATTTATTGCAAGAGAAAGAAATGGCCAGCATGTGCAGCCCACGACATACGCCTTGCAAGGGAACACTTTTAGTAACTTAGCTCATCACGCCATACAGACGTACTACAAGATTTAGCTTACAATTATTTTTTTTCTTTATTATAAATATAATGAGATAATAGTGGGAATGGGAGAGAGACACATTCCCTGGTATTTTTAATAGTAGTCTAATAATTATTTCGCATTCTTTCCGTTAACGAAATCACTGATGTGATTTCGTAGGGGTTTATATGAAAAAACAAACAAAAGATAACTGTAGTGATATAGTCTTTTTTTTTTCAAGGTAGATTGGCTAAGCAGGGGTTCTCAGCCTGTGGGTTGCGACCCCCTTGGGGGTCGATTGGCGATTTACCAGGTGTCGGCTTAGACTATCAGAAAAATATTTTTTTTTCTTCTAGAAAACACGACACTGTACACATATTTTAGAATAATTATTTACTTTTTAAACAAACTCTAATTGTAATTCGAGGATGTTGAGAAACAAACTGAATCTAAATCAGTTCAAACATTTTAACGTCACAGCATAACTAATTGCAATAAAATAAATATTAGTTCAATTATTTATAGGGTGAAAATTTACGAGAGGCACGTCCGTTTATAATTAGTAATACGTCATCATGTTGTTGAAGGAAATATTTTCATAATGGAACAAACCGTGAACATGGACCTCGAAGAAAAGGACGTTTAGAAAAGAAAATAGATTGACGAGTTCTTATAATATTGTTTCACTTGAATCGTTAAAGCTTTGCCTACAAGGACATACAGTCGTAAAGTTGTAAAGATGACAAGAAAGCCAGGGTAGAGAAATGACGGCGATTTTAAAGACCAGTTCTTTCTTTGTAAACCTGTTGAAACGTCTACTACAGCCCTTGATGTATTTAACAAAATTGACTCACTTCTGGAAAAAAAAAATCTCGTCTAAAAGTATTAGTTTTTTTGCAAAGATGCTGGTCAAAGTATGCTTGGTTGTTGGTTAGGGTGTTCAACTTTTGTTACAGAATGAGTCACCCAAAAGTCATCGAGCTTACTATTTAATTCATCTACGAATATTAGAAATTTCCACAAGAAAACGATGTTAGCCCTTTGAATTTTGTGAATTCGAGTGTTTTAAACAAACATTCGATTGTTTTCAAAGCATTGTAATGAATTTGATGAATCCAAAAATGTTTCTATTATTTCTCACTCAAGTTAGCTGAGGTCAAGTTAGCTGAGGTCAAGTTAGCTGAGGTCAAGTTAGCTGAGGTCAAGTTAGCTGAGGTCAAGTTAGCTGAGGTCAAGTTAGCTGAGGTCAAGTTAGCTGAGGTCACGTTGCCTGAGGTCAAGTTAGCTGAGGTCACGTTAGCTGAGGTCAAGTTAGCTGAGGTACAGTTTGAAAACGATTTTTTTCGTTTCTAATATGATAACCAAATCGCAGATTGAAGCGCTTTTTAACGATGAAGTGAACTACATCAACAATGGACATTTCTAGCACCAAATCTTTGTGAAACAGGATTCTTTTACTTGTTAAATACAGAAGTATATTTGATACAGAAGATGACATTTGTTCTGACCTTGCAATCCCTAGAATTCCCGATCTGGTCAAACAGAAACAAAGCTCAACCATGGAAATGACGTTGTAGCTTTTTTTCACAAATTGTCACAAAACTTTTGCAGTAATGTATGACTTATTTGCTGGAGTTTATTACCATGTTCAGTCATATTTTCCAAATTGTCACATAATTATATAATCATTAATATAGTGAATACGCAATTGAAAAGTAACCAAGTCATAAAGATACAACCTCATTTTTTTTCACTTTATCTATAAGAAAATATATTTAGTGTTTCTGAATTAAACATACAACTTTGGAAATTTATATCAGCTATTTACATTTTGATTTCGATGTTATAGATGACCCCCCCCCCCCCAAAAAAAAAAAAAACACAATATTTTACGGTTGGGGGTCGCCGCATAGTAACCAACTAAAAAAAGGGGTCGCAGTACTAAAAAGGTTGAGAACCGCTGGGCTAAGGTGTCATTTAATAAACAATTGGAAAGAGAAAGAGACTGATTATGCAAGCTTTTTAAGTTTGTCAATAACAACACTTCGGTTCCATAAAATATTTTTTTGTTAAATGTAGCCTAAAAATAATCATGGATCTTCTACAAGATGTTGGTGTGTAGATAGAAATCTAGACTCTGCAATTATTCTTTGATCTGTCTAATTCATGCCAAGCGATAATGAACTGAACATTTTCCTAGATGAGATTTTCACGATCAATGTTCGATTCTAAACAATGTCAAGGTCTAGGGGCCGACTGACTATATGGGCATTCGGGAAAATGCACGGTGGGCCGGCAGTACCACAGTAATTATCTTCTTTTTTGAAATCATGTCTGTATTTTATACGATAAGGGCCGCATGGATGTCACAAAGGCACGTATTAAATTGTTAAAGGTTTTAAAGTAATATCTAACAAAAGGGGACTTCTGAGCGTGGTATTTATATACACGGTATGCATGTGTACAGCTATCGATACTAATCGATACATTATCAGACTTAACATAATGATTTTGATGACAGGAAGACCTAGCATTGGACTTCCATCATATAATATACAATTTATGGGCCGGATGAAATAGAAATGTCCGGGCCGTTTTTGACACCCAGCCCGTCAAGGTCGCTACATTCAAAGATTCCTGCTGCCAACTAAATAATGACAAATTATGCTACAGTCAAAAGAGAAGTTTTGGTTTTACATTTCCCTAAAGTGTACATGTTAGGCGTACATCTTCTCAATTACATAACTAATCAATATACCCTATTTTCTGTACACCGGATACAGTTTTATGTTTTATAGCACCATAGATTTTCCTAAGTATTTTCCGTTCCCAAGTATTTAGTAGATTTTCGGTTGTCTTTGTCAGTGCCCTAACTCAAAACACCTCTTTTAAAAGCGAAGAGCGCATGAACAGTTTCAATAACTACTTTTGAGTTTTTCACTATCTGTTTGGACTGCAAAATAAAAAGTCTCATTCGCCATTCTATGTCTATCTAGAATTCAAGATCTACTAATTAAGTTTCTCTACTTTTCGTTATTACGTCCTAGTGGCCTAGCCCAAACCTAGCTTATGACTGTATGTGTGTGTGTGGGGGGGATGGCGGCGAGCTGGGTTCAAGCCCGAGATAATTGAGGCGACAGTTACGAGCGCATACCACACGACCTGGTCGCCATCATGAAAACAAATTGGCGCTACTTATACTCGAAAAATGGCATATAGATCTATCTCGTCCCTTAGATCCTAGTAGCAAGAGACCACAACGGCATTATAAATTAAGGAACCGATGTGATATTAATCTATTTCATATCATTTCATATTATTTTTTTATGTATCCCTGGAGCAAGAGTGGTCCAGTGTAGAGCGAAACACTGAACGCCTTACAATCATTTATAAAGGGGAGAAAACTCTGTCAATACATTCCAGCAGACGATCTGCTTGAAGAGTTCAATGCACTATGTCTTCGCAAGTATTTTGTTTTTAATGTGTTAAGACAAGCAAATAATCTTTCTCCAATGTATATAGGCTTGTCTTATTCCCCAAAGTGAACCTTTTCCTTGCTTTATTTCGCTCAATTCCCAGGAGAGAGTTATTTCCCCATCACGTTATTTTGTCCTACAAAACACAAATCTGGAGCGGCATAAATTGTTGATGATCGTTGGATTGGATGATTTATTCCACGAAGAATACAATCTTTTGTAAAACGAATTATTATTGTTCTTCCCAGCTTAATATTAGAAGCATATTTTCGTATTTATTCAGCTATGCAAGCGAAATGAATCCGATGGTCGAGTCGGTCAAATAACAGAGGGAAGTGAATTTTTATATCTTTTGTTATTTGTAAAGTAAATTTAGAAAATACTCTTTACTATTTAAAGCATCTGTTAGGTGTTAGTATAGAACTCTGTTTTGAAAACAAGTACAATGGTACCTGGTACTACTGTATTGAAATGCAATGATTGCCTTTCTGTAAAATAGTGTATTAAATGTTACGGTATCTGCACATGCTTTAAAAAAAACAAAAATAAGAAATGGATGGATAGATAGATAGATAGATAGATAGATAGATAGATAGATAGATAGATAGATAGATAGATAAACAATATATCCTATAATACACCGTTACAGGTCCCCAACAAAAGAATCTTTCCAATCAGTTGAACCCCTACGTTCTATTCACCGATCTCTGACCCAATCAATGGACGTACACACCAAGTCATTCATTGACACTACATACAAATCCATTCAGTTTGACATATGTCATGACAATTATCTTCCCAATTGATCAAGCCACACGCATTGCTAATTCTGCCCAAGAACACGACATCACCGAATTGCTGTGGGCTTTTTTTTTTTTTTACACTGTATTGACTTTTGCATGTTTCATTTCGTATGAAGAGTTCATCATTGTCTTATTATTTGTATTATTATTGTGTATGACTTCAAAAATATGTAACGAAATTTTGCTATCCATGTTTCACACACAAACACTCATTCAATCCCTGTGAGAAGCATATAGATGTTAGTTCTGTTTTGTTTATACTCTAGACTTAAAACAAGAAAAGAAAAAAGAATACTTCTTTAACTCTTTCTCTCCTAACTGACGATACCAGCGTTGATTCCACCAGAATGTGGTAAATAATTACGGAGAGAAAGAGTTAAAAAGACAATACCTCTTTTATGCAACTTATTGAGCGATTATTTTTCTTTTAAAAATTAATGAATGTTATTAAAAACATTTTTTACCCCGCTCCTTCCCCCCTTCTCCCAGAGAAAGTGTCCTGGTTCAGTGAAGGTATAGACACAGTACCTCTTTTAATAGTCCAACGATAAGCATTTAGATCTAGACTTAGAATACAATTCGCACAATTTTTCTGATCTTTAATTTTATTAAACTCTTAGATCTTTCGAAAACTCCTTTCAAAACGATGTAGGATCTAGACCTACAGTTAGTCTCAAGCCAAATTTGCACTTATTTATTTTTACTTTAAAAGATTATAACGGTCCAACTAGAGTTTTCGCCACGTGGCCAACGCGCTAGTAATTCTTTTCTCATATATATATAAACATGTTAAATTTATAGGACTTTTAGCAGCTCTAGAGTGAGGTCGGCTTTCTGAAGTAGATATTTAGAGAATATACAACATTCGACGGTTCCCTTCATTAACTATTAAACTTCTTGATCGACTTCTTCCTCAGCCTCGACTACCTTTATAGTGTTGACTTTTTGCATGTGTTATTTCGTTATTTGAGTGTAACCTTCGTTTTGACAATGGCACAAGACACAGTGCGGAGACGCCTAACGAGATCTAGACTAACAATAATAGATCTGTGCGATTAGAAATATTTCTGCCAATGGTTTTTGCTAATAATAATTTCATGCTTTTAGCTTTCTCAATGAGCTATGATCCTGCCTCTTGTCTGCTGGGCGATTGGGAAAAGGAGGGGGGGCAAAAGGGGTGTCTGTTTAAATGTGAACGTGATCGTTTTTTTATATGCAAAAAAAAAAAAAATGTAAGACTTGAATTTGAACTCAAGTCACTAGCCTCCTCAAAAGGGAACTAATTCAACTTATACCTCCACACCTTTCAAGTACCATTTCTTCCTCTTGTTTGATACCAAACAAAATAAATAATTATTAAATTATGACCAATGGCCAACAGGGCTTTAAAAAGGGCATCAGTATTGGGGATGAAAAGCTTGACTAGTGTTAGCAGCTTCAAATACCTCGGAGCTATTGTCTCAGATGAGGGAACGAAACCCGAACTATTGGCCCGAATAGCACAGTCCACAGCAGCCCTTTCAAAAATTAAAATAATATAGAAAGACAAAGGCTTAGCCCTCGGCACCGAAATCAGACTGATGCGCTCCCTGGTCATGGCCACATTTTTATATGCTTGTGAGTCTTGGCCGCTGACTGCAGAGCTAGAGAGGAGGATCCTAGCCATGGAATTAAGATGCTACAGATTGATCCTAGGTATCACGTTCAAAGACCGCATCATGAACCAAAAGATTAGAGACAGGGTTACTGCAGCAATCGGACCCCATGATGACCTGCTAACTAAAGTAAAAAAAAACGCAAGCTTAAAATCTATGGCCATATTACAAGACCTTCGGGGCTCGCAAAGACCTTCCTTCAGGGAACAGTACCAGGAAAAAGAAGAAGAGGCAGACAGAGAAAGCGATGGGAGGACAGCATAAAAGAATGGACGGGCCTGCCATCCAAGAGGTTCTAAACAAGGCAAAAGATAGTGAGGAATGGAGAAAGACAGTCGACGAGTCTTGCTTTTGTGCCCCAACGGTTCAACATACTAAGGGATAGGCAAAGGTAAGGTAGGTAATTTAAAAAAAAAAATTTCTTGTTTTGTCATGAACTACAAATAATTGTGCAAAATTTCAGCTTGATCCGATATTGGGTGTGGGAGTAAAAGCGTGTACACAATTTTTAGAGGAAAGACAGACATTGTGAGTTGAGTTGAAATAAGCTTTGTAAAAAGAAAAGCCAGGATTGTTTACATTTCGAGTTAGTTGACAGACAAAGTCATCTATTTTAGGCAGAGGCGGCCTTTTGATGATGGCGAACAGGGACCACCGACCAAAGCCACGCTCCTGAGCAACGCGATATAGAGATTTCTGGTTCATCATAAACATATGCGGTGCCTCTGCCAGACATTATCTTGTACCTAGCAATACGCTATAGACTGAAAGGAATTTGTGGTGGATCTGGAAACCATATCATTTTCGGGAACCATATAATTTTCTAGGAACCATATCGTTTTCCGGGACCATAAAATTTTTCGACTCTTGTGTCACGGACCGCAACGCAGCTAAATTCTAAAAGATCTAGTCCAATAGTAGGTCTACTTTTTCATTAGGCACTGTTAACAAAAATTTAGAAGGGCCCGTGGGCATTGTGTAGGCATAATGCGATGGCTCTGTAGCAACAGTCTACATAAGATTATCTCGATCCTACACTAGAAAAAATATATTTACAACTCCGAAGCTACGTCTGATTCCTTGTGAAACCTTTTTAATCTGTTTCCATTTTCCGGCGAGATCTAATTGCATTACTTGTTTCCCTCTTTCACCTCAAAGAATATTTCTAAATAAAACGAGTCATAGGAAGGGAGCTACTGGTCATGACAACAGAGGTGACGCGCTGAACCCAGGCTGAACTATTCACGTCTTTGTGAAGAGTATATCCCATCAATCAACACTAGCTTGTAGCTTGCAATGAAGTTGTTGCTCTAAAGCTCGACTAGAGATGTAAAAATGTTGACTCCACAAAGAAGTGAGCAAACAGATGAAATAATAGAGAGACGATAAAACAATAACATTTTGTTGATTTGGAAATATCTTCAGATTATTGGCACCAGAAGAGGCATACAAATGGACGACCACACTAAAAATAATAATAATAATAATAACAAAGCTATTATTTCATTGTCTTTCTTCCACTCAGGGGAGGGATAGGAATGGACGAGGCAGCGGGAAGGCAGGGGGTTTTAGGGCAAGAGCAACATTGAGGAGGGCCAAGAAATTGTAGAATTATTCTTTGAATCAAGTCTGTGAAGAATCAATGAAATGGAAAAAAAAGAAAATAAGAAGTGTTTTATTTTGTATAATTTATTGCAAATGGAGAGTTTTCATCGGCTCTGGAGAACAAACTTTGTGAGATTGTGAGGAAATGTGTGAGATTGTGAGAGAATGTGAGACAGAAAGAGAGAGGGAGAGAGAAAGATGGAAAATATTGGTTGAATCTAAATTTGATATTTATTGATCACTTTCGGGGCAGTGCATTCTAGTGTAATAATGGGATTAAGTTTGTCTGCAAGTGTATGATGGATGAACAACGGGCTGAATCAGCAACAACCAGTAAAGAGAGAGTCAGACAGACTGAGACAGAGACAGAGTGAAAGTAGAATATTGAACAAAATACAATCGGAAAACAGACAAAAGAAATATTAAACAAACGAATCCCAACCGTAGCAATTGCAGAGTTTTGGTTCTTGAATATAAAACTAGACTAATACTATCTAAATGTAGCTCTTTGCTGAGATAGGCTAGCATTAACTGTTTTCACAATGGATGGACAAACTGTTTGGGAAGCTTGCCAAAAAAAAATAGGATAAATTTGGCGTGCCATAATTATTTCATTAAGAAAATACAGAAATTGAGTATCGGATCTTATGATGTCACTATTTAACGTATGCAATGTATGAATCTACAAGAGTTTTGATGATAGTTCTTCTAAATTTTGATTCACCTTCGGACGTGGTTATTATTAATTAGTTCATCCGTCAGGTTATCTGTTTCTGTGCCCATGTGTCCAGCACAACGACCAACCGCCTTAATTTTTCCCCAAATAATTTCAGGTACCCATTAGAGTTTGGTAGACTCAGGGGAGTCCTAAAAAGTAAACTAAAATTTAGTTTAGGCTACTCATGAAACAACGGAAACATTAACTTTGAGTGAATCAAAGTAAGTAAAATTTGCAATGGTACTCCAATGGTTTATCTGGTATTGAAAACATGGACAGCTCCGTGTAGACGCTCGAGGGCACTGTGAGAACTGGGTATTGGGCGGTGGCCCGACTCTCTGGTAATCCCGAAAGTGTGGAGCTGAGTGGACCCTGCAATGGGAAAAGCAGCACGGAAGCTGAGATAGAAGCAATGCTCGTAGCATTGAAGTGGGTAGCGGAAAGAGTCGGAAATGGATCCACGGCCCCAGCGGACGTGGTCATTTTTACCGATTTAATCTCTGCCCTCGATGCCCTTGAAGGGCAGCTTGCAGCCGTCGGAAGGGTATAAGCGTTCCACGAGGTGCACCCTCGCGCGTGTACGATCCCTAGCCGACATCCGATTGTTGGCACATTGGTTCGACGGTTGCGACGTTTCCGACACGGGCCGGGAGCTACACCAAGCAGTTGAGTAGACCAGACCGAAAGAACGCGTGATGGGAGCTCTGCCGTGCGGAGCAGGCAGTCCTAGACCAGTTCCGAGTCGGGCACTGTCCAATAGGCGTGTACTTTGGACGGTGGAAGGTGAACCACGACACACAGTGCCGCCACTGCGTCGAGGACGACGAGATAATAGAGCACATTCTCTATGAATGCCGAGCTCTGCATGAGGGACGATCGGGACAAGGAATTGAGAGAGAGAGTACTGGTCCATGTGCGGCAAGAGGTCTGTCCTTGTACGGGGAGAAGGCGACCTTAAAACTCACTGCCCGCTTCCTCTTCCGTGATCTAAGGGAAGTAATTCTCAGCATGGTTCGTTACTAATGGGCTTTCTGATTCAGTATTCAAAACAAGAATTCTTAAATTGTGAAAAAAAATGTTTTTAATTAGCAATGAAAATATTAACTGCTTTTTTTTTAAAGTTACAACATTGTTCTAGCACGCCTAAATTTGCTTGGCTGAGCAGACTGGAGTTTGGATCCCGATGTAGACTAAAGGAACATCCACTTCCGAAGACAGACTTAAACGGCAAAAATAGAATCCAAATTGATCACAGTTAGACAACAGTTATGTCTGCTCTGAATGTGGCAAATTATGTAGGTCACGACACGAAGACAAGCCTTATTATTATTATACTCCCCTTATATATAATAAATGTTAAATAAAATAAAATGAACATTTGTATTTCCCCCCCCCCCCCCCCCCCCCCCGCATTCTCACTCTCTCCCTCGAGAAAGAATCATGGTAAAAAGAATTTGTAGATCTACTAAATTTTGTTTATATTTCAATGATAACCATTTCAAGCTAGTGTTAGAAGGCGATGCACACAATGTTCCTGAATATTAATGTATCAAAATCTTGAACGAATGCGGAAATACCAAAGTAAAAAAAGTTAAGTTTCTCTTTCAGACGTCACCATCTATAGGGCTGATGATGTGAAGGTCATCTGTTTCTTTGGCCAACAGTTAACGAGCAGGGTGTTATGTGGCCAGCACAACGAACAACCGTCTTTACTTTCCCAAACGAAAGTCAGTATCCATTAGAATTAGGTGCACTCAGGGGCGCCTAAAAAAAACACGAAATTCAAATCCATGTCTTCTCCAAGATTAGAACCCAGGACGCCAGGTTCGGAAGACAAGCGCTTACGCATTTAGCCACCGCGCCCTTTTTATAGATCTCAAGCCAAATTTAAATTTCTATCTTTTTTTTTAATATGAAAAATTATAACAGTCAAACTAGAGTTTTCTTACTGTGTCCAACGAGCTAGTCATTCTTTTCTCAACGATATACATCAACAGTCAAATTTATAGAATAATCGGTAGAGCCGTTTTAGAGAATCGCATTCACCCACATAGAGGTTTCCGCGAATTGAATAGAGGTATGAGAAAAATTAGGTCTTGTTGTCATCATAAGTCTCATACATTGTTTTCAAAGAACACAAAGAGGAGCTTATGTCTCGTCAGCCATTTATAGGATCAGCTCTTGTGGAACATTCAACTAACTATCGATCTGAATCTGCTGGACCGCTATCGACTTGTACGCTTCAAGTCAGACGCATTTATTTTCTTTCCCCCGTCTATAAATGCATTCAAGCGTGTCGTTGAATACCAATCTTTTTTTTTTTACTATTATTATTATTTTTATTATTATTCATCTAATCGTTTATCCGTAAAGTCATTTATCCAACTGATCTATATATCAATAGCGAACATTCGCAAAGTGGAAAACTATTAGTGTAAAAGAATTTTCAGAGTCACAATTTATATGTATTTCAATTTGGTATGTCTCTTGTATATGTATCGTAGAAGGTCTGGTGGTATTGTACACGCTGGAAGGATTGGAGTTGTTCATAATGAATGTCACCCCGAAATGTTTTTAAGGAGATTTGCATGAGTTTTCAGAAGATTTTAAATAATTTCAGGAGATTTTCGTGATTTTTCCGTATATTTTGCAATTTCATGCGAATTCCAGGAACCCTTTCATAATAAATTAAAATGGTTTAATTTAATAATGTACTCCTAGAATTAGCTCGGGAAGCCTATGAAAGTGCGGGGTCCACTGTGACCGCATAGGTTGCAGTGGCCTAAGACCGGCCCTGCTTTTTCCATTATCTCTTGCTGTGTATAAAGTTAACAGTTTTAGATTCTTGATAGAAGATTTAGGTCATATTGAAATATCTGTCGGAGTGGGCTGGGCTAGATGACATGAAAACTAAGACTTTTTGTTTACAATATCAGAGTGGGGGTGGGACGGATTTCCTTTTTCTTTGGGGGAGGGGAGTTAGGGGGGGGGGATTAACAAATTTGTAGAGCTAACTGTCAAGTACATTTGTCCGAACAAGTCAGACGTTTCTTTGTTATTGTAAACACTTTTCTTCCTTCCTACTTCTGAGAGGATGACTTCTTTCATTGTGTGTGTATGTTTTATTGTGATGTTGTGTGTGGGTTAAAGAGTTCCAGGACCATGCCTGTCATCTGGGAGAAATCCATCTCACTGATTCAAGGATTCATGGAGGTGCGATGCTTTTGAAAACTTAACGGACCTTTTCCAAATATGTTGTATTCAGACCATGACGTCTTATCCTCCAGTAAGATAAAAAAAAAGGCGTTTTCCAAATTATTCTTATTGCAACATACACGTTCGAGCAATTGGGTGAGAGGATCTGTCAGAGACACGGGTACTCAACTGTTGTTAAAATACTGTCAGAGACACGGGTACTCAACTGTTGTTAAAGTACTGTCACAGACACGGGTACTTAACTTGTTAAAATACTGTCAGAGACACGGGTACTAAACTGTTGTTAAAATACTGTCAGAGACACGGGTACTCAACTGTTGTTAAAATACTGTCAGAGACACTAGTACTTAACTGTTGTTAAAATACTGTGACAGACACGGGTACTAAACTGTTGTTAAAATACTGTTAGAGACACGGGTACTAAACTAAACTTTTGTTAAAATACTGTCAGAGACACGGGTTATAAACTTAACTGTGGTTAAAATACTGTCAGAGACACGGATACTTAACTGTTGTTAAAACGCTGTCAGAGACACGGGTACTAAACTAAACTGTTGTTAAAATACTGTCAGAGATACGGGTACTAAACTTAACTGTTGTTCAAATACCTAGCGCCTCACACACCAATATCTCCCTTTGTGAAAAACATAAATAAAAATCAAAAAACCCTAAAATGTTTGTTTTATATCCAACATAGATTTAGTTTTGCGATCATCAGTATCTTTCTACATTCTAGTAGGTGGCTTGGTGAAAGAGAATTGCTTTAGAAATAACACAAAGATATTGGTCTTGCAAGAAATCAAATTTTCGAGGGTTACACAATGGATTGCTTAGAAAAAGGTAGATGTAATATTTTACTCCTAGGCCCTAATACAACTCAAGAACATTCATACTATTGAGTAGTTACAGCTCTACAAGGCTAAGTCCGGTTCTTGCTATTTAGTGACGGACGGTTATTCGTTCTTTTCTCCTTCCCCCTGCCCCTCTTTCTCTTTTTTGTTCGCCTCTTAAATTACATAGGATAACTCCCTCCGTCCGAGTTGCAAAAATAAAAGAGTGATCTTTCCATGGTGTCCAAACTCTTGAGCGTGCTCTGCCGTCTCGATAGTTACTACAGAATTGATTATCCCCCCCCCCTTTTTTTTTTAACGTGAGGTAGAAATAAAAAAAAAGAATGATATTTCTTGGTTTCTTGGTACTTCTTCTTCTCGTTTAAACTGTTAAGGGATGAAGAGAATTATCCCTATATATATATATATAGATATAGATACTAATGCTGGATCATTTCTTCCTTTCGATTCAAATAATGTATAGTTTGTAGACATTTCGTTTCAATTCCATGTGTGTACAAGTTCTATGAAGAGCGTTTCATCTGAAACTTCTAACATTTTATCAACACAAAAAATCTTGCTTTATATTTTTGTTTCTACTATGTACTTAATCTCCTTCCTATGGTTTAAACAATGATGATTAATAAACTTTGTTCTTGACAACATTTTTTAAAAACATAATTGACATTGACATTCCCACCAATGCCATTGACATATTGACATAACAACAACAACGTAACACAAACAGGAGAACAGCAAATACCAGCATAACGAAAGAGAGAACAAAGGGAGACAAATATCAAATATTCCAGACGCAGTACAAAGATCAGGTCGTACTTGAAATGTTCAAGCCACCAATGGACTTATAAATTAATTTGGTCCAACTTTTTCTTCTGTCTAGGGTTTCTTCAATCTAATTTCATGGTCAAATAAATGGACAACGTTCCAGGAAATGAAGAAGAAAACCTAGTTCTAGGTTTTTATTAGGACCTGGGCTAAGGAACAACTACTTGAACGTACGACAGCTTGAACTTTTAGAAAACAAAAGTCGTGGCTGCAGTTTTTTGTTTATTTCCAAAACAAAACTTCCAACAGTTTTTTTTCATAAAAACTATGGACAGAAATAGAGGAAGCAAAAGACAAAATGATATTGCAAACAAATTTTACTGTTATACTCCTGTATATCATCCCAAGGCCAATCATTTTAATAGGATAAAAAGAAAATAGTTAAGTTATAGGACAGATGATAGAAACATCAATAATTAATCAACTCTACACAAAGTAATCGTGAGCTGTACAGTTAATATCTTTTAAATACGATACTTATAAAAATTACAACAAAAAACAAAAATAAAATAAAACTATTTAAACATTAAATACAATCTAAGTTCTATGAATACAATTAAGAAGAGTGCACAAGTATAATGTCTACAACATCTCATCGCCTTCATTTTTAATTCAAAATAGCCCAGTCTGGCTGTGCGGTATGGGCGCTGCACTGTCTTTCAGTTGTCCCGATGTCCCGGGTTCATATCCTTCCCGCTGTAATCGCCTCCTCGTCCAACAGGAGGTTTTGACTGGGAAGTAGATGATCTTCAACTCTGGAGGAACATCCGAAACATGTCAAACATTTGACGAACATAATTACATTTTCAGAAGAGACAGATATAGCTGTTGTATAAACAGGACAGAGACTAAACTGAAGTCGAATCTCGTTATTTCTTGCTTCGAATCACAAACTGTGTAGTGCTGGATAAAGTAGATAACTGTAGATGACATTTAGAAGCTATGCCAGAACTGAACAATGAAAATTCTCCAAGAAATGTTCAGGCAGGGCAGGCCTTAGGCCACTGCAATTGTTAGGACCAGCCCTGTGTTCAGGTGTTCATTACAAACAAAACAGAGCAAAAGTTCATGAAATCTCTTTGCACTTCGTGGCAGTCCTGAAGCTCAAGTCTGCTGAAATGTGTTGCCCCTCTGACTTTTCCATTTACCTGTGTTTTTAGTTATCGCAATACTTATGTCAGCTTGACCCTGCTCACCACACGTGACTAAATACTGTAAGTATTTGAATCTAAGACGCAGACATAAGAATTTTTCCCATTATGTAACATTTTCAATGGAGTCTATTAAACAGGCTGACAGAATTTAAACAATCAACTTGTGCAGGGCTATTTACTATCAATCAGGGGCTGACTGAGTGTTGATATCGACTATGACATTTCTATGCAACACGGCATATAACTTGTATATCATATGATGGACATCCAATTCTAGGCCTACCTGTACTCAAAGTCATTATGTTCAGTTGGATAATGTATCGATAAGCATGCATACAGGGAACTCTAAATCTTTATAAGAAATATATAGGCATTATGTTGCTTTTTAATCGCTGTGTAGACCCTAACAGGATGAAGCCTACTAGTAGCACTGTCTATGGCTGTAGGGCGTAGGCTATTACAATCGTTCGGAAAATGTATTAGATTAAAATAGTATTATACTGTAGAATCTGTGAAAGAATTGGTGTTTTATCTGATTATGTGGCTAGCACAATGTCTTTACCTCCCCTAGGTACAAACTACAGTTAGGTTGACTTAGGGCGTCCTAGAACTTCCACAGCTCCCAGTAGTATAACTGTAGACATCTCGATGTGGATGCCAGGACATATTTCACTCAATCCTAAGTGCTAAGATAACCAGACTTTCTAAATATTGACCCACCTTAAAAAAATAAGCTTAAGAAAACTCAGTAAATAAAATAATGGCTGATGAAGACAGGAGACATGACAACAATATATGCTTAATTAATAAAATGGTAATTGAGAAGAAATTCTTAAGCTTGCATTTTGAAGTTTAATGTCAAAAGACAATATTCAAGTAACGAGAGAGTGACCAGTGAATTGTTGACCAATCTACATCTGTGGGTTAGTGTTTGACAGTCATGAACTCTGTCGCTATTGTAACTTTTGCAAAGTGGTTCAAGCTTGGTAACTCAAGAGGGCACGTGAAAGAATAAGGAAGTTGTCAACCATTGGCTGGAACCTTGCAAAGAATATAGCGCCAATATGCAAAAACTATAACACTTCTATAATTTGCGAGAGACAATGAGTATCTTCCATTGAAACATTTCACGATGACATTGTAATATACAATAAAGACATAAGGATATGTATGTAATAATCTCAGCATACGTTCAACACACGTTTTTGCTAACAAATTTTTTTTTCTCAATGATATATCCATTCTTTGATTGCCTACACGACAAACAAAGACAGTTTGTGTAAGCCCAGGAGTCAATAACTATTGCAACTGACTGTTTGATTTAATCAGGTGGACAAATATCTTTTTAATGCAAGCATTTGTTTTAAATATTAGCTTTTTGGATGCCTGTAATTGTATATGGCAAAGAATCGCTAAGGCCCTGGTCACTAATTAGTTCGCGGTAGTGAAATGGTCCATGTTTGTCCAGTTGCTCTCCGTGATCTAGTTCTCTATGACCAGTGGCCCGCGAGACGTAAAGGGTACCTATTTTCTTGACCCATACTTAATATCCAGAAACTGTTGACCCCCAACAACACAGAAGAGTGGCCGAAGCCCGGGCAGAAGAGTCCTATGTGTAATGCTTCACTGATTCAACAACAGGTCATCGATTGGCTCTTCCTGGACAAGTAATTACTCACAAGGGGAGGGATTTAAGGTCGAGAAGAGTCAGAATCTCTTTGAGTGAAAGGGGAGGATGGGAGGAGAGTCAATTTTCAAACCTTTCAGTTGTTTTCATTTCCTGATTGCCCCAATAAGTAGATGTAACACTCTAGATCACTGCAACTCATGCGGGAGAAAGAGAGAGTAAGAGATGGAGAAGAGAACAAATAACTGAAGGAGATATGGGAAATGGACAGATAAATAAATAGAAAGGAGAGAGGAAAAAAAAGAGGAAATGGTCAAAGAGTAAAAAAAACAAAAAAATAAATAAATAAACAGTCACATGGACAGACACAAGAAATGAAAACGAGGATGTGTACGTTTGTGCAACAAAAGATTCATTTCCGGTCAGTAGATTTAGCCAGAGTCCTAGCCCTACGAAAAAAAATTGAAATCGGCTAAGAACAAAAAGTGACCAGAGATATAGTCTACAGCGGAGGAAGCGGGTTACCTAACCAACTAGATCTATACGAGTGTTATTTATGTAATATCTTCAGAAAAGGGGAGGTAACCTAAGACACATAAGTCATAAAAAAAAACGAGTTAAACAAAGTAGAGGGGAACAAAGGGAAAGAAAATTTGTTGATAAAAAAAAGAATGTAAAATAGGAAAGAAATAGATCATAAAATATATAAAGAAAAAGACTTTTAATAGAAAGTGAATATGAAAGAGACAAAGACAATAAGATATGAAGAGATATAGGAAGACTGTCTTATACAGTGTGAAAGTGTGATACTAGTAGAACCATCAACGAGCGGATTGGTTTGGTTGTGTAGACTGAAGAGATTCTGATGAAACTACAAGGCTGCGTGTCGTTCAGCGTAGAAATAGAAGTGTAAAAGTTGATGAAGATATGGCTAAACGTGTAGGGTTTGATTTAGTTGCACTACCTTTTTTTTTTTGGATAAAGCAAAAGGATTTAAGAAAAAATAATACCAGGAAAGTGAACCTAGTGAAGATTTAGAGAATGAGATGAGTAAGACAGAGATCGTATTTGAGATCAAGAGCAATATAACAAATAGGAGATAGATGTGTGTGTGTATGAGTGTGTGTGAGAGGGAAAGAGAGAGAGAAGTAAACAGAAGAGTATAAATAAAACCCAGAAAATACGTACTTCATTTTATTGAGCTTAGATTGTTCCAGTGACTACAAATACTACACCACATTCACAATATATCTTACTTGAACTGACGACTTGGTTTTCTAATAGCAACTTTAAGGACTAACAAAATCACATTCAGACACACACACGTTATATCCTATTTGTTCTATTTCTCTTTATCTCTTCTCTCTCTCTATCTCTTTATAGTAGCAAAGTACTGGGTTTTAAAAATATCGAAAGGGAAAAAAAAAGATCACACTAGAAACTGAAATGAAAAGAACAAGATTACTCTTTTTAAAACATCATGCGAGTTAGTTGCCCTTTGTCTGGGGAGTGGACGGTGGCCTGGATGGGCTGCAATCTTTCTCTCACCACATACTAGGGCACCAAAGCTTTCTGATGAGCCATCCTCATTACTGTTCGCCCAGGGAGCATGCATTATATGTCGGGAGAAGCGATCGTCCCTGCCACTCTCTCTCTCCCTCAGTCATTTCCCCAATCTCTTTATACCATCTCTCTATTTTGTTTTACTTGTAGTGATGTTTTAGCTTATTTTTTTTTGGGGGGGGGGGGGGGAGCAATTTCCAGAGGGAAAGCGACGTTTGGAGAAGTTTTAATAAGACTCCACAGAGGGTCGGCTAATAGCAATCACCAGTCAGCCGACTCGACAAACCATTCACTCGCTGTACACTTTTCATTTTCTACAAGTTTTTTTTTTTTTCGAGTGATTCAGTTTTCTTAAGCCGAGAAAGTATTTTAAACTCAGTTTAAACCCTGGGTATTTAATCTATACTGATTTTTTATTTATTTCATTACATTGGTTGTGTAGAGGTTTTTTTTTTTTTTCACCAAGTTTTATTTTTAAAAAAATATTTAAAAAAAATAAACAAACTACAAGGTTCCATAATTAAAAAAAAAAATCGACATTCTACAAGGTCTTATTTGTAGGTCCAAACTTGTCGGCTTATTCATATGAAGACTCGGCCTCAGAGGTGCTCAACTTGTCTTGTTAACGGGGACATTTACACCTCTGACACTTGTTTCACGAGGACATTAAATATTAGAAAAAAGAAATACACGAGATTAAATGGACCTACTCCATGTCTTTCTCCACACGCTGATTTGACATGGAGGAATAGTATTGGGCGTGCATTTTTAGTGATGGTGGAAGAGAGAGTAAAAGTTTCAACAAAAACTTTGCACAGTCTCAAAGCTCACTGCTTACAATGTACTATATAATGAACATTAGTTGAACACTCTCAGGAATTCACTCACTCTTTGAGAATTTGACTTTTTCACTGCAGAAGATGCTCTTCCTGGTCACATGCTACCCGCTGTATCCAACAAAAATGCGATTCCTTTGCTTCAAGTTTTTTTATCAACTTTTTTGTTTGCTAGTATTTACATCTTGCAAGATCTAAGATGCGTTCTCTGTGGTCTTCTACTATATAGTTATTAAACAAAAATATATTGCACAGTGTTCCCTAAACTATACATTATTGTTGAGTAAAGAACAGATTCTCTTGTCTTGCCATATAATTAAGAATTTATATCGTAGGATTTGTTTGCAGTATCAAACGTTTGTTTCAAGATTAAGACTTCACCAGTTCTAAACTCCTAACTTATGATATTATTAATTTAATTAGATAGCTTGACAACTAAGATTTAAAACAAGTTTAAAAAGTAAGAATTTATAAGAAATGTATTTGTAACAGATTTTAACAGATTGTAACAGATTTGTACCAGATTTAATTACAGACCCACAAGTCTGCGATACGTGATATACCACTGACTAGCTGGAGTAATAGAGTTGTACACTTTGGCAATATGTGGGGGCAGGGCTGGTCTTAGGTCGATTTGACTGATAATTCTAATCGGGCTTCGTGTCTGGAAAGGGCCCTGCAATTTAAATTTAGCATAGCATATCAGTATCAGTTATGGCTCTTGAAACATGCTTTTAAAGATATCGGATTAAAGAGTTGACATATTTAGTATATAATACGATTGACGTAACTTTAATTAACCACTGGCGCCTATTGCATTTGAGTTACTTCTTATACATGTTGTATAATAGATGTTGATATAATGATTTAATTAATAGCAATAGTTGTTATTGTAAAGAAAATGGAAAAGAGGGACCTCGCAAGCATCTATTAAATTGGGCCCTACAATTCGTAAGGCCGGCTTTGTGTGTGTGGGGGGGGGGGGGACCACAGACTTGCTGGAGTAATATAATTATAGAGGGAATAATTTGTGAGCGAGTTTGGTTGTTGATATTTCAATAAGCATCTTATTATGAATGTGTAGGTCTAGATACAGTTATAACATTTAAAGACCGCATCACAAACCAAGAGATTTAGAGACAGGGTTACCACAGAGATTGGACCCCACGATGACCTAACTATCGTAAAAAAACACATGGTAAAAATCTATGGCAATATTACAAGGTCTTCGGAGCTGGCAAAATCCTTCCTTAGGGGAACAGTACCAGGAAAAAGAAGAAGATGCAGACACAAAGTGATGGGAAGACAACATAAAAGAATGGAAGGGCCTGCCTTTGAAAGAGGTTCTATCTAAGACAGAGGAATGGAGAAAGACGATCGACAAATCTTGCATGGTGCCCCAACGGTCCAACAGACTAAGGGATAGGTAAAGGTAAAACTTGAGATCTAGGATACGTGAAAAAGGCTCATATTTAGACACTGTAGCTAGCTGCTTTAAGTTACAGTACATTGAGGTTAGGAGTTTCTTTTACTGACTTGCTCTGTGATGAGTGGTGAATGAAAGATACAACACGACAACAAACCATTGTAGCCTTCTGAATGTATACATACTTAACTTGCTATAACCTTCATACTCACAAAACAACAAATGTTTATAAATATTTAACAAAACAAAAAGTCCATTCAAGCATGTTATAAAGGCTGCAGCATATATGGGTGGGCGGAAGCATTTAAAGTTTTAATGGTCCAGATTCTAGATCTACATTATAATTTTTGTTTTCAATTGAAATGAGCAAATTAGCAACACAGAATGTAGAATAATTTCAAGACCGTACGCTCTACCATTCTATTCTTTTTAAATACCTCGCGATGTATCTGTTTGTGTGTGTGTGTGTGTGTGTGTGTGTGTGTGTGTGTGTGTGTGTGTGTGTGTGTGTGTGTGTGTGTGTGTGTGTGTGTGTGTGTGTGTGTGTGTGTGTGTGTGTGTGTGTGTGTGTGTGTGTGTGTGTGTGTGTGTGTGTGTGTGTGTGTGTGTGTGTGTGTGTGTGTGTGTGTGTGTGTGTGTGTGTGTGTGTGTGTGTGTGTGTGTGTGTGTGTGTGTGTGTGTGTGTGTGTGTGTGTGTGTGTGTGTGTGTGTGTGTGTGTGTGTGTGTGTGTGTGTGTGCGCGTGCTGGGTTTACACCAACGCCAAAGAAACGATTTAGAGAAGAAAAACAAAAAACCCAGAAAACCCAATCGAAACAATTATAATGTAAATGGCTCAAGATTTTTTTCTGTGCAATGTTGGCGTCTGATGTTGATAGGAAAGACAGGGGGGAACGAAAGAGTACTTTTGGGTGAGGACGAGGTCAACAGCACTAGCCATCAATGCCCAGGCAGTAGCGTCCCGATTTCATTAAGTAGCTAACGGGGCACCGGAGGGTGGGGGGGGGGGGGCGGAAAAGGGGCACTGAGATGTGTAATCGATATCCTTCATGGGAATCGGTATCGATGTTGCAGGGTAACGAACAAAGTCACCATCGGGTGTCTACTCTATATTCTTATCGATTGCAGGATCTGACTCCCCCCTCCATCACCGCCATCTTATCGTTTTGTTCACTCTCTTCGTCTCCATTCATCCTCCACAGTACCCCTCCCCCCCTTTTTCCCCTTCTTATTAAATTTCTAGAGCCTCTGTTAGCAGCTATTGACCGAGTTCATTGCACAGTCGACTGGGTCTCCTTGAACCAAAACTCTTGTAGAAATAGGGAAGCAATGTGATTTATAAAAAATACACTATCAATATCATGGACGCCAATATCATGGACATCAATATCATGAACATCAATATCATGGACATACATAATACAGCTAACAGAAGTCCTTTACGACAGATGAAAAATATTTTGTAATTTGTAAACATTTTTAGGCTGGGCTTTAGAGCTAGCGTCTTGGAGGATCAAATCTTTTATTTTCGGTTTATTTAAAACTGTGATGGACGAACGTGGCAAGCGGACCCCTGATCAGTCCATTTCATGTCCACTTTTGCATACAAGAAAATCTACTTCGAAAACTTAGACCTCAACGTACCATAATCATACGCTTCTGACTCCACTCGTTGTTTACCTATTGGTGCGCCAGGGGCAGGTAATAAGCCACATCCGTTTTCCAGGAACAGTTATGGATCGTTAGTGTCAATAAGCGTTAAGGACCGAGTCCATAAGGAATGTTTTTTTGTTTTTTTTTAAAGAATAATAAAATGATCTTATGGAATAAAAAATATTTTAAGTAGTTTTATATCGGCTTTATACAAGTACAAAGTGTTAGGGCACATATGGGCACCAATCGGTTACCAGCCACCCAAAAGCAAAGAAACCCCCACTTGCCATGGTTGTTACTTCACAGGCTGTGGGTCCCTATGGTCGTGGGCCCAGATTTATTAAACTCTTTTGAGCCATGGTTGCTATGCCACTGAGCGTACTCCACTAACGCAGCATAAATGGTGTTTGAAGCTGAAGCAAATTATGAATAAATATGACATGTAACGTTTGATTATAGCAACAATAAAGCGCTTTGTGCTACTACTGTTATATGTTACATATTAGGTTTATCCACTAAGGCAGCCATATAGTAATCCATCTGTCCAGCAATAATACACTTCGGCACTGCAGTTGGATGAAAACAGTCCAGACCCATGCAACGGACGTATTTCTGGACACGAGAAAAACAAGTAACTAAAAATACAGCATCTTTTGTTTGTTTGTTAGACAGGTTTCAGGATGTTCTTTCAGAGTTGAAGATATTTTACTTCCTAGTCCAAATCTCCCGCAGGACGACGGGAATGGGAGCGGGCAGGGTTTGAACACGATAAGTCCGAACGACAGTCCAGCGCGCAAACCGCACGACCAGGCAGCCATCCACGGCCACCCATTTTAAAACTTCGAATGTAATGAAATAATTGAAAACAAAATCAAAAGAAAATTTAGCTTCAAATTTTCTTTATCAACAATCAAAAATTGCTAATAAATTAAATGATTTTTTTGTTCTTATGAGAGATGAAGAAAAGAAAGCAACAGGTCAAAAAGGCACACCTTTTTTTTTAGTATTGGTACCCAGTTCGATTGTATGGACGAGACTAAGCTCACTGTAGGGAGTATGTTTACATTTTTTTTTTTATAAGTACGAAATACTCCAGAATTTACGTTCTTTGTGAGAGGTCTCATTTGATTTACTTTTCTAATTTTTCTGATGAAAGAGCAGCTATTGTGTCTACTTAGGGAAATCACGTGAACTCTAAGCCCGCCCCGCCAACAGACTTTCCTGTCCATCTATTATATACTCCCTACAGCTTAAGGGAGTACTTGATGCCGGCGATAAGAAAATATATAAATAACGGCCTTGACTCGTCCCAACGATTGTCTGGGGGGTAAATACCTCTATTGTGATCTGAGAGGTGAGGGAGAGGAGAAAAGGAAAGGGGGGGGGGGGTAGATAAGGGCGCCAAGTCCAATAAGAGAATCAGTAAACACGATTGTTGTGTATGCTCTTTTGTAGCAGGTGCACAGAAATGTACAGTAAAGTTAAACATTCTCTCCACGAGAGCGGCAAATAGCGTGACGCCACGTCTGCTGTAACAGCCTCTCCGTGGGCGGAAGATTAAGAAAGATAAGTAAGGACAACATTTCGAGACTAGCCTTTATAAATATAGATGTGAAAAAAAAAACATTTAAATTCGGGCGTCGTCATATCAAACTGGCGTACAACCAACAACATTTTCAAGTGTTTGGTCTACATCCTTAGAAGTGCTTAGAGGAGTCAGAGATGACGTTGTGGGCGAATGGAACCAGAAATCTATGAGCAAATTTTATGAGTAGCGACATTCTTTTACCTATATCAAAGTTTGCGGGCCATATGAATTTTAGGACCGCATCACTACAAAATAATTGACATGCCGCGACTCTGTGGCTTCATTTTGCACTGGAGGTAGAAGTTTCGAAGGACCAGATATGGCCCCCGAGCCGTAGTTTGGAAATAATTGACATATTCTTCAATTGTCGGAGACTGCATGAAATAAGCTTTTAAAATTTGAATTGAACTAGTTCCATCGTTTAAAAACATTCCTCATTTATTTGTTCCTTATTATTTATTTATTTACATGCCACGCTGGAAGTTAATCAGACTTGCGCAATGGAAAAGAAGAAATGCAACCGTCATTCAGATATTGCGAAACTAATAAATTAGTTACATTTCTACCAATATTTTTTTTTATTTGCAGATCCGAATAGTTAGGTTCTTATGATACTGTTCAATGCACAATAACTTCGCTTTGCGAACTAGAAGTAAACAAGAAAATTTTAAAAAAGCACATTTTAAAAAATTCATCTAAGGGGAAAAAACACCACATTTAAATATATATATATATATATCAATAATTTAGCAGTTATTTTCCTTTTTCGATGTTTAACAATATAGTTGCCAAAAATTAATTTACCAATTATTAATTTTATTTTATTCATCTTTTATTAGGTACACTAAATAATTGTTTAAAGTTTTGAGTAACTGTATGAAAGAGATACAAACTACACGATTTAGACCAGACAGACCAGACAGACCGAAAGACCAGACAGACCGACAGATCGAGTTGATAGAAGCTTCGTAATAAAACTGATTATTATTAATACAGCCTGCGAGAGCCAAGCAAACATAGAGAAAATCGGTAGACTAAGAAGCTAAGATGTCAGGATGGTCATGGACCCAGAGTCCGATGGTAAAGTACTAATGTAGCTCTATGTTCCACTGGGAGTCAAAGGATTAAGTAAGTAATTAACACAGTGAAATTTATGACCCAGTTTTTAGTTCCAACCCTTTTACGGCCGGACAAAATAATCTGCTAGTTCAATGAAGTCGAATCTCTGCGGCTTCATTGAGCACTGCGGGCAGAAGTTTCCAGAGACCGTTTATCACCAAGTCATAGGCTGACTATCGCCCATAGCCCTTAGGTTGGACATCAGAGTACGATACAATTATAAAAGCCTTGACGACTGGTAATGTGATGTATCCCACTTAATCCACAACATACAAATACCATTAGCTGATCATGGCTGGGAAATAGAGATGAGAAGGTTGTAGAGAAAACAAAAACCCAGATCCACATGTGGGGGAGAGAAAGTAGATCATAGAACCACGGTTATATATAGCAGCGGGAACGTCTTGAAGAGAATTAGGCCCAAGGATTCCCCAAGTACTTGTACAAGATAATATAATGATGTTTTGTTAAATCTCACAAGATGTATAATACGTTCAATGTCAAATGATTGTGCTGTAAACTATCATTTTACTCAAGGTTTCAAATCAAATTAATACGTTACACTATCAGTTACAAGTGTAAAAAATATTGTGTACAGTTAGTTGAAAGTCAAATGACTGTGGTGTATATAAAGTTGAATGTCAAATGATTGTGGTGTACATGAAGTTGAATGTGAAATGATTGTGGTGTGTTATATAAAGTCTTAACTAAATGTTCACCTGGGTTGTAATACCCAATGAAAAGAACGTATCCAATAATCTCACCAAGAGAAGCGATACGTTAGTAGGACTAACAGAGCAAATATGAAAGTGGCCAGATTTTTGAAAGTCAAATGCTGAAAGTGCAATCCTACATTTTCCATATAAATGGGATTAAAAAAAAACTATGTTACGGCTTTCAGTAAAGTAAACATTGGCATGTAAAGGGGCACTAACACAGATGAACACAAGCATTATTAGAGGCACCCACACAAGCAAACATGGACATTTCTAGAGGCACCCACAGATGCAAACATGGGCATTTCTAGAGGCATCCATACATGCAAACACGGACATTTCTAGAAGCACCCAAACATGCAAACATAGACATGTAGAGACGCACGTACACATGTGAATGCAGACACCCACAGTCACTCCCACAAGCACTCCCACAATCACTCAGACATCTATTCGCGCAAGCACCCCCACGGTTACTCACACATCTATTCTCACACGGACTCCAATCCAGGTACTCAAATAGGCTCTTACATTGACCCCTACACATTATCAAAAAACAAATTGAAAATGAAAGAACAAAGACACTAAGTTGGTCGAGAAATGGATCGGTACAAACAAAATTAATAGTAACATTGATAAGAAAAATGACTAAATAGAGCTATTATAAGTTTTATTGTTCATCTTTTGTTTTAACACCTCGACCTTATATCTTAAAACAACAACAAAAAAAAGAAAAAAAAAGGGGCGTAGCCTTGGTAGAAACAAGAGAATCAATCAGAAATCCAATGAATATGGTCTAAGAGAGCCATACAATAGAGGTTGACATCGCCATTGCACCACAGCAACTGATAAGGTGAGAACCTTTTATCCCATTGTCAGCACCTAGCGGTGACATAAGTCGATAGTTTGTCTACCACTGGGTCGGTGGCACACACACGCAAAGCCAGAGAACTTAATTTCAACGCGCTCTTGATAGCCTCGTTACTTTTAAAACATTCCACTGGAGTTATCTTTCGATTGTATGTGAGCAGTGTTTGGGTGTACAGGTTAGAGGAGGGCGAGTAAAACACACACTGCGATGGAAAGTGGGAAAGAGACAGAGATGTATCGAGAGTAGAGAGAGAAACAGAGATGAAGAGATATATGTACATATATAAGGGAGAGAGAGAGAGGTGATATATATAGATTGATAGATAGATAGATAGATAGATAAGTAGATAGATAGATAGATAGATAGATAGATATAGGTAGATAGATAGATAGATAGATAGATAGATAGATAGATAGATAGTTAGTTAGATAGATAGATAGATAGATAGATAGATAGATAGATAGATAGGTAGATAGATAGATAGATAGATAGATAGATAGATAGATAGATAGATAGATAGATAGATAGATAGATAGATAGATAGATAGGAATGAAGACATGCGCAAAGAGATATATGGAGAGAGAGAGAGAGAAGAGAAAGAAAGAGAGAGAGAAGAGAAAGAGAGAGAGAGAGAGTACTTCTAACTTAAGAAATGGAAAGTTATTCAGTGACAGTTTAAATGAGCCACTGACTAGGGAACGAGCCATATCGATGAAGGTCTCAGCAGTTTTGATGTTTATTTTCATGCTAACCTAAATGTATCCTTTCTGATGTTTTGTAGTTTTCAGTCAAATATCTTTAATTAAAAAAGACAATCAATGTGAGGGAATCTAGCCTTGAACTGTAAAATGTAATACCTTATGTAACAGAGATAAGTTGTTGTGTTAGTCTACTTTACACGGAGAGTTGTCTGCCACTGATTTGTTAGTTTTCCTTATCATTTTAGGCCACACTATGCATATGCTAGGACAAATGTGTACTCCTTATATCAACTTACTCTGTCTGTCTGTCTGTCTGTCTGGTAAAAAGGTGTTTACACGTTATTCCTCCGACACCCAATCACGGATTAAGCACAATTATTTCTGGACAACACAAAATATAAAAAAAATCGATTACAAAAATTAACCAACAAGTTAATTAACTATTGGCAATTAATCCTTTTGTTTGGTATCTCGAACAAGGGAAAGAAATTGTACTGAGGCGCTGTTATATGCTGAATTAGTAACCATTATAGGTCGAAGCTATACTATTGTATGGTTCTGAAACATGGAGAACAACTGAAGCAACAACAAAAAAAAATACAGACCTTCATCAACAGATGTCTGAGAAATATCCTTCTTGTGATGTCCAAGGGCTGAGCCGAAGGCTCTTCGAGCCCTAAGTTTGAAAAAAAACCTGTTTGGTCGTCCAGCCGAACAGTAAAAAAAAACAAACCTGTGTGAACGCACAGTTCTGTTTGAGAGTGACCCGAGTCAATGCCTATGTAAAACATTGCTGTTTCCAATGCCTTTGGCCCCCGACGCATGATTCGCCGTTCATGGCCGAAGGCCGAGGATATCGGGAGCCTCCGTCATTTTCCTTCGCTATACCAAGCTAACCGTGGGGGACTCGCCATTTATGTAACGGTCCTTTGAGGAACGGCGCATGGATGTGTGATAGGTTTGTGGGGACTTTTTTACAACCCCGCCCGTGCAATTGGAGAAATATCCTAAAAATACACTGGTATGACAAAGTAGAAAACACCAAACTGTGGGAGATGAGTGGACAGAAAAATATAGAAGTGCAGATCTTAGAGAGGAAGTGGAGATGGAATGGTCACACCCTTAGAAAAGATACCACCAACAGAGCTAGGCAGGCCTTAGAGTGGAACCCCCAGGGAACAAGACGCAGAGGAAGACCAAAAAGAACATGGCGACGCAGTGTACTTGATGAAGCAGAGAAGACCGGGAAGAGCTGGGAAACCATCAAAAAGCTAGCAAGAGACCGTGGAGAGTGGCGTGTTTTTGTCGAGGCCCTATGTTCCATGAGGAACTCAAAATAATGATGATGATGATAGGTCGAAGCTAAAAGCATGAATAGCGCTAAACAAAAACAATTTCTAATCACAGATTTATTAACATTGGTCTGCATCAGGCATGTCAAACACGGCGTTCGGGTATGCGGCCCGCGACCACTTTATATGCGGCCCACTTGGCCACCTCAAAAATTATCAAAATTATGTTAAATTATTAGAGTGTAAAATAAGAGATAACAAGCTACTTGAATTGAAAAATAGTATTTGTTAAACTGAACAACGAGAGTGAGTCTGCAGTGAAAGCAAGCTATATTCTGTCAAACGTAATTGCAAGCCATAGCTAATCTTTTAGTGAATTTGATTTTATGAAGAAGTGTGTCGTTCAAGCTGCCAAAGTAATTTGTCTAGAAAAGGTGAAAGCATTCAAGAAATAGCGTTAACTAGGAACACTGTAGCAGATAGAATAAATGACATGTCAGTCAGCTTGCGTGAACAAATAAAGAACAAAATAGTTGTTGAATTATTTATATTGGCTCTCAATGAGTCATCTGGTGTAACGGGTCTATCACAGTTATTCTTAAGGGTCTATGACAGGAATTTTGAGATACACGAGGAGCTACTTGAGCTCTGTTCTATGCATAACACCAGAACAAGCGAGGATGTTTTTGAGAAATTACAAGAGGTGATATTGCAGTACAATTTATCTTTGGTAAAACTTGCATGTCTAGTAACGGATGGCGCACCAACAATGAAATGAAACGGTTTTGATGCAAAGCTACTTGCAAAAATAAGAGCGACTGATGCTAATTTTAAATTAGCTAATTTTCAGTGCATCATTCACCAAGAAACATTCTGCGCAAAGTAATTACAGTTCCAACATGTCATAAGACCGGTTTCAGTCGCTCTCAATAAATCATCGCCGATTTTCAAATTTGCAGCCAGAATTCTAGCTATGTTTGCAAGTACTGATCTCTGTGAGCAGTTCTTTTCCATAATGAAAGCTACAAAAACATCACACCACTCGAAATTATCTGATCAAAATTTGTCATCAGTGATGAAAGTGTCAGAGGCGAACAAACATCAACCTGACATTAATAAACTTGTATCCCAGAAGATGTCATGTATCAGGACAAACTGCATAATGTGTAATCGTAGTAATTTTTTATTACGAAATCGTTCTACAAATTTAGCTAACTAAGTGACAAGTACGTCTTTAATTATTGTATTCTATTGTATTGTTTCTAATTTACATAAAACCTAGAAGGCTGTTTTGCAACTGATTTTTGGCTGCGGCCCCTCAGGTCATAGTAAGTTTCTATGTGGCCCATACACCTTAATGAGTTTGACATGCCTGGTCGACATCAGTTACAAATTTAATGACATGAATGGTCCAAACTAATTGAAACAACTACACTTCGTATAAGCTTTTTTTTTGTTAAGTATATTATATGTTTTTCTTGTTCCTTAGTGCCATTAGAGAATGGAATGGGTTGTCTGAATCAGCCAGGAAAACCAACAACTTAGCAGAGTTGAAGTCACTGATTAACATGCATGACTAGATTGACACATGAAATCGGCGCAGGATGTAATTATACTCTTTTTAGAAGTAACATCTGTAATGTATAAGATAAGTTAACAATATGGTTTCTAGTAAAAACAAAACAGTGTTTGTGTATTCAGTGAAATCAGTCCAGTAAAAACTCACCAACAGACAAAGTCTTCGAGCACCACAGTTTAAGTGATGTTGTTCTGAATTGTACACAAGTTGAACTTGGACTAACTAGGAAAAAATGACTACAAAGTATTAACAATGTGATAATCCTTGACTACGCTGTTTTAAAAGTCGAGTTTACGGAATAAAGGGATAAAGGTAAAGTAGAAAGTGCTACAGAGAACGCTTCTCTCTTAATCTGATATGATATATGAGTCCGTCATTATCTGGTTCTATCTGTAGTAGTCCTGCCACACAATGGGCAGAGACCGTCAACACAGTGTAAGAATTAAATCCTGAATAAGTAGCAGGTATAACCTAACTAATACTAAATGATTAAGTAACAGGTAAATTTTTGGATTGATTCGTGTATTATTATCAACTAAGAATAATAATACGAAATTTTAACTTAATCCGAGAATCGGAAGTTGGAGATTAAATGTATCAAATCGTAATAAGGGAACTAAATCCATATATATGTATATGTTTAAAAACATCTCTCGTTAAGTAGCATTTATTCTTCTTATTGCGAAATCAAACAAAGTATTAATCACCAACAATTAATTAACTCATTGTTTAATTTTTCACAAATTAATTCATGTCTGACTCAATAAATATGCAAAGTTTGAACTTGACCCAAGAATGGGAAATGGGAGAAGAAACATGTTCCAATGTGTTGCCCTACAGAAAGACAGAGAGTTGATGTCAGCTTTGTACAATACAGGTTTGATAAAGAGAGACATAGTTCAGAATACATCAAAAGAACAAAGAGAAAACACAAAGCACTTGCGGACGTCTTTGTTTCGGACCAATCGACATTCGATTGGATGCTGTCAAAAATTATTTTTTTCAAAGTCATGCAATGTATTGTTTGTCTTCAGTTAGAAGTTGTGATTGAATTAATTTTCAATAGGCTTGTACCTTGTGTTAACTCAAGGCTAACATATGACGAATATGTTTGTTTGTTTCGTGCATGCGTCGCGCTCACACAATGGCACTTCTAACGTCAATGGCAATACTCGTTGGTAAAGGCGCTATAGGAATAGCTGGACAAGAGAAAGGTCAGGAGGGGCAACATTATAATTCGGTAGAAGGACGGACCATCAAGCGCTGAAGTACATCAACAGTAAGTAGGATTTCAGGGCCGGCCTTGTGTAATTGAAGGCCCTATACGAAGTGAATAGGGTGGCCCCCAAATGCCTAAATTGCATATTCCTAAGGCCGACACGGGGGGGGGGGCTCATTAAGTGTTTCCACAAAGTATCAACATGTTGAACGCTAGTGGTGGGTACGCAATATCTACATTTTGAGGGAAAGGAAGACGCGACCTAAAACTATAAAAGCGTTATAAAAAGTTGATGGGGGGCGCCAAAGTACGTGTCGGGGACGCTATAAAGTTTCGAGGTTCTAGCGGTGTGACAACATTATAAAGTAATTGGGGCGCAATATCAGATGGTGAGGGCGGAACATCAAGCGGTAGTGATCTCGAAGAGCCCATTTCCATACTCTAACCTGGTTCCCTTGCTCTAGTCAACCCAAGGGAGACATACATATTTACAGCACGATAGACGTTCTGCTGTTGTCTCAACTACCATAACAGCGTACTTCCCAAGTCACGTGCACACATACACACACATACACACACTATCAAGTGAGTAAATAGACACATGCTTCAAAACACGAACACACACTCTCCAACTAAATGAAAGACAAAATGTCATTGATCAATTATGAATGTGCCAACACTTGAAAAAAAAATATTCCAAGTTAAATCATAAACAGCACATATTTATGACATTCGTCTGAAAGTACAAGGAAAAAAAACAACTATAAATTAACTCATGACGTCCTGACCAACTATTTGCCTTAAGGTCAGGTAAACCTTATACATAAGCATGACTAGATCAATAGGTGTACGTGTAGACGAAGATGTATGGACACAGCCTTTACATCGATCTATATTCATCTATACGAGTACAGTGCTACAAATCTATTGATCAGGATACCATAGTAAAACAACAACAATGTCCTGCTAAGCTCAACATGGTGGCCATCCAAGATTATCTTCATTCTCCTTTATCTGCTGCTCTATGATTTGGAAATAAACAGACAATTTGGGTTCAGGTTGTTCTCATTCATCGTTAGAAACTATGGTAGACGAGTAGTGCCAGTGGGAGATTATGTCCAGACCTTTATACATTAGAAGCCAGAGGCTTTGTTCAAGGCTTGCGACAGATGCTAGGGACTTATGGGTCATAATGTCTCCGCACAGCTAATCGGATTGCTTTAGTCCATGAAAAACATGGTCGTCTGTGTTCATGTAAGAACATGGTGGTCAATGTCCATGTAAAAACATGCTGGTCTATGTCCATGTAAGAACATGGTAGTCTATGTCCATGTAAGAATATGGTGGTCTATGTCATGTGAGAACATGGTAGTCTATGTCCATGTAAGAACATGGTAGTCTATGTCATGTTAGAACATGGTGGTTTATGTCATGTACGACCATGGTGGTCTATGTCATGTAAGAACATGGTAGTCTCTGTCCATGTAAGAACATGGTGGTCTATGTCATTACAGAACATGGTGGTCTATGTCCATGTAAGAACATGGTAGTCTATGTCCATGTAAGAACAAGCTGGTCATGTCCATGTAAGACTATGGTGGTCTATGTCATGGGAGAACATGGTAGTCTATGTCCATGTAAGAACATCCTGGTCTATGTTATGTAAGAACATGGTGGTGTATGTCTTGTAAGAGCATGGTAGTCTACGTCCATGTAAGAACATGGTAGTCTATGTCCATGTAAGAACATGGTAGTCTATGTCATGTAAGAACATGGTAGTCTACGTCCATGTAAGAACATGGTAGTCTATGTCATGTAAGAACATGGTAGTCTCTGTCCATGTAAGAACATGGTGGTCTATGTCCATGTAAAAACATGGTAGTCTATGTTATGTGAGAACATGGTGGTGCATGTCTTATAAGAACATGGTAGTCTACGTCCATGTAAGAACATGGTAGTCAATGTCCATGTAAGAACATTGTAGTCTATGTCATGTAAGAACATGGTAGTCTACGTCCATGTGAGAACATGGTAGTCTACGTCCATGTAAGAACATCGTAGTCTATGTCATGTGAGAACATGGTGGTCTATGTCCATGTAAGAACATGGTTGTCTATGTCCATGTAAGAACATGCTGGTCTATGTCCATGTAAGACCCTGGTGGTCTATGTCATGTGAGAACATGGTAGTCTATGTCCATGTAAGAATATGGTGGTCTATATCATGTGAGAACATGTTAGTCTATGTCATGTAAGAACATGGTAGTCTATGTCCATGTAAGAACATGGTAGTCTTTGTCATGTAAAAACATGGTAGTCTATGTCATGTAACAGCATGGTAGTCTATGTCATGTGAGAACATGGTAGTCTATGTCCATGTAAGAATATGGTGGTCTATATCATGTGAGAACATGTTAGTCTATGTCATGTGAGAACATGGTAGTCTATGTCCATGTAAGAACATGGTAGTCTATGTCATGTTAGAACATGGTGGTTTATGTCATGTACGACCATGGTGGTCTATGTCATGTAAGAACATGGTAGTCTCTGTCCATGTAAGAACATGGTGGTCTATGTCATTACAGAACATGGTGGTCTATGTCCATGTAAGAACATGGTAGTCTATGTCCATGTAAGAACAAGCTGGTCATGTCCATGTAAGACTATGGTGGTCTATGTCATGGGAGAACATGGTAGTCTATGTCCATGTAAGAACATCCTGGTCTATGTTATGTAAGAACATGGTGGTGTATGTCTTGTAAGAGCATGGTAGTCTACGTCCATGTAAGAACATGGTAGTCTATGTCCATGTAAGAACATGGTAGTCTATGTCATGTAAGAACATGGTAGTCTACGTCCATGTAAGAACATGGTAGTCTATGTCATGTAAGAACATGGTAGTCTCTGTCCATGTAAGAACATGGTGGTCTATGTCCATGTAAAAACATGGTAGTCTATGTTATGTGAGAACATGGTGGTGCATGTCTTGTAAGAACATGGTAGTCTACGTCCATGTAAGAACATGGTAGTCAATGTCCATGTAAGAACATTGTAGTCTATGTCATGTAAGAACATGGTAGTCTACGTCCATGTGAGAACATGGTAGTCTACGTCCATGTAAGAACATCGTAGTCTATGTCATGTGAGAACATGGTGGTCTATGTCCATGTAAGAACATGGTTGTCTATGTCCATGTAAGACCCTGGTGGTCTATGTCATGTGAGAACATGTTAGTCTATGTCATGTAAGAACATGGTAGTCTATGTCCATGTAAGAACATGGTAGTCTTTGTCATGTAAAAACATGGTAGTCTATGTCATGTAACAGCATGGTAGTCTATGTCATGTGAGAACATGGTAGTCTATGTCCATGTAAGAATATGGTGGTCTATATCATGTGAGAACATGTTAGTCTATGTCATGTAAAAACATGGTAGTCTTTGTCATGTAAAAACATGGTAGTCTATGTCATGTAACAGCATGGTAGTCTATGTCATGTGAGAACATGGTAGTCTATGTCATATAAGAACATGGTAGTCTCTGTCTATGTAAGAACATGCTGGTCTTGGTCCCTTTTAGAACATGATAGTCTATGTCCCTGTAAAAACATCGTATTCTGCTTTTTTCCTAAAATATGGTGGCCTGTGTACTTGTAAAAACACGTTGGTCTATGTACTGCTATTAACATTCTAAGCATGGTTTCGATGATGTATCATTTTATGTCTACAAACCTGGTGGTCTAAAAAGTACTAACCTTTAGAACAAAAAAACGTAGATCTACTAACTTACCTTAAGTTTAGTTAAGGAATCTTCCAACCAATTGACACCAACAATTTAGTCTACTAGGCATAGATGTAGTTCACGTGCCAAGATTTCTTCTATACCTGTAGACAGCTACAACTGATTGGTACTTAATATCACAAGTGTTCAGATTCAATGTTACAGACTTATAGATCTTGATTTATGAAGCTGTACCGAAATGGTTTCTTTGAAAATAAAAAGTTGAAATTTTAAAAAAATTCACATAACTTGCCAGTTAAAACGGAAGTTGATAATTAAAAGTAGGTAGATTTAGATCTCGATGAGATGAAACGAGGCGCCAATCAAGCAATGTCAATTTTATTTCAAGTCTGTGGGTATTTCTTTCGGTCTCTATCTTGAATACTTTATTCTGCTCCCAAAATGTTATGTAATTAAATCTCGCCTTCAGAAGAAGCAGGATGGGATAACTCCGGCCACAAAGTGGAGATAACTAGAGAGAATGACGACGGATTTGATTGGCTTGAAGCATTGGCGTCGGGAAGCAACACTTGTTAATTGAGCGTCTCCCCGTCTCTCTCTCTCTCGCTCTCTGTATCTCACATAGCTACTGGTCCGATAATAAAAGAAAAAAAAACATTAAAGAATTGTCTTTTCTTCCTAGTCCCGTGTGAGACGAGGCGTCTATACTCTTCCTGCGTCCCACGCCGCAATCATTGCAGAATGGGTCTCTCACAGAGGGGGAACACCGCGGCCCTCTTTGATCATTTCCGGGCCAGAGTGAGTAGCGATGCAGGCGGGCGACTATAGAATCTAGTGTCGAGAAATGAGTGCGGGATTGGGAGTAAGAGGAAACAGGAGTCGGTGAATGAGAAGAGGGGGTAGGAGAAGAGGCAGCACTTATTTTTTGTTAAGTATCAATGCGCTGTACCATTCGATGACAGACTTTGTGGGACAAGCTCCCAACCTCACACAATACCCCCCCCCCCCACTCTCTTTCTCTCCCTCTCTCTCTATTCGTGAGCCTTGCAGTTTTTCTGGAGCAAGAAAGAGGCGCGAGCAGACGACGAAGAAGAAGAAAAAAAAAAGATTCTATCCAAGAGTTTATGGGCTAGATTGAAAGAGGTTGATACATAAATATCAGCAAACTACTGCCACTCAGACACTGTAACATTCAGACAGAGACAAGACTAGACATGGAGGCACTTACACAGACACACACAAAGATGTAGACACAGCTAAAAAAGACCCAGAGAGACGCAAAGACGTAGACACAGATAAAGACACAGAAAGACGTAGACACAGATAAAGACCCAGAGACACAGACATTAAGCTAGAGTCAGTGGTTAGACAAAACAATCCAGAGAGATAGGACTATACAGTAGAATATCTAGTGCTTACAATGAAACTTTTTATTCTATAGAATATTAATTGACCTTTTCATATTAACTAACTTTATAAAAGTTTAAAACAAAACTCTATTAGAAAGGGAGTTTGTGTATTTGTTCAAACTTATTGTCAAACCCCGTGGGTCTTTGGCTTGGTAAGCAATGCACCACAAAGGTCACGTTTCGATATATCTGACCACCTGGAACACGAGGCGGAAGATTTTAATAGTTTTTGTTTTACATCTGAATATGTCGCCCGTGACCCTTTCACTTTCTCTCTCCCTCTCTCTCTCTCTCTTAATTTAACCTAGAAGTATCATTTCTGTTCCCCACCCCAAACTGTCTCTTCTCACTTGCAATCTGTCTCCCAATCTCTTCTCTTTTTCTCCCATCTCTCATCTCTTTCTCTCTGTCTATCTCTTTCTCCCTGTCTGCTGCTTTCAAAATATACCCTCTTACTTGTTTTCTCTCTCTCTCTTTCTTTCTCTCTTTTTCTCTCTCTAATTCTCTTGACCAATCTGTCACTGTTTTTCAATCTCTTATTCATATTTTCTTTATTGTCTCGTTAATCAAGTGCATTCATTAGCTTTACACACACACGCAGACATATTATATATAAAGTAAAAATAATTAAAATGAAGTAATATAATTACATAACATTTTCCAATGACACTCTACTACTCAGATAAAAGGCCGTTTTTTTTTTAATTTTTGCGAAATTCCAACTGCTGTATGATGTGAGCTTCAGATCTATTACTAGACAGATGTAATCTCATTAGGGTTTGAATATGAAATATCTGGTGTTATAATACAAATTATATGACACATTGTCGATATGTGGAATGAAAGAAATCCATATAACATTGGCGCCATAGCGTCCTATTTGAAGTGTCTTTTGTTCCCTAATGATGGCATTTGTCAAAGCGATCATTTAGTGAAACAAAAATTAGCCTCTAAAAAATATTTTTTAAAAGAATTTCTTACTTATTTTTTATTTGTCTTTTGTTGGTTTTAAAAACTCACACACTCAGATACTTACATTAAATACACACACTACAATAAACACACACATACATGAGCATTGATTGTTCCAGAAATAGTTTTGTTTTTTTTTTTTTAGTCTTGGCATTTCTGTACAAACGTCGTGGCTTAATAACGGCTATAAAAAGACATGGACTGTCGGCGGATTGAAATGTTTCATAGATAAATGTTTGTCTCTAGGGAGTAGAGAGTATTGCAATTCATTCTTAGAAACAAAACGTAGAGACATACACAAAATTATATGAAGTTGTCACGTACACAGTATCTATATTTAGCTCGTCAGCGACCTCGGGAAATTCCATCACGCGGAGGGCTATGTGTCAGAATAAATGTGATTGGTTTTGAAATATTAATTTTTGTACATTGAGCTGCATTTATTGGTTGGCATTGCAACGAGGTGCGTTAGACACGTGACAACGCTATACCCGGGGAAAGGTTCTAGATTTTTAGTCAGTCTTGTATGGAACGTGTTAGTGAGAACATGTACTAGAGTTTTGTATTAGAACTCAGTTATATTATTGTGTAGATCTGTTATTTTATTCAAGTACATTTAACCATTGTAATTTTTGTGAATAGCTTTTTCAAGTTCTGAATTAAAGTAATTGTTTTAGACGAAGAGAAGTTTCTTTATTGAATATAGTAACATACTTAGATCGATTTAGCGATTGGTAACTTCTAGATGATCCTCTTCTCAACTGGCAACATTCTGAATGACCGTAATATCAACTAGATCTAGCTACTTCTATACGATCATCTTATTAAAAGACGATTTCAAGATCTTCGGCAATCACGATCATTGATGGTGTGATATAGATCAAGATAATCTTCAACGTGACATCTATCATAGCATCTTCATAGATCTTGACATCTGACATCTATAATCGATGATTGTGACAGAAGTAAATAAATAGTACAACGTAGCTTATTACATTGCTATCATAAACATCTCTGTGATTCTACCTATCTATGTACCGGTATTTACCTATGTGTGTATATATGAATCTATGTCTATCTATCTATCTATCTCTTTCCCTTCATATGGGCGTGGTGGCTGAGAAGTAAAAGCTTCTGAATCTGGGGGTCCTGAATAAAATCTCGGTATCCATCCAGCTCTAATGGGTACCTGACTTAAGTTGGGGAAAGTAAAGGCGATTGGTCGTTGTGCTGGCCACATGACACCCTGCTCGTTAACCGTTGACCAATAAACAGATGAGGTTAACATCATTATCACTATATATCTGAATAGCATTTATATACTTATACTAGCTGGATGTGACCCACGGCCCTCAGTTTGCGTATCAATGATCTAGCCCCATGTTGCCCTACATTTAGCCGAACTATTGATATCTAATATAAAATACTGTGAACGATAAAGTTAGGCTTTTTTGGGGGGGCCCTTCTGTTGTGGGAAGTACATATAACATACACGACGGTCAGCGGATCATTTGAGCCAAGTTTTATCAAGATTGATTTCTATTCAGGACAACTGAGGACATACATACTCCTTACATTTACTTGATATATTAGATATTTAGAGACCATATTTCATAACTAGAACACGTTTATGTGCATTGACGCCGCACCTTTGTACACATAAACATACAGATGTACGAATGACGCCGCACCTATCTACACATATACGTACAGATCTGCGAATGACGCCGCACCTATCTACACATATACATACAGATCTGCGAATGACGCCGCACCTATCTACACATATACATACAGATCTGCGAATGACGTCGCACCTATCTACACATATACATACAGATCTGCGAATGACGCCGCACCTATCTACACATATACATACAGATCTGCGAATGACGCCGCACCTATCTACACATATACATACAGATCTGCGAATGACGCCAGAATGTTTTTGTAACGTGTATAATGACAAGGACGTCAATAACAACTAATTTGCTTTGTTATAATGACCAGGACGTCAATAACAACTAATTTGTTTTGTTATAATGACCAGGACGTCAAAAACAACTAATTTGCTTTGTTATAATGACCAGGACGTCAATAACAACTAATTTGCTTTGTTATAATGACCAGGACGTCAATAACAGCTAATTTGCTTTGTTATAATGACCAGGACGTCAATAACAACTAATTTGCTTTGTTATAATGACCAGGACGTCAATAACAACTAATTTGCTTTGTTATAATGACCAGGACGTCAATAACAGCTAATTTGCTTTGTTATAATGACCAGGACGTCAATAACAGCTAATTTGCTTTGTTATAATGACCAGGACGTCAATAACAGCTAATTTGCTTTGTTATAATGACCAGGACGTCAATAACAGCTAATTTGCTTTGTTATAATGACCAGGACGTCAATAACAGCTAATTTGCTTTGTTATAATGACCAGGACGTCAATAACAGCTAATTTGCTTTGTTATAATGACCAGGACGTCAATAACAGCTAATTTGCTTTGTTATAATGACCAGGACGTCAATAACAACTAATTTGCTATGTTATAATGTCTTGTGGAAGAAATAAACAAAAAAAAAGTTCATAAAGACCGATGGAGCGGAAAAAAAAAACAAACTTTGATTAACTATGATCTAGTCTAGAGACATTCTTGACTAAGACGTTTTGACCCTTCGACACATCTGCGCGAGGTGCATAATAATAATAATAATAATAATAATAATAATAATAATAATAATAATAATGGAAATTTCTTCTATTCCGAAGATGAAAGTCGAGTGCAGTGTATCACATGACTACCTAAACCCAGTTGCTAGTGCGATATTCATATTTTGTTTCCACATCTAATTCAGGCAAAGCCGTTGTCTGCTGGAGGTCTATTTCAATATACCGAAATCTTCTGCATTTGTCCTATACATGGGCTTTTCTCTGAGCTTCAAATGTGTGTCCCGTGGCCTTCGTGAGAGCTCTCCTACTGTTTTTCAGAATCCGTCTCCTGCCAGCAACTTTCCTCTATGCCAGTGTTTCCCAAACCTTTTCCTTAACGGAACACTTTATACATTGCTTTTTTTTTTAATAGAGATTGATTACTTCATGTGGTGGCCTACTAGGGAATTATTCCATTAGTGGTAGAACACCAAGTCAAGCCTCGTGGAACACTTGGGTTTCGTCGAGCACAGTTTGTAAAAGACTGCTCTATGCATTTGAGGGCAAAATGGCGCCTGAGTTGATCATCATAGCTTGCTTCTGCAACTCCGTCCTGCATTAAGCTCTCCATGCTTTCGGCATGTGGTCATCCCCCATGCTGCATAAGTGTCTGAAAATGATCGGTTCGATTTAATTTTTTTTTTGATGGTGAGTAAACCATTGCACTAGTGTACAGAATGTTTGTATCTTCTCGAGTTGAAACAGACTGATCAACACTAGAATAGCCATACCGTTCCTGTGCTTTTAAAAGATCGCTTGAAGATAGTGATGTGATGAAATATTTGTTCAAACCAGGTTACTTCCGCTCATTCAAAAGATCAACTGCCATCTTTTTTTTTTTGGTTCAATAGTCTAAGAGTATGTCAAGAGTCCAGCACAACGATCAGAGTTGTCCCCAATGGAAGCTGGAAAGGAATCGTGAGCGTCTTGAAGATATTCAAAAGTAACATATTTGCATTTAATGTCAGCTGAAACCTCGCGGTTCTAAGACTTTGAGAACTACTACTCGGTATAAGCTTCTGCCGTACGTGTATCTCTGTGTAGATTTCTATGACATCAGATGTAGCGTGCTGGAATATGTTGCAACAGTCAGAGTGTAATTTAATCACTAACCCCTGCTGGTTGCCTTTTGGGCACACGCAACATGGAGGAACATTATCTGATGGTCACGCTATGGCTACAGCGATCGACTTCCCTTTGTATTTACTTACTCTTTCTTGTTGATGCTATATTAACAGTCAGACTGTTGCCACTGCACATTTGACCTCAGGGTTTTTGGTGTTAATGAATATTACAATGTGCGGAAAAGGGGAGGGGGTGGTGAGGGGACGGTCTGCCAGTTCTGATATATCTAGATAATATACACACATGACGGATGAATAACAAATTTACATATAATATATATTATTAAGTAAAGTAAAAGTAAAGTTCCCCTTTCAGACCTTGTGGCCTATAGGGCAGATAATGTAAAGGTCATCTGTTTATGTGGCCTACGGTTAACGAGGGTGTCATGTGGCCAGCACAACGACTAACCGCCTTTACTTTTCCCCAACTAATGCCAGGTACCCATTAGAGCTGAGTGAACGCCCAAAGATCCCGAAATTAAAAATCCCAGTCTTCACCAGGATTCGAACCCGTGACCCCTAGTTCAGAAGCCAAGCGCTTTACCACTCAGCCGCCGCGCCTCCAATATATATTAATATGAGGGAAAAAATTGTGTTTTCTTACTTTGTGCAACAATAGTGAAACGTGAGTATTTGAAGTTTACAATTTATATGGTTGTCCTTCTAATTTTTTCAACATTATCTCTTTTTACAATACCTCTACTCAAGTCAGAGCTACCTGGAACAAGGAATGCTGATCTCCAACCATGATCTGTATTTCCTAATAATGTAACAGTTGATGTATATTGCTGAGAAAAAATTACTAGCTTGTTGGTTAACTAAGAAAACTCTAGTTTAGCCATTACGATTTTAAATAATAAAACTAGAACTGGGAAATAAATAAAAAATGTTTTTTTTTTAATCTAACATTCATCAGTTAAAAGAAAAACAAAATCCTCTATAAGCTGTACAGAGGAAATATTGTCTTTTTTTTTTTTAATATAGTATTTAACAAAAAATGTTTGTCATGTTGTTGCTTCCCTTAACATTTTAAACCATCGGATAATAACAAGAAATTATGAGAAAAAATTACTTAAAAAAAACAACAAAGCTTATACCGATGGCTCGTATCCCAGGACGCTCGAATTAAAAGCGAGGCCAGAGGCTGAGCACACCTGGGAAACTCCCCTATGTACCTTCTCTCCATTCTCACCAATACAATGGACTCAGTCTTTAGCCATCTCTAGGGGAAATTTTTTTTGCTTCCTTATTGGCTTAATCGAATCATCTAACGAACGCTTCCACCCTGGCGCCACGGTGAGGACTTAACTTAACTGTTAACTAGAATGTTATGGTTATTTTAAGTATTCTAGCTCTTATGACCCAGAACATTCGAGGCCCATATAAAAAATAAATGAGCTTTCATTCGTGGATCATTTTTCTACTGCTCCTGCTGCTATGCGATGACATTATATTTTAATAGTTTTCATGTATTTCTATAACGCCGTCTCCTGTTAGAATCAAAGTAGAAATCAATCAAGTTTAAGTGTAACTTGAATTTGGAGGTTGTTGAGAGTCTAGCACTTAACGTTTCCTTGCCAGTGTTTCTAAACACCAAGGGTAAGAACTGAACCAACTTTCTAGGGGAAGAAAATCAAATTGTAACTTTGCACGCACAGACCCTCTGACCAGGAAATACTGCACATGTGACACCTTTTTCTTTTAAGGTCATGCATTATAAATGGACAAGCGCGTGCTTTTGAGATGCAGTTTTTTTAAAATTTGGTTAGCATATTGTTAACTGCATTTATAGCTCTCGAAAAAAAAAATGTTTCCGTTAACTGCTTTTTTGTAACAGTATTAGCCGCAAAAGGACTGAACCGACCCGAGGCAGGAGAAGTATGAAGAATAATTCTTCTGATAGTCCTAAGCCAGATATATTCTCACGTACGAATTGTGACAAAGTTTGCTGCTCCGGAACTGACCTGTTTAATCAAAGCAGATTCTGTCCCAATTCAGTCAGAGCCCGGCTTAGCAGTGCGCAAGGCCCTGGCCGAGTGTACTTTTCATAGACTTACTTTTCATTTATTTTCATCTTCATTTTGTGTATAATGTTATTATTTGTAATTTTGACCGCCTTTGTAGTACTTGTGCTTGCTGAGAAAACAAATAAAACTGTTCGTTAAATTGGTGGCAAAAGTGTATATTTAGTGCGTATCCCTCCTCGCACCACTCGCCACCTCTAAAGCCGCCTCTGCACCAGTTGATGTAATTTATGTGGGAATATCGTGTCTTCTTCTTCCTCTGCGGCGTTCTCATTATTATGTTCTAGGGTTGAACTAGTTCTATATCTTAGATGAGCTGCGCAGTAGTTCCCAGATCAGGCAGCTATCCATGTAGTTTTTTTTATAGGGGTGTTTTGGGGATAGCATCCATTGTATTTCGACAATTTATGAACAGTGTTTTCCTCACAAAATGTTTCCACTTTTAAAAAATAGCATCGCTTTTGTAGAGTGAATCATTTTGTATTAATAACAGATGTGAAACGTTGGGGTTTGTACTCAGCGATGCAAGAGTCCTACTGGCTACAGAGAGCAAGAAAAACAGGATTGGCATGAGTGTAATGTAAACTACCCTTTTCAGACCTACAATTAAGTTAACAGATCAGATACAAAGCCTATAACATTAAACCGTACGCGGTATCTATACGTACGAGAGTTAAGGTTAAACAAAAGGTTGACAGCATGCTTGAGATCTACTAGTATCGGTCCCCAAGAGCTCGTCCAATGTAGTTATTTTTTAAAAAGAAAAATGGGTCATTGCGGATATGTATAAATATTTTAGAAAACTTAATGTCCCACAGATTCCTGCAGAAGTGACCACCGAACAGGAGTTGTTTAATCAACTGTAAAAGGCCTAATATTTTACTCTAGTTGATTTTACCAGGTTATTGGCAGATCCCCATTAGTGAGGAAAGTATCCCATAAAACCCACCTTATAGCCGGTTAATGAGGGTGTCACGAGGCCAGCACAACGATCAACCGCCTTTACTTTCCCTAACTTGAACGTACAGACACATGAACTCTTTTCTTAGCAAACCAATGGAATGCCATCCAACTTTCTGATATAAACATTTCACAATTAATGATGGAGTAGAACTAGTCAGAGTGTTATGAAGGCAGATGTCCTGGATAAAGAAGATAATATTATACATATTATTGTTTAATGTTTTTGATTTTCTGTATTGTCACCTTTTTTAAAATATGTTTACCACATGTTTTTAATTTTACAGTTTTTAAAATTTCCAACCTTAAAAATCTTCTTTTACCATATTTTTTTTAGAAATGTTTTATGTTTTAACCTCATTAAAGATAATACTAACTGGATTTCCAAGGTGTAGCTAAATAACTACAATCTAAATAACTACAGTCTAAATAACTACAATGTAGGCTCCCTAAAAATTTTAATGTAAAAAACTACTGTTTAAATGACCACTATTAAAATGGCATCAATATCCAGAGATTTAATCGATTATATTGTATATGACTACAATCTAAATGGCTATAATCTAAATGGCTTCATTTTGAATGACGTCACTCGAAATGACCACATTCTAAATCACTACAATGTAAATGAATTAAGTCTTAACGAGTAGAATCTAAATGAATATAGTGTGAATGTCGACTACGGAAACGACTACATTCTAAATAACTGTAAAGACATTGCGCTAATGAAGCTTTCAATACATTTTAATAACCAGAAAAAAATCAATTCCACTCCAGCTTTGTTTTGAAATATCGCTACCTACATTAGCAAAGCGTAAGAAAAAAAATGTTTCATTGGTCCATTAAAGCAAACATCCAGGTCAATAAGATGACGGCCCAAGTGTTTTGAATGTTATTTACATGAAATGGTGGATGCGATGTGGATGTTTAAATATTTGAAGATGTAATTACCCTTTTAATGACCATACAGACGCCTGACAAAGCAAAACAATTGATGTTTGAAGAGGCTTTCAATCAAAAATATTCCTGCGCTCACACACATGCATGACCACTCACACACACAAACACAGCGAGGAGCTTTAAGTTGGTATGTGTGTAAAAAGTGCATGTTGATTTATTTTAACAATTGACGCTATTAGAAATTCCGCAGTTTCAAAGAAATCCACTTTTCTATTGAAGGTGTCTGAAATTCTGCAGATATTTTCGGATAGATCTACTTATTTTGTTATACTATAGATTCCCGAGTTGAACATTATTATATCCTAAGCCAGCTTGATTGAATTTATTGAAGGGCTTCATGGGATGGTGACGGGCAGGGTTCGAACCACCTAGATGACTTTCCAGAGCGCATATCACACGATTATGAAGCCATCAATTAAAAATATCACAAATTCTACGCATAATTTCAAGTATATCTAATTTTATTTTGACGCTATCTTAGAGTCTGCACTTACATGAATCAAAGATGGGAATCCCTAATAGAATATTCACCACTATCTTGACCTTGAAGACGATATTCAGATGAAATTTTACAGCATCGATTCAACTTTGATTTTTCAATGACTTAAAATAGATGTAACATTTGTACACAATTTGAGACACGCGTTCAAATAAGATCATTTCTTCTCTTTTCAAGTTTAATCCTTAAGACTTACCAAATGTCAAGTTTCTGAACCAAACTTTAGTTGATATCAAAGAAACCGTTACATTTGGTAATAATATTTTATCATGAATACCATAGAAAAAAAAACTACATCAATATCATCTACACAGTACATGTAAGGGCGAACTGAGCTTAACCTAGTAAAATCAGCTCTCTTACTCCAGTTACTCTTTATGTTTCTCTCCCTTTCTCTCTCTCTCTTTCTCTCTCTCTCTCTCCCTCTCACTCACACTCTCTCACTCTCTCTTTCGCTCTTTCTTTCTCTCGTTTTCTCTCTATCACACACACACGCACGCACCTGCTTTTACCTATACTCCTCTCTTACCGCTCTATTTAAAAAACTTGGCTGCCATGTCGATATTAGTGCTGCATGTTATAAAATGTCACGAATGCACATCAGATAACGAAGAGATTCTATATATAAATAAAGAGTAAAAAAAAAAAAAATAAATACAGAAACTAAAACAGAGATGGGAAGGGGAAAGAGAGACTGACGCAGAGTGATAGATGCAAAGGTATTTAATGACAAAGAGATGGCCAGGAAATGGAGAAAAAAGTGCAGTGCTTTTAAAAAATTATGACAAGAATGAACCAGAACATTGTCAAGAGTTTTACGCTTAATGCTTCATGTCTCATTAGATTTGACAGTGTTGAAATGACCTTTATAGTGCATGGAATCCTTGGAACTAAATCAACGCATTAAGAGACTTGTGTGTAAACTGTGTTTCAGTTTTTTCTACTTCATCTTGACGTGCATTATAATTAGTGAGACCGCTTTGAATTTTAACCCTAAGGAGTTTCGGCTGTTATAATTTATGATTATATGTGCATCCTATTTAAGATTAGCTCCTAACAGACTATTTTGATCTGTCTGAAGGGGAGTAGCTAGGAATTTTTCATCGTTTTGGGGCCAGGGGGGAGCTAGACCTCTTTTGGGGGCCCTGCATTTTGCATATTATTCAAATTAATGTAAAAATAACACTCATTTGGGGCCCCCTCAAGTGGGGGCCCGGGGGGGGGGATTTCCAAATTCTCCCCCCTCCTCCCCACCTGTCTGTATTGATAGATTTCTTATCTTCGTTGTACTTCACAGAAAGATGATATTTTGTAGCATAAAAGACTTTTGTCTTAAGCTTAAATCTATCTGGCAAGTCTAAAGGTTCCGACAGACATTACCTGTACGTTAGCAAAGCAGACCAGGAAACAAAGATGGACTAGAGATATCAAGGTAAATGTTTAAAACCTGATCAGCAGACGACTCCAAACTCCAGGTACGTAATCCCTGAAAGCAGACCTCATTGTTACATCCACATGACGCCAAAGTTAGTTTTTAAGCTTGAAGACAAAAAAAAAAAAAAGCGTAAAAACACAATACCCAAACATCTATCTGGTTGAACATAAGATATCAATATTGATAGAATAGATTATTAACAGGAACACGTCCAAAGATCTATATTGTAGCGTTCATTATTAACTAAACTATGGAATAATAGTAGATGCGCAAAATGCAAACTCGTTAAGTAATATTTTTTCATTGATCAAAGAAATGCAGGCTAGATAATGATGGTTGGGGCAGAAAAGGGAGGCAAAAACATATTGGTGCATTAACATTTTAGAAAGGGTTGGTTTTTTTTTTTGTTTTTTTTTGGAAAGGTGGGAAGAGTTGGATGCAGTAGATATGATTAGTTATCACTCTTTGATCCTATGGAAGGGAAGCCGCCCCTGTTTAATCTGGATCTCATAAAACAGGAGCAGCTATCAGGTTATATCAGTGTTTCTCATATTGCACTCCGCGGAACCCTAGTGTTGCACGAGACCTGAAAAGTGTTCCATTAACTATTAACAAGTAGGTCTACACGTGAATTAATTATAACTTGACCATGAAACATTTTATAACATTTGATTTAATTAACGGGGAAATATGTATAACAACATCAGCATGAACTTTGCCCTAGATTCTGAATCTATATTGAAACAAAGACACGAAGACCAACCATTAAATGATCTCTGGTGGAGCTTGTCTGAAGAGTGCCAGTAAAATTTAATAAAGTGGCCGCTATTTTATTTCAGTTTCCTACAGACTATTTCATCGCATCAAGGTTTTCTCATTATGTTGCAACGAAATCAAAGTCTACAAATAGGCTCGACGGCCACACCAGAGCTTAGAATTCATCTGACCAATATCGTGCTTGATTTTAAAAAGTTCTGATCTTCTAGGACACAATGTCATCAAAGTTAATCCACATTATAGTTTCACACTTTTTGGAGGTATTTTATTATAGGCCTTGTTATGTCCTTGAAAACACACAATAAAGCTTAATTTAGAAAATGGTTTATTATTATTATTTAAACAATTAGGAAATAATCCAACCAAAAATAAAACCTTTCAATTCTTTAATTGTACCAAGTGCCCCGCTAAAGTTTGAGCAACACTGGGTTCTTATTTGCTCAGCTGACGACATGATGTTTAGACTGCTAATAGCGACCAGCATAAAGATATGAATAATGGCGCCTTTTGAAATATTATTACACGTGTATTTGGTGGGTTGGCACAGGAATCAATTGATAACAACATGTAAACTGTTCTTCATCTTTTCGACAATATGCTTAAGACTTGCCAAGGCGAACACAAAACAATATTGGCAATAGTCTCCAATGTAAACATATATAGGACCGAACAAAATACATAGTGCATTTAAACTAAAACTCAAGAATACAAATTTAGCTTATTTCTTATGAGAGCATACTAGAACTACAAACACATGTTCAGGACAACATGATTAGATCATATTACACATCCTATTGACAAGTAATGACAAGTTTATTTAAAACGATGACGTTTTTTCCATAAGCTTTAAAAAAAATAAAATATTTTGGACTTTACTAGAAAGGGGACAAGAGGTAGTACTTATAAAGACTTGGATATTCAACTTTGAGAATGATCGTCGCTTAGAGTAAATTAATTTAAAATAAATTGTATTGTACACTTGTGTAGTGTGTATATTATTAAAGTGGTTCCAAGATAAATCTTTGTAATTATCCAAAAGAAGATTTCAGTTTCTGAGTATAAACTTTAGAATATTATGACATTTTTTGAGAAGTCTAAAATTCGGAGATAACTGGACCACATTAAAACATCAGGAACGTTTAAACCGGTTAACACAATCTCGTCGTAAAATCAATCAAGACATCATTGACATCTAGCTCTCTAAATATATCATCACACCACTCAGTATTAAGAAAACTAAATTCAACTTCCATAACTACCAATTAATAAAAATCACAGAAGAGGATACAGAGATTTGACTTTGCAGTGCTAAAATATGAACAAAATTATTATGTAATTAATGGACCTCATTCACCAATCGTAAACAAAAAAAATTAGCCACGTGATAATATTGATAAAACAAGGAAAAAAAACTGTCACTTGACAGCCTGTGTGTATTACGTAATTGGTATAGAAAAGATCACGTGGCTAAATGTTGCTTGTTTACGATTGGTGAATGGGGTCCATTAAAAACATAGCTTATGAACAGTTCCTTTAATGTGTACACCGGATACAACAAAAAGCTTGCATTTATAGGTTTCCTTCCATGTATGAAAAGCTTCAATAACACAATTGAATGACGTTTTAGACAGCACATAGCATTGCGCTCAAATGTAAAGATGCGCAAAATGTTCCCGAACATTAATTTGTAAAGAAAATAAACTTAAAAATAATCGAATGCCTACATGCAGAAATACTCGAAGACGTATTGGACTCAAATACTTTCCAGTTTTGTAGCCAAATTGAAATTGATTTCTTTTTATAGTTTGAAACATTATAACACAAGGTCAGACTAGAGTGTTCTCAACGTAGCCAACCAGCGAGTAATTCTTTTGCCAACGATGTACATCAACTGTCTAATTTCTAGGAAAATCGTTTGAGCCATTTTCGAGAACCGTGTCCAGGTTCCATCCTTTATCCAGAAGGTACGAGTTGAACAGATATTGTAATAAAGGACAATGTTCAGGCAAATATTTGAGGACACAATGAGGTCGTTAACATCTAAACGTTGCAGCAATGATGGATGCTGGAGAAACCAATAGTCTGCACGATTGTTTTTTTTTTCGCCTTTTGTATGAGGTTACTCGGAAGCCATTTTTGAACAAAGTTGAAATGACCAGTGCGCCCTATCCTCCTCACTTTATATAATATATGTACATGTATACGTTCATACATTTTATTTTAAGTCATTAACAAGAAACACTTAATCTACGGCCGGATGTGGAGAAGCATACAATTCTTGAATGTTTAGCCTCTGTACTCAGAGAGCCATTGAGTCTTATCCGCCTCCTCTGTTATTACAGAACATTCAGTCCTATTAAGTTGCGTAGCAAAGTTGTTGTTGTTATTTTTTTTTGGGGGGGGGGGGGGGGGGGCTCGAAGAATAGGATACCGGACCCCCCCCCCCCCCTTTCACTTCCTCCAAATTAAGTGTGACAGAAACCAAATCGAATAATACTCCCACCATTGGCTTCAAGTTTGATTACTTCCCATGTCACATTCATGAAGAAAAGGGAGCTCAGTCAAAATAAAGTTTTACCTCACTCTGATACAATGTATGAAGAACTAATGGCTCGATATATTTTGTTGCCAAACTATTTTGACTTGATTCCCAATAACTTTTTTTTAGTTCGTATCCTTCCTTTCTCACAATTTCTATCTCTTTCTCTCAAACTCTATCCACTTTCTCTAACCACTCTCACTTTCTCTCAAACTCTATCCACTTTCTCTAACCACTCTCACTTTCTCTCAAACTCTATCCACTTTCTCTAACCACTCTCACTTTCTCTCAAACTCTATCCACTTTCTCTAACCACTCTCACTTTCTCTCAAACTCTATCCACTTTCTCTAACCACTCTCACTTTCTCTCAAACTCTATCCACTTTCTCTAACCACTCTCACTTTCTCTCAAACTCTATCCACTTTCTCTAACCACTCTCACTTTCTCTCAAATTCTATCCACTTTCTCTAACCACTCTCACTTTCTCTCTTTCCTTATTTCTTTTTCTCTCTTCTCTTTTTCCCTCTCCCCTCTCTCTATCTCTCTATCGCTCCCTCTTTTTCTCTCTCTCCCTCTTTCACTTTTCCTTCCTCTTTCACCCACTCTCTCGTGTTCCTCCCTCTCTATCTCATTAATTATTCTTAAGTAGCTTTCATTTTCTCTTTTTAGCAACATTTCACCCGCGGCTCAGTTTAAATTATAAACTAAATGATCCTAGACCAAAATACAACAGCAATTACTAATTTAATTCAGATTTCTCTTTATCTTTTTACCCCCAATCTTCAGTGCGTTTAAGACAATTTTAGAATAAGCATTGAGTGCATAGTAGGGTGAACATTTGATATTAATAGCTCTATTGAACACCTACTAGGGTATACATGCTATTCGCAACATTAAGTTAGTACTGATAGTTGAAAGAAAAACTGAAAGTTCAATGTCCAATCATATTTAGCATCATTTAATAAGGTTATTGTTGTGTGATTACCCTTTAATGTTAACTTTGTATTAAATACCAAATGCTATGATTATGATACTAAACTTTGGTTAAAAATTAAATTCAATTGTTAAAAAATTTTAATTTTCAATATTACCTTTTTTTAAAAAGTAGAATAGAATTATTGTATTACAACAAGCAAGTCAATGATGAATCAGATTGTTAAATTTAACTCATCAAACATCTATTAAGACCAGGTACTTGTGATACACGGAAGTCGATAGCTAAAAGAAACTGCAAATAATTTTTTAAAGGGGGGTAAGTTATGAGAAATGTCTAAAATAAAGATGGCTGTTTGGTTTTGTAAGAGTTCTGAACTGTCGCCCAATGTCCCGCGTTCGATTCCTGTCCGTAGCCCTCCTCCGGCGTAATTTTGGGTTACGATATGATAATCATCAATATTGTGAAAGAACATACCAAAAAAAATACAAGATAACAAAGAGAGTTTTGTGTTATCAAACCCAGAGGCGTCCCCCATCAAATTCACCAATGGGCGAGAAATATATTCATGCCATAGTCTTGTTTTGTAAAAATTTGGCGTTCTTTTTCAATAAAAGCAAACAATGCCACACGTCGTCTTTGATAAGACTCTTCTAACATTTCTTGAATAAGTAGAGTAGCGTTAAGTGATCACCTAAGATCAGCATGGAAATCTCTCGATACAGTGTCGGTGGCACCTAGTGCAGTAGCTCAGGGTGTCACCCCTCCCCATCAACTTTATTGAAATATGTTCCAATGAACACTGTTGCTAGTTTTGTGGTTGTTGTTGTTGTTGAACCAATACAGTCAGCTGATGACCTACTTTTGTTGATTTTTACTCAAATGTAAAATCCCAATGTTTATTACATTTATTTAAATGTTATTGCAAATTTTACAATAATATTTAATTAAAATTATAAACAGACTTAACATCATATGAACATGTTTCTTTTGTTATACTTTAAATGGTATAACGTTGTGCTGTATCATTTACACGTAAACTACCATCTAGAAGTGTCAATGCATATGTGGGCATATGTCTAGAGATTTTATTATTATCTTTTCCCATGTGTCTGCTTTTACCAAGTTATAAATTATCCAACTTAGTTGTCACCCCGAAATGATGTCGAGTGATGTGGACCGCAACCCTCACATCCCCTTCATCTAGTGACGCCACTGCACCAAGATATATCTCGAGATTTTATTGTTATCTTTATCAATGTCTCTGCTTTTGCCAAGTTATAATTTTTCCAACTTGGTTGTCACCTCCAAAATGGTGTCGACCTGTACGTATCACACCCCTACAGATACCTACTTCTTCCAGACAATTTCGATTAATTTTTTTTGGAGTAGACGTAGTTAGAAATTAAAAAACAACGAGCCTGCACAACTGAACAGGTTTCCTATGCGAGACAGCATAGGCTAATTAAACTATTACCCAATAGTAGGCTTACTAATAGGCTACTGATCATAATCGTTCTATTTACTAAATAGTTCTAGACTAGATCCAGAATATAGAATATATATAGAATCCAGATCTAGATTTCTTGACTAGTTCTAGATATAATATAGATCTAGAATCTAGATGTACATCTAGACTAGATCTCTAGACTTGATCTCTTGACTAGTTCTTGATCTAGATCTAGACTTGATCGAGATAGAACTAGAATCTAAAACTAAAATCTAGAACTAGAACTCAGACTAGAGCTAGAATTGGAATCTAGGCTAGAATTAGATTTCCTAGACTAGTTTTAGATCTAGTTTAGATCTGGATCTAGACTCTTGATCTATAATATCTAGATCTCGATCTAGAATCTAGACTAGGTTTAGAAGCTAGATCTAGACTAGGTTTAGGTCTAGACTAAAGAAATCCAGAAATAAATCTAGAGCCTAATCTAGACTAGAATAAATCTAGAAATATAGAAATAGAATCTAGATAGAGGTAGGTCAACATTATGATCAGGATTAGTAAGCCTACTACTGGGTTATAGTGCACTTATGCTGTTCGCATCATATTAACTTTTTGATGTGAAACTACTGCTTACATAATAAATACATTTGCACCCCTAATCTATTAAAAAATAAACTATTTTCTTAATGGATTATAAATGTAAATTTTGTTCGGGTTAGTGTCTGGTCTCTATTATTGAAATTTAGATCGCTGTCAAGTGTATAGCTTAATTAGAATATGTGAAAACTGCGCACTATAAAAGTAGTTGTTTTTTTTAAACTTACAATTGAAACGAATTTCGTATTAAATTTTCTTTAAAAAACATTTGAATCAGTTTTCTATTCCATGAGTTAGTTAATTAATGGAAAAAAATATTTTTTATTGATTCATTAATACTTTTTCCATTTGACCTTAGATGCCAATTTATTGTACCAATGCGCGAATCTATGAATGAAGCTTGATTTATTAATGAAGAAGTCTGTGACTTTTTTTAAAGTGTTACCTCCCCTGAAGTTTTTCATTTAAAAGTGGTGTAATTTTTTGAAAAATCCGCCTGTATATATAATTTTAAAATTTAGATGGTTCACCTTCGGAAAAGAAAAAGTGCCGTTGCATCAGATCTTTGAATGATCTAAAATATCATGATGTCCGATTTTCATTTACTCTTTTAGTTTACGAGATCTAAACGGGACGGACTGACAGACCATACAAAACTAATAGCGTCTTTTCCCCTTTCGGGAGTCGCTAAAAAACAACAAAAACATGTAAAACAATTTCTGAGAATTTTTACTATAATTACAAGGTAAAGAATGTAAACAAAGGGCGAGTTACTCTGGTTAACCCTATTTTGTATATTATAACTAATGAAACAAGAGAGAAAATCATTTCAATATTTATATTATGAACAACTAGAGTATCTACTTTTGCTTTTAACTTTCCTATAATGTCCTCAACATTCATTTAACTTTACTAACGATGTACCCTATGACAGCAGCACTACGGGGATTAGACAAGCATCTGACATCCATCCTGGCATGTCCTTTGCTAGTGTTTCAAGCTAGTTCTAGGCTTTAAAAAAAACCTTCAAGCCTTAGCCTGGTTTCATCGTTGAAAGCACTGATCAATAACTCCACGTATCGCTTGACTTACACTGAAAGGTCATTGCTTTAATTACAATGGTGTCACTCATTACTTTAAAACTACTTTAATTAAAGTGAAACATATGGGGAAGGAAAACCTTGGTTTACTTAAATACATTCAAGTGCAAATCTGCACTCAGAGATGAAATATGTATTTTTTTTGGTTGTTGAAGATTTTTTTTCCCAATCCTACTTGTTTAGTAAAGCCATGCTAGTGTCTAATTATATGTTGTAAAATGATGCAAACATCTCCTGTAACACAGCAAGGTAGCCTCACACACACATAAAATAAAAGGAGTTTTATATAAAACATTGCATTTTTTTTCATCTTAACGATAAATTAGTTTTTAAAAATTCAACGTATGTAATCAACAGGGCCTGATTTAAGGACGTGGAGGCCCCGGTACAGAATTAACAAAGTGGCGAAACTAATATTATTTTTAAGTTTTTTATTTAGGGCCGGATTTAAGTATTTGGAGGCCCCGGGGTAGAACTTTTGTGGAGGTACCCTGCAATTTTTAAAAATCTTTAATAAAAATCCCCTTTGTAACACTTATAAATAAACATAGACTTATTGATATCTACTATCAAGCTGCCATATTTTAGTAGAAAGAAATAGAGTATTTGTTAATTTCATCTAATTTGACAACTTTAAACAAAAAGTTCAATTTTTTTTTTAATGCAATTTTTGTTTAAAAAAAATAATAAATTACTTTGTATGTTTTGAGATGTGGAGAGTAAGACCATGGGTGACTTTTAAAATCTCTTTTGTGGAGGACCCGGGACTGTAGCCCCGCCTACCCTGCCTTAAATCCGGCCCTGGAAATGAAGACTAAAGGAAGGACTATACCCTCTTGGTGCTGGCGTCTAAGGGATTTTGTATTGCTATGAAATGTATGTGTGTGAGGGGGGGGGGAGGGGAGTACGAAACAAGTGAAGGATGAAATTAATGTATGTGTGTGAAGGGGGGAGGGGAGTACGAAGCAAGTGAAGGATGAAATTAATGTATGTGTGTGAAGGGGGGAGGGGAGTTCGAAGCAAGTGAAGGATGAAATTAATGTATGTGTGTGAGGGGGGGAGGGGAGTACGAAGCAAGTGAAGGATGAAATTAATGTATGTGTGTGAGGGGGGGGGGGAGGGGAGTACGAAGCAAGTGAAGGATGAAATTAATGTATGCATTTAACCAAAAAAGAACGAGAGAAATCATAACAAATATTTTGTTCCCATACAAAGCTGATATTAAGTGTAATTAGTTGGGATAATTCGTGTAATTAAATTTGTAATAGACCAGCGGTTCTCAACCTTTTATGCTCGGCGACCCTTTTTACAATCTCCCCACTCTGACGCGACCCCTCCACACACACACATAGAACAATAGAAGAAAAGACAAAAACAATCCATATTTTCGATGGTCTTAGGCGACCCCTGGCAAATCGTCAATAGACCCCCAAAGGGGTCGCGACCCACGGGTTGAGAACCCCTGTTCTAGACTAACAATTATAAATCTGTGCTATTAGAAATATTATTACCATTAAATTTTGTTTGTTTAGCAGTGCATGTTTTTAGCATTATCAATGCACTAGGATTCTGTCACTTGTCTAAATGTTGAACAAGGGGGGAGAAAGAATACAACATCTGACTGAAGGTTACAGTGATCACTTTGTAAATCCTCTTATACATTTAACAAAAAGTTGTACAGTTTTCATTTAATATCGTGGGCTCAAGTCTCAGGAAATGATACTTTAACAAGTGTGCCAGCGCAATGGTTATGAAAATATAAAGTTTTATAGTTATATACTGTTAGTTTCAATCTTGTTAGCCACGACCTACACAAAATATAGATATAAATATATATATATGTATATATATATATATATTAAACTTATGCCACCATATCTGTTAAGTGGTATCTATCTACCTTGTTTAAGACCCCCCAAAAATTTAGTTAACTAATTTGCAATTTAAAAAAAATTGACTTTTGTTTTGTCGTGTACCAGAAACAATGGTGCAAATTTCAACTTGATGAAAGATTGGGTGTGGGAGAGATGACGTGTATAACTTTTTACCAGACAGACAGACAGAAAAACAGAGTGATATTGTTGTATGCTGTGTAAAAATTCGATCTCAAGTCAGTCATGTTGTCTTTAATTGTTACACGCCTGAGTCATTTTTGCCCGTGGCTGGCGCCCGGAAGCCAGTTTTTATTGTATTGTTTGTTGTTTTTATTTAGCGATAGACGCACTAAGTGTGTCAAATACAATTTGAACTCAAGATTACTGAAATTTATAAATTGTGTTTTTTTGTTTGTTTGTTTACAAACGTTTGTATTGATGCCGCCCCTGGATCCAAACATTTACGTTTGTGTCTCCCCTAACCCGTCTAGTTCTTTCACGTCCCTCTGGGCTTAACGCGCACAACTGATATAGAACATTGCTACACATAATCTGTTGACTGGTCAAGCCAATATAAACCACTGTCATAATGATATAAGGACATATATATATATATATATACTTTTTCGTGGTCGAAGATTATCACATTTCTCATTTCCTATAAACTCAAGGTTGTCTTTGTACATAACAATAATAAAAAAAGAAAAAAAAGAAAGTGAAGTTCCCCTTTCAGACCTTACATTAAAGGGCAAATGATTTGTCTGTGGCCCACCACAGTTAACGAGGTTGGCGAGCACAACGACCAACCGCCTTTACTTTTCTCCAACTAATGTCAGGTACTCATTAAAGTTGGGTGGACTCAGATGCGCCCCAAAGATCCCGAAATTTAAAATCCCAGAATTAGACGCTACACGTCTTTGTTAGGAATCTCATTGAGACGTGAAGTAGATTTAATTGTGCAGTGAAAGATACATTTATTAACATTGATGTCCAAGAACAGCAGCACAAAGCGCAAAAGAATAAATAATTCCAAGAGTGTTTAAAAACAAAAAGCCTTCTGGGACTTTCAAGAGTGCAAACAATACCATAGTTCTTCTCCCACCCCCCCTAACCTTCCACACAGTGATCCACACCAGGCACATGTTGATGTAATATGATCAACTAGAGACGTTTTTGTTAGAGACCACCGCCCCCCCCCCCTTACACCACAGGTGGTGACATGTTTTCTCTTCTAAACACTCCCGAGCCACTTATTTCTGTGTTGTGTTTAAACACAATCTCAACCTTTCCGAGCCACTTATTTCCGAGTTGTGTTTAAACACAGTCTCAACCTTACCGAGCCACTTATTTCTGTGTTGTGTTTAAACACAATCTCAACCTTACCGAGCCACCTATTTCTGTGTTGTGTTTTTAAACACAATCTCAACCTTGCGTTGACCCTGAAGGAAAATCACGTTCTCATGAGATTAAATTTTATTGATTCCTTTTTTTAATCCTTAGAAGCTGAGAAAAAAAATGGGAGAAGGGGAGGGTTTAAGATGTTAGTCCATTATCAGTAAAGTCTGCTCTGGTTCCAGTGAGTAAATACCAGACTCTTTGTAGTAGCAAATGTTTCGTGAGATCAAGCATGAGAAGGACGTCAGAATGGAAGCAAGCTGCCGGCGTCTTCGTTCGCCTAATCAATTCTAATCATTGCGTTAGAGTTTGACAAACCTTCTTTTAGAGACGTTAGAGTCTGACAAATTTCGTTTAGAGGCGTTGACCAATCTTTTTTTAGAGGCGTAAGAGTTTGACCAACCTTCTTATAGAGGCGTTAGAGTTTGACCAAATTTCTTTTTGAAGCGTTAGAGTGTGACCAACCTTTTTTTTAGAGACGTTAGAGTTTGACCAGCCTTCTTTTAGAGACGTTAAAGTTTGACCAGCCTTCTTTTAGAGACGTTAAAGTTTGACCAGCCTTCTTTTAGAGGATTTAGAGTTTGACCAACCTTCTATTAGAGGCGTTAAAGTTTGACCAAATTTCTTTTAAAAGCGTTATAGTTTGACCAAATTTCTTTTAAAAGCGTTATAGTTTGACCAAATTTCTTTTAGAGAGGTTAGAGTTTGACCAACTTTCTTTTTGAGGCGTAAGAGTTTGACCAAATTTCTTTTAGAGACGTTAGAGTTTGACAAATTTCGTTTAGAGGCGTTGACCAATCTTTTTTTAGAGGCGTAAGAGTTTGACCAACCTTCTTATAGAGGCGTTAGAGTTTGACCAATTTCTTTTTGAAGCGTTAGAGTGTGACCAACCTTTTTTTAGAGACGTTAGAGTTTGACCAGCCTTCTTTTAGAGACGTTAAAGTTTGACCAGCCTTCTTTTAGAGGATTTAGAGTTTGACCAACCTTCTATTAGAGGCGTTAAAGTTTGACCAAATTTCTTTTAAAAGCGTTATAGTTTGACCAAATTTCTTTTAGAGAGGTTAGAGTTTGACCAACTTTCTTTTTGAGGCGTTAGAGTTTGACCAACAGTTATTTTGTTGAGTTGTATAAATTGTATGTTGAACATTTTGTTGAGTTATAATTTAAGCTTTTTTTTTTATTTTTTAAATTCTATTTTTGGGCTTTGTTCATTTTTGTTGAATTATAGATTTGGCTTCGTTCATTTTGTTAAGTTATAGTTTTGGCTTTGTTCATTTTGTTAAGTTATAGTTAATTTGTTTTTTTTTCTTTTTGTTAAGTTATAGTTTGGGCTTTGTTCATTATTTTGAGCTTTTGTTCATTTTGTTGAGTCACAGTTTGGGTTTTGTTCATTTTGTTGAGTTTTTGTTCATTTTGTTGAGTCACACTTTGGTTTTTGTTCATT